>OZ007544.1:2915745-3515745 GCA_963931895.1 Eupithecia pulchellata
TGATCGTTTGTTTATTTATTTGCATTGAATAGGCTCCGAAACTATTGGACTAATTTGAAAATTTGTTCATCATTAGAACCCTTTATGTCCGTTATGAACATAGGCTATAGAATATTTAAAAAAAAGTTAGGGATCTGCAAGAAAAAATCAACTTGTGTTATACCCATCGTACGATGCTGTAGAGAATAATGTCTCCAGTTTGTATAGGAAAGAAGGCACTCGCAATGTGTAACGAGATGGATCTTAGCACGCGGCGTTAGGTGGCGTAACGGTTCACGCTGGCTGTAAATGGTTTTACGCTTCGTAATGCCCCGTAGCAACAGTCAATACCCTTTACACAGTATTGTCTAGCCATGATGTAAGCTGATCTTGTGATATTCCATAATATTCTATTGTCACCAGCTCATGATATCCAAGAGTCCTGTAAGGTCTAAAGGAAATAAATAAAACTTTGATTTTTGATTGCATTAAGATGCTTAGATAAATTTATATAATAAACTTAACTTGTAAGAAGAAAACAAAAATTCGATAAAATAACAGAAAGAAATAAAAATTTAAAAAATTAAATTATAAAGAATTTATAATTATAATTGATGTAATACACACACTGTTGCAAACAATCTAGAGGTAGATATTATTAATGTAATTGAATTTAATACCCATTTTAATAAATAGGTATTTCTATATTAACTAGCTTTGCAATAATGTGATCTAACAGAGAGTTTATCTACTCATGAATGAATAAAAATAAAATGAATAAATATGAACGAACAATCAAACATTTTTCAGGGGATTACACCCTTATCTTCATAAAGGCAAATCGTCTCCCGCTCTTCCATAGAAGTCGACCAAAACTTTAATTATTAAGTAAAGTCGTAATCCGTTCCTTAATTTAAATTTCTCTCCGTTTCAATCATTAATCAAAGCGAACCTGACGACGTTAATACAGGATGGTTTTTCATTTAGGTGTTTTTCACGAAAACTTTAAAAGTATATGTATATTAATGTTTTGAAACTTACGCGATCTGAACACATAATGATTAGTAATTAACGGGTATTTATCGCGTTTCTTCTTCCTCCTTTCTTCTTCTTCTCGACGAGATGACTCATGAGAGTCATCTCGTGACCACAACAGAGTGCAAACCTGTTGAAACGTCGAGAAAAGAAGAAGAAGAAGAAAGGAGGAAGAAGAAACGCGATAAATACCCGTTAATTACTAATCATTAAGTATATGGATAGTGTCTTCGTCGTTTTTCAATGCACATGTTATATTTTCTAAACTGAGCACTTACATGACTTTTCGACAAGTCTAGAGAAGAAGTGGTTTCAAACTTCCCCTTCCCCTGAGAAAATCTCATCCTGTATAATGAACAAATGTAGCAAATTGGATCAATTCAACAAGACCCAGAAAATTATGTGTCAGATACGACCTGTATGGTGCGATGGATGGACCATCACCAGCGATGCAGAAGGAGCTACGGAACAAATATTTGTACGATGTGCAAATATTTGTTCAGGTCTGGTTTGGGCGCTCAGGTCGTTTTCTATGTATGATAAAATATATTGTTTCTGATATAACTTAAGTGATGTAATTAAATATATCAGTAGTACATATGACACAAGTTCTGCTTAGCTTGGCGCTAGATGTTGCTGTGTAGTTTGACAACCACTGTGCCACAAAAAAGTTGTATATACAATATAGTTGTATATGGCACACAAAAGTTGTATATAATTCATGGAAGTTAAAAAATAGTGGACATCGAGCCTAACCCTTTCCCTCCCAATCCAATATCTTATCAATAAAAATAAGGTTCATTTTAGCCTATCCTTGGGTGTCAATAGAGACGGTTTTTGGAAGACAGCCAAAGATTGTCAATCATTTATCACTTCCCGGTGGAATGGAGATAAGTTTCCCAAACTGGTATTAATATTTCGACAAAGACCGAGGGGTATTTTTGGATGCTAACAATAGGAATATTTTTAGGGAATTTCTTTGTAGGAAAAGTTCGTATGAAAAGATTTTATTTACTTAACTGAATGACTAATTTACCTACACAAACTTACCTACGCTTTTTTTGTTAGACGACCTCTGTGGCGTGGCGGGCGAAGATCCACATGCAACACCGATTTCAGGCTCAATAGGTCCACAGCAGTGGACGATCATAGGCTGTTGATGATGATGATGATGATGACCCGCCTCGGGACAAATGTTTGTACGACCTGCAGAAATTTATTCCAAGTGTTCTGGTCGTTTTCTATGTATAATAAAATAATATCTATATACATAATATTATATATTTTATTAAATATTTCAGTTTTCTAGTGTGTTATGGGTATAACACAAACCTCTGCTTAACTTGGGGCTAGATTATGATGTGTTGATTTTTTCAGCATTATACTAAGTGATTTATTAGTACTTATTTAATTTTATTTGTTTGAAAACGGTTGTTTCATATATTGATGCCGGAGTAACCAATATTCAAAAACAAAATTATAAAAAATTGTAAGAAAAACAATTAGAAGTAGTATTTACAATCATTATAACTACTAGTACATAATAATAATAATAATTTCCAGACAATCCACACCGCATCATCTAGCCCCAAGCTAAGCAGAGCTTGTGTTATGGGTACCAGATTAATAATAAATTGACTGATATTTAATATATAATAATTTAAAGTGCTTTTTCTTATGTTGTTTCCCTGTCACCTTATACTTTGTAACAGCACATTTACGATACACGTGCGAGTCATTAATCACCCCAAAACAAAAACTTTTTGCTTTCACACTTGCAAAACCAAGATTACCGTGGTTTCATTACAATCCAACCCGCAAATTCTAAGCTACAATATCTCACCATTAAGCTACAGTTTGTATAACTTATGTAACATAACCGCCGGTTTACATCATACTTAACTGTTAATTGACGTCTGAGGTAAGCTATCTTTCCCGGAGGATGTAGGAATTACTTTAACTTGAGATATACTGTACATTAATTATGCGAGCAGGTTGAATTACCTACTTGGCTTGTCGTAAGCTTATGTATGTAGGTACGAGGTGCTTATTCACCTCGGTGACTATTATGCCTTCTTCAGTAGGCCAAGCACGGGGATTGTTTTCTAGGGTAGAATAGACAATAATGATCGCCATACATTGCGTACATTATTGAAGTTGAAGAAATTAATTCAAATAAGCATTCGATGACAAAGTGACGTCATTTTTGTCTATTCTACCTTAAACAAGAAAGCCTGTGGTTTCTAGGGTAGAATAGACGATAATGACATCGCATCGCCATACATTGCGTACATTATTGAAGTTGAAGAAATTAATTTCAAATAATTTACACATTCGATGACAAAGTGACGCCATTTTTGTCTATTCTACCTTAAACAAGAAAGCCTGTGCTTGCCCTACAGGCATAGATCTAATTGCTACTACGTTAAAGATGTTTCAAGTATGTACCGCGAGTCATTAACTATCTATCTATACCTACTATGTTTTGACATAGGAATATTACTTATATAGCTTGCTTCTCAAAAAGTTTAGTGTCAAAAGTCCAAAGAGGTTTAATTACCTCGTCATTGATGCTGGCCGCATGTGTCTTTGAAATTCGAACATCACCAAAAACAAATGCACTATTGATCGTCTATTGTTTATTTGAATTATTTTCTTCTAATTTTCGAAATGTATGGCGTTGATTGGGTATAATTAGGCTGTATTTGCGGTAGTAAATTCAGTTTATCATCAGACGCGAGCGAAGAAGTACACTAGAAAACTGAGTGCACAGTTGGAAAACGTATAAGTAATATGTTTTAGTGTCGTGGTTTTAATTTATCCTACAGTGGGTACTTTACAGAATATAACAATTAAAGTAAGTACCTATATTTTTTATTAGTAATGGTAAAAAACCCTTGTTACTTAAACTAAGAAGAATATTGCAACTATCTAAATAATTAGAGCTAGTATTTTCAATTAAAACAATTGAGCTAACTGCAGACTGTTGCAAACAAACTACAGGTAGCTCAACTCCATATCATTACCAGTTGGAAGTGTCACCAAGGTGATGGCTGCATAGCCTCGCTGTATGGCAATGCTGATGTATATACATTATACATTACACACAACAGAAAGTGTGCAACCGTTCTACGTATAAAGGCTTCCTCGTAGTTGTTGATATGTACCTCTAGAATGGTTCCCCCTGCGTCGACGTGACTCTGCGTCGACACTCGACTCGCTCGTCTCAAGGTCATTGGTACTGTTGGCTCGGTAGTTGGATAGTAGCTATATATCAAGCTTGCCGCCTTAGCCGCTAAATGCCAAGCAAACCTCGTTAACTATTACATATAAGGATGGGCAATTGTGAACACTATTATGCGCAAAATATGAAAATAATTGGGTATAATACTATTTACAATTTTATTTTCATTAAAAGTGCAAAGACCAATAATGGGACCGACAAAGACCTCTTTGTTTTTTTTATTAATAATTAAAACTGCCATCTGCTGTCGTGCATAAGTTAAAGAAATTGTCGAAAATATTTTCGCTATCTTGTATGATCCTTAGTTACCTCTTTTATTATTTGAAGCACAGTAAAGTCCTTTCTAAGAGACCCTTAAAAGTTAGAAGTTATTTTCCTCAAGCAGTATCTATATAATGCTTAGGGAGTATAAACATCTACTGCGTAAAACGGTAACGACATCTTTATTCAGAACGAAACGACAGTTCTATCGATTAGTCGAATTCAAGTGTATTTTTTGTTTGAAAAATAAACAGTTATTAATTAATTTAACCAAAAACACTAAAATCAGCTATTAAATGGAATAATAAATGGAAGATCAGACACCAATATGCAACTAAATTAATAACTTTATTATCATCATCATCAGCCTAGAATAGTCCACTGGTGGACAAAGGCCTTCACTAGCAGATGCGCCAAACATGGCATCATTTATTATATGGGGGTTATTGCCCATAATCACCACTCTAGGCATGCGGGTTGATGATTGCAATTTGGAGGAGTTGATCTGCAGAGGTTACGAGCGCTACTGCCTAGTCTTACGATCCCTGAGGCCCTGTGGTGAAATTCTATACTTGCACCACACGGCATTCAATTACTTATCTCTCACAAATTACTAAATAACAATGAATAATTAATACGAACGCACCAGTTTAAACGTTATCGAACGCAAGCGAGGCCAAACGAGGGCTTATGTTCGCCTTCGGCCGTGCTCCGCCCGCGGATTTGCATCCGTTCCTTTGGTGTGGACACAGCAATGAAAGCGAGTGAACGTTCGGTACTGATCGTCGAATCCCACTCGTAGCGTTCACTCGCTCTCGTTCGCTTGGTCTGTGAACACCACCATGAACCTATCTTTACTGAAGAGTGTGCAAATTGTGCAATGTGTTATTTTGTAATTGGCAATCGCTTTTTGTCTCTAAATCTTATATCATACCTACATGATCGATTGTGTCGAACAATCTGTATAAGCTCTCACCTTCCTATTAAATTATATTTGGAACTTTTACCTTAGATTGCCTCGTGTAATAAAAATACAATTGATGAAAATTATCTTGCAGTCATCTATCTATTTAATAAATTTTTATATATAAATATACATTATTTTGCACACCTTTCGCTATTTATCTCCGGAGCAGCACACGTTTTTCGTTGGGTATTACTTTTATCTAGATTTAGTGTTCTTTATCTATCTCTTCGAAAATACATTGTGCGATGACAGTGGTAACGTTCAGATAATACCGTTCATGTGCCGTGATCGATTTGCGTTCGATATTAAAACAGATGTTAGTAGTAAAAGTTAAAGAAGGAGGGTAGATAGGTATATCTGCTAGTAAAAACTAATTTACAGTGACTTCAGCTGTTCCGTGGATTTATGTCATATTCGTCCCTAGAAAGTTCGGCCCACTTCATAAAATCTCCTCGTGATTATCCCGTCATAAATATCTTTAGTATTCCCAACGTATCGTTTTATGATTACTTTCAGTTGATAGGGTGCGACAACATTATGCGACAGGTATCTACATCCATATCTATACTAATATTATAAAGAGGAAAGATTTGATTGTTTGTTTGTTTGTATGTTTGTTTGTTTGTTTGAATTGAATAGGCTCCGAAACAACTGGACCAATTTGAAAAATTCTTCCACCATAAGAATCCTAAAATTTCCGTGATGAACATAGGCTATAAAATATTTTCAAAAAAGTTAGAGATCCGTATAAAAACTTCAATAATAAAACCATAGCGATATACATCAACTTCTTTTTTTATCTTTTTTTGCGCTGCTCGCTTTTGCTGTGACTCAACTTTAACTTCTTTTTTTATGGCACCGCTTTTGCTACGACGACTCCGCCAGTGTCAGTTATGGGTTGTCATAGACATCACAATTCGTTACTGGGGTGCGAGAGGAAACTCAATGTCAAAAAATAAAGTTCTCCCTGTTTTTCTTTATAGTAAAGGAGGTAAAGGTACATTATAAGTAAAGGAGCTAAAGGTACAATTTTAAAAAGGAAAGGTTTTATTGTTTGTTTGTGGTCTTAATTGAATGGGTTTCGAAACTACTAGACCTTTTTGGAAAAAAATCATAATTAGAATGATAATAGGCTATAG
Organism: Eupithecia pulchellata; assembly: GCA_963931895.1. Lineage (NCBI taxonomy): Eukaryota > Metazoa > Arthropoda > Insecta > Lepidoptera > Geometridae > Eupithecia > Eupithecia pulchellata. The sequence continues at coordinate 2,922,371 of OZ007544.1, forward strand.
CATGGATTTATGAAAAGTAGGCTATAGAATATTTTTAAAGTTAGTGATCCATATGAAAACTTCAATAATAAACAACCCTAGCTAACGTGTGTATGTAAGAACTTAAAATTCTTTAAAATACCCGTGCGAAGCCGGGGCGGGCTGCTAGTATTTTATATACACATCGACATATTGAGTACATATCGACACCGTACGTAAATAACAAACCCAGTTATGCGTAAAATTGAAGTGTCTTCGCTGGTATTACCCAACAATCTCACGTTAGGTATGCTTTATTAGGAATACCTTGGTTCACGCCTCGTGGATTTGTCTATAGAAGCAGCGGATACAAATAACTAGTTGACATAATAAGGTGATGGTGACAGTAATAAATAAATATGATTTGATAAGAAATAAATAAATAGTGCTGGCCAATTCACACAGAATTATCTAGCCCCAAACAAAAAAAAAATAATAAAAATGTACAGGGTTACAGATATAACCTCTGATAACCTCTTAAAAATTACTTGAGTAGGTATATCAAGGTATATCACGCACAGAGGTCGTCAATAATATATATAAGGCTAAGGTATCGAAGCTTTTATCGCTAACTGTACCAAACCACAGTATGAAGCTAAGATTTTTGAAAACAATGGAGTCGTGGACCTTTGGGAATAAGCCGACGTGCTGACTGTAGAGGTATATTAGATAAATCTCATGGACCTATTGGGAAGTCATGTATGAATATTTAATATAAAAAAATATTTATCATGGACCTCTTGGGAATTACAAAACAATAGAATCATGGACCTCTGGGAATAAACCATAACTTTGTTCTACGAGTTTTGCCAAAATGTAATTCAGACAACCCCTTTTATTTACGCAACCAATTTCTTTCTTTGCTAAATACCGACACACAAGCGCTGCCGCGTGCCTCGTCATGTATCGACTTGTCTTAATCTGTTACTGTCTTGTGCTACGTTCTTATAGTGGCTTTAATCTGTATTAGGCTAGATAGATGTAAAAAGATCAGAACTGTAAATTTACTAAAAATATTTTTTAATGGAAAAACATCATTGAATTAAACAAAGCCATGGAAGAAAAGTTGTTCGTCTTGATCTACCCAAGGCGCTCTTTAAGAGGTTATTATCTACCCAGTGTATTTTGATGCGTTTAGCAACCTCTTTATAAGTCATCATCATCACCAGCCTTAATTATCCACTGCTGGACATAGGCCTCTCCTAATGAGCGCCATAGATGGCATCATTATTTGGGGTTATTGCCCATAATCCCCACGCTGGGCATGCGGGTTGGGGACCGCAGTTCGGTGTAGTTGTTCTGCAGAAGGCGCTGCTGCCCGCCCCCCGGTGTGTGTCCCTTAGTCGCCTCTTACGACACCCACGGGAAAAGAGTTGGGGTGGTGAAATTCTATGCCGGCACCACACGGCAAAGAATTTCTAAGTGTATATGAAATATTTCGCTTTTTTCATAGCCCCAAACGAAACCTCGCTTCAGTAACAAGAAAAACTTTTTTCGGATTGGGTATCAAAACTTGGAGAGCGGTGATACGATCATCGAAATATATCGCGGGCCTCTTGCGAGTTTATTTCGCAGTTATTGTTGGAATTAATGTGAAAAGTTATATTATATTGAAAGCCTTTTAAAATATTCAAAGGGTCATATATTTATTTTTGATATACTCAAGGGGAACAAAGTCTAGAGGTCTGAATTGTCCCTTCAGCAAAATGTAGTCTTGACTTTTCGCTTTCTTAAATGTATACCAATAAAATATTTCCATGCTCGAAAAACTTTGCATTTTGGTTATTTAAATCGGGTTATTCCCGCTCGTCCCTTCGCTTCGTCCCCTGAGGGGACGAACGGGAAGTAAACTTCCCGCTGGCCCCGATGGGGACGAATGGGAAGTTTACTTCCCGTTGGTCCCCATTAAAATATTATGCGGATATTTTTGAATAAAATCAGAACATATTTAGTAATCAACTTGAAACATAAAACATAAATATTAATTACTATTCTTTTAAAAGTTAATATTACATTAACTTTTAAATGAATATCTTTAAATATCTTAAGGCATTTTAATCTGAACTTTGAACAATTTAAATCAAGTTGTTATTGTTTTTATTTTACAATAATAGTATAGGATAATCAACATTATAAAAATAACGAAATGGTTAACACACTAGAAAATAAAACAAAAAGCTTTATATAACACGAGGTATTTCTATGTTTATTTGTATGCTGTCTATGTTTATGAACTTTCTTATCTATCTGATATACAACTGGTATCTCCTACGCTAAAACCAAAAACATGATTTATAAACAATCTTAATTTACTGGGTACAATTTTTATATGATACGAAGATATATTATGATGAATGATGATTATAAATGCAAAATAAAATTTGAACGTACGTATTACGTAAATGCTCTATGATGAAGTTAAAGATAAACGTGTAGGTACTTATTATAGTGTAAAGTTCAGTTATTATTTATTCCTAGCGGTCCGCCACGGCTTCGCACGGGTATTTAACAAAATTTAATTTTTCATGCGGAACTCCTTAACTTTTTTGAATATATATAGTTCATCACGGAAAATTTAGGATTCTAATAGTAAAACAATTATTCAAATCGGTTCAGTACTTTCGGAGCCTATTCAATTCAAACAAATAAATAATTAAATCTTTCCTATGTCTAAAATGTGTATAGACTATTAACAATAAACATACAAAATCAATCAAATCATAACTCTTTCCATCCAAAGGTTACCTGGAAGAGATCGCTTCAAAGCGATAAAGCCGCCCATTTTACTTGTTTTATGTTATGTCTTTTTATATTTTCTTTTGGTGTAAAATAGCATTGAGTACTGTATGTATTGTATTATTTTTTTAACAATTTCCAAGAAAAAGCCAACTATGATTTCTCCATTTCCCAATGCAGGTTGGCATTCCTGTATGAACCTGTCCTTCTAAATATATTTTGGTGGTCTTATTAAAAAAACTTTCTTTTATTTGGGTTTATTTAATGAATTCAGTGTTTTCAATAGTAGCACTGCTACTGTTGGGTTTCATCTTGATGGTAGTTTGTTTCAGTTTTTGTTGGCTGGACAATTCACACAACATCATCTTGTGTGCTTAATAAAAATATACATAACAATAAACGAGAACATAGATTTTTATTATTATACATAGAAGACAACCACAACTCCCTCAACATATTATTTGCAAATAGTACAAATATTTGTCCCGAGGCGAGAATCGAACACACAATCTTCTGCATACATTTTCATTCATAATATACAAACAAACATAGAAAGTAAACTTTTACAATAAATAAAATACCTCGTATTATATAAGCTTTTTGTTTTTACTTAGTAATATTCACTTCTAGTGTGTTAACCATTTTGGTGCCAATTCTAAAAAGGGGACGAACGGGAAGTTTACTTCCCGCTCGTCCCCACGTATATGAATGTGGGGACGAGCGGGAAGTAAACTGACCGTTGGTCCCCTCAGGGGACGAAGCGAGGGGACGAGCGGGAATAACCCTTTAAATCTATGAGAGTAAACTTTGATCAGACTTACTTTAACTACCACTATAATAATAACAATCTCAATAGCTGCAGATTGTTACAAGAAGTATTTGTGATCATTCAGTGTCTGCCGGAAATTTACAAAAAGAAAGTCCAACATCATTTACACGGAATCGACAATCTTCTGCTAACAAGGACTCCAAACTCAGTGTCTAGAAATGTCTTTTTTAAAACTACCAAGGTGGCAAACAAGCGTACTCCTGATCTCCTGAAATCCTGAAGGTCCGCCTGATGAGAAGCGGTTACCGCATCCTATGAACGCCTGCAACATCGGGTACATGACACCCGTGTTGCCAATCCTTTAGTATCCTTGAAGACTCTTCTGATTATTCCACATCCTGACAGTTGCCGGAGGAAGTTCGTCATGACCCTTAGAGTCTGCAAACTAAAAGACTTTAACGTATGGGGATATCTTTGTCGATGGCGACCGGTACGATAGTAAATGGAAGCTGCTGGTACCATATCGAACAGTTCGTCAGAATTGAACCCGTGGTAAAGGCGGTAGAACACACACAGGAGTATTATTTTCTGAGATTTAGTGGTTCAATACCGGCTGTGAGCATTGGATCGTCAGCAAATGAAATGATTTCGCAACTTTTGGTATAGTACCTGAATATTTTAGAATTTTCTGAAGTCTTTCACGTCCACTTCTATAAGTTCCGCCCTCCGGTCGAAGTTGAAGTGCCTAAATGTTGATCCAAATTTCCATCAAGTGACCTAATTCTCCTAATGTTATCCGAAAAACTTCCTTTCTTCTATAAAATAGGTGCACAATTTCCCCTACCCTGGAATGGGTCCCTGACGAGAAAACTTGGTTTTAGTGCGAGACATTTTTTCAAAACCAAAAATTTTTTTAAGCTCATGTATTTAAACTTGGTGATTATAATTTGAACTGTACGGTTATAAGTGAGAACATTGTTACCCATGGTCGTAGGATATCGTAGGGTAGTCCCCGCCTAGGCCTGTTTCGCGGATAATCAAGTACAGGTGCATGAAATCTGAGAGAATGGCACTAGCCAATATTGTTTGCTACCGAAATATTTTTTCGAGAATCCTTTTACAACCCGAATAGCCTCGTAATTTTTTCACAATTCAAATGCATCATTTTTCCAATATAAGTAACTCTTGACTTTAATTATGGCACAAGTACCTAGCCGAAAAAATTACCGCATCAAAATTATTTGAACCTGACAACCAGGGCACGAGTTATCAGGCCTGTCATACAGAATATCAGTACATACTATCAGTAGGAACTGCGTTCCGCGTGACCACTTGTCGTGATCATTAACCTAGTAAATTTATGTTGTTGCCGAAATGCCTGACACAGCGATATAAGCGCTATTTCCGTATCACATATAACCTTAGTGTTATAACATTCCCAAAATACATAATTTTTTTTATCAATTTCATTTTCAGTACACACTGAAAGACTGATTTCGACATTCACCGATTCACGTCAAAACCGCAGCAACCAGCGCAAGATAAAAAATCCAGTATCAAAGCCGAGTAAAAAACGCGTGAACGTTACTCCTCTGAATCTACATCCATAAATATAAACAATTCACACTTTTCCTGGCTACGAGCTACGTCATCAGAGGCATGAGTTCGGATACTAGATAAATAAATAAATAATGCTGGACAATCCACACAGCATCATCTAGCTAGATAACATCGAGTCGTTAAAATAAATAAATAATAATAAATAAATAAATAACGCTGGTCAATCCACACAGCATCATCTAGCTAGATAGCATCGAGTCGTTGTCGTGACGTTCCATTTTGTATGGGATTTGGTTTGAGCAAAAATCACAATATTAATAAAACACTAATATTAATGACGCAAAATGTGAAATTGATAATTTAAAAAATATGTAAAGCCCAAAATGTATAACGTGTTAGTCCTAGCTTTACTATGACGTCTCAACCTACGGAACCCTACCAGGGTTCTCCTCCTTTGGTTTAAAGAAAACAACTTAGACTCTATTACTAGGTATTATTCTTCTACGCTTTGTTGATTTACTACTTTATGATATAAATGAAAACTTTTCTAGCTGACTGTACAAAACGCTTGAATATTTTGATGGTGTCCGAAATGTCAGTTATTTAAAATGAAAAGTGACATTTCGGACAAAGTGTCCGAGTCCGAAAATATTGTGAACCAAACGTCAGCAAGCCAACTTTTCACGCAAATTGGCGCTTTTTTATACAAGATTCGTCAAGTGCGAGTGTAACTAGCGCGCCGAGGGTTTTGAACTTTTATCGTATGTGTGCGTATATCAACGACATATTCTGTGGCGCAGTGGGCGAAGGTCCACCTGCAACGCAGGAGGTTGCGGTTCGATTCTCGCCTCTGGAAAAATATAATCTTAGCCCTCCACTTAGGGAGTAGGGCGAGCAACTTTTTATACAATTCACGAATTTACATTAACAATATTTAGTGATAAAGATGTGCATAAGAACGACTGGGATACAAAATACCCCCTCCTCCCCTAAAGGGTACAAAAACGACGTCTCGAACTTGATCTTTAACTCCCGGCTCCGTCCGTCACATTATGTATGCTGCGTTTGCGATGCTAGTTCGTCCATGAACTATTCAAACTGTTCCCCCGTCTACGTCATCTCTTTGGAAGTTTGTGCTATTTTCACCCTCTTCCTACATTCAAGGGAATGTACACCTTGACCTCTCGCTATAACTGTCGTTCGCGCGAGTTTGTTGCGAAGCTGTTTATGGTGACCGATACGATTTATCTTAGAGCTGTACTCTTTATACTGTCGCATTAATTATTATCTATATGATTTGGAGTTAAAAATAATTAAGGAATGTACACACCTTTTCAAATGCCTCGAAAAAGCGAAAGGATCCGAGTCTTACACAAAATAAAGTTTGTACAAAATCAAATCGGACGAATTGTCTAGATGTGGCTAGATTTCAGATTTCTTATCTTTATTTCTTTATGGTTACAAAAATATGCGCAGTACTCTGACCCTTATTCTGAAAGCTTTCAATGTCATCGATCTATGAATGAGAAATTAAAACTTTACTCAAATACAATTAAACCAAATTGGACTTTTTCAAAGAAAACATGTTTTCTTATTATTTGTGTCGATAGGTTAGTATTTCAAAAAACTTATGGTAGGTAGATAAATACTATTCTAATATAAAAAAGTAGATAATTGTGAAAATATGCTCAAATTACAAAGCATTTTGGTATGGGAAATTATGTATGGGAAATTCAGCCGTCGGTCGCCGTAGTCTTAAAAAATAGTCGCCTAAGCACGATCTGACGGAGCAAGCTTCAAAATGCGTTCAGTTCAGTTCATTTATAAATTCTTAGTAACACAAAATAGGTACAAAAAGTAAAATTTAGGATTAAAAAATATATTATAGAATTGGCTATTAAAATAAACTTAGGAATACGCTTATAGTTTCTGTACTGAAATATTAATTGATTTGAAATATTGAGTTTTCACTACGGAGCATAATTATTTTCGATGTGATTATATTTACTATTCCAATAATTACGAGTATAAAAAAAATACACAGCTTAACTCAGGCTCCCTCAGAAATCTTCACAATGACCAGTCCTGTGGAACCTCATCAGCGGTTTTCCGGTTTCAGTCTGCCTATGTTGAGAACTTTGTGGCTCCAACGGCCTAAGGCTCTGCGAGCTATGTGTTTGCAGAGCCGTATTTTCAGGTTTGCACGATAAGGATGTTGTACCAAATGTCATAGAAAACGGAGACGGCACGATGACGCAACGTCTCGATATTATTGAAAAATCAGGGCTCTGCGCACGCGGTGTCGTATCGTCTTCTGTAAATATAGCAAACAGTCGCCTCAAGTAGGTACCATAAGTCGCAGCAGCTATCTCGATCTAACAAGACTTTCAGTAATTTACGAGACAACTTCACTCGAGAGTTCGGAGGTGAACGCTTATCGGCTTTCAGGATTACTCACGGTACTGAAAATTCGACTTTAAATTCTGTTAGTCTGAACTTAAATTATTGTAACTAAATGTTGTTGTTGTTAAACGTTGATGATCAGTTTGATTTTCAGTTTGATAATTAAAGTTTGGTACGAAGGCTGTTCGAATTTCATATTTAGAAATTATTGGTCTGGTGTAATTTTAGGATTAGGATTATCAGAGATTTTGGAGTACATTTTATCGATATGTTACGCCTGCGGTTTCACACGCTTTTTACCTATTTAGAAAGCCTATTATATTATGCCCTCCAGAATATTATTTATATCTGTCTTTTCATATTTTCTTCAAGGTCATGCAAGCGAGTGATAATAAAAATAGACTCATCATTATAATCTTTTAAAAGATGAATATTTTTTTAAGAACTTAATAAAAAGTCAAGGCCTCTATGGAAGACCTGGGATATGACATTATTTTCTCTACCAAAGCACATGTTGAGAGGAGTTCATTTTGTCAGTTTTCCTAATACATAGTTGAAGGTTAATTTTTACATGTACCTTTTTCTCTTTTTATTATGACATTTTTTCATCTATGCCCAAGCTACGTAAAGCTTGTGTTATGGGCACTTGATGACTGATATACAATAACCACACAATATGCCAATACAATACATAGATAGATATTTTTTATTATACTACGTCGTCAACATATTTTTACATCCTCTGTCACCAAAAATAAAGGGCCTTAAGCACGCTATCAGATTAAAAGGTAATCAACAACATTGTAACTATCACTAAAACAGTAAAAGGGACGTAATCGTAAATCACGTATTTACGTCTTACGCCCTAAATACCCTAGAGGATGTCACGGCAACCGTGGCAACACGTAAGAGACACTACAGAACTTAATTTGGTTATTTTGGCTTGGGGCTGTACGCGGATCGCATGCACAGTAGGTATACTTGACATCTATTTGTAGATAGAAGCAGTAGATAAATACACAAATTTCGTCGTTAGATATATAGATATTTCACTTTATAGGGCAAACTAGCTGCCAGAACCGCCTTCGCATGGATATTTCTGAAAAAGTTTAAAAATTATAAATTTTTACACGCTTAGGGTTATAATATTGAAGTTTTCAACTTCATTTTAAAAATTCTATGATAATGTAGAATTCTAATCGCAATAGAATTTCTCAAATCGGAGCCTAGTTACAATACCTAAGTTACAATAGATATAATTGGCGTTCCTATCGCTTAAGATTTCTGAATATTTGTTGTCTGGTTGACCAGACAACAAATATTTTATTCACAAATTGCGCAAAAGTCTGTTTTGTAGTGTGTGGGCAGCAATTATAGAAAATAAAGATACACATTTCAGCTCCTAATACGCGGTGTAAACGTTTCCCGGTAAACTTTTAAAAATACCTAGGTAATCACTTTGTTATGTAGACTATATTTATCTCTTAGAAATTATTTTGTGGGTTGGTTGAAATAAAAGAGTTTGCTTTTACTACAATTGAAACTATTATTTACAATTGAAACAATTGAGCTAACTGCAGATTATTGCAAACAATTTACAAGTAGCTCAACTAATCCATATCAATACTAGTCGGAAACGTCCACAAAATACTGGCTGCATTGCCTCACTGTATGTCAATACCTGCGCTGTGCCAGATAATGACACTCTCGGATCTCACGTTGTCGCTTCGCCCAGACGCTTAGATCATCATCATCAACAGCCTATAATAGTCCACTGCTGGGCATTAGCCTTCCCTAACGCTTGGATAATGTTATTTAATAATTATAGAAGATAGCTTTGTTACTTCTGTTCGCTACCAGTTCTTCTGTGCCAAGGCTTCTGATGGAATCACGTAAATGATCCCTCAGGCGAGTTTTCTCAAGGGCGTATTAAGGGGTTTGTGCGCGGAAATTCGTTTTGACGATTAGTACAGTAAATATAGGTAAAAAATGACTTCGTTTTTAGACTACTTAAAGGAAATATAACAACTTAAATGAGTCGTAAATGTACGTAATGTCGTTGTAAATTTTTGAACACATTGAATTTGTTGTACAACTGCAATACGAAAAAATTTACAATTCACCCTCAAATAAAAAATTTACAATTATTCACCCTCAAATCAATCATGGTGTCAGAAAAACTGAACTTCAGAGAGTGGGCAACAGTGGTGTCATATAAATAGACAAAAGTTTTTGTATACTTAGTAAAAAACAATACAATAATAGGCAGGAATTGAAATAAAAAGTTAAAAAGTAATCAAAAATATATAGAAATGTTTACCTTACAGCAAAAAAGTAATGCTTTTTTGTATTTACAAAAAGTGCAAAGGTTTCCTGACCAAAAATCTTCTTCAAAATTTTAACTTATACTTAGGAACCAATACCTTATACAAGGACATAAACAACATTATATTTGCAATCCAAGCACAAAAAAGTAATTAGTTAATTTACTGACCAGATGATACCGATCCTCATCCGATGAAATAATCGAAATTCCCAAAGAAATTCAAAATAAATAAATAATGCTGAACAATTCACATAACATTATCTAGACCAGCTAAGCAAAGCTTGTGTGCTAGATAACTAATATACATAATATATGAGTACACACATAGATATTTTTTATTATACATAGAAAAACGATCAGAACACCCTCAACAAATATTTGCAGATCGTACATATATTTGAAGTCTCGTACCGAGGCGGTATCGAACCCGCAACCTCATCTTCACTCACCGCGCCACACAGAGGTCGTCCACATACCACGCTTTTATTCCTATGTTCACTCTGTAACATGATTGGCTGAATGAATTGACCGCAGATTTGATAGTCGATTTAATCCCTTATTTACTTGTGTGCCCGTCAGCCACTGACACTGACTAAGCTAGTCAGTGGCAACTACTGGCGTTTAGTTTCATGAAGTTAACATTCGCTGTTATTTTTTTTAAGATTCTTTGTCATCGAAAAGGGGTAAAAAAATTATAAGATACGGATGATTTCTGAACCAAAATCAAATTGCTTTATTTCCTAACAGGACTCTTGGTCACGGCTCACGTTATAAAATATAAATTATGTAGGTAATACTGGGTAATAAAGTGCTCACTTTGATTCTTTGTTCACTTTCATATTTTTGAGGTTATAAAGTAAAGAAGAGGAAAAGAAACCTTTCTTTGTGATGTGTGGACGACCCATGTGGCGCAGTCATACAATGGTTGTCCCGAGGCAGGAACCGAACATCTTACGTCGCACGCGAACTTTCGCCCACCGCGCCACAGAGGTCGTCCGATGTAACTAATAAGTATATAGGTGTGGTAATCAACGTAAGCTGCAAAAGTTTAAACCAAAGATTCTATTCGGTGGAAGAGTATTCCTTACTCTTCCACCGAAACTTGGGCGCTAACGGAACCCATCTCTAAGACAGAATTAAACACGTAACATTCCATCCTAATTAATAATGATAGCGCGTAACTAACGGGAAGTTCCATTAGAATTAATGGTTACACCACGATGAATGTGGGTGTCTTGTAAGTACTTGCTTTAAGGCGGATGATTTCCCATACAAACGTAGTACCAAAATGATTTGTAATTTGAGCATTTTTCTGGTCATGGTCTGCTTTGATTTGTATTAAAATAGTATTTATCAAGGTGCCTATTATTAACTTGTTTCAAAATACTTTTCTCAAATGTAATTTAAGACGCTGAGGTCGTCTGGCGTGGTGGGCGAAGGTTCAACCTGCGACTGTGGATTCGATTCCCGCCTCGGGACAAATACTTGTACGATCTGCACATATTTCAGGGTGTTCTGGTCGTTTTCTATGTATTTTAAAAATATCAACATATCGATGCCTAACAGCCAAAAAGTGCTAAGCGCCATTTTTTGGGAAATCGACTTATATATTATATTAGTCTATCCATAAGTATCTACTATTTATTTATTTTTTATTAATTAAATCTAATTACATTGATACATCAAAGAAGACATGTCATGTTTCGATAATATTTGTGTTGATAAGTATTTTGAAAAAACCGTGTGACAGAAATCTGAATAATATTCTAACACAAGCACCATCTACCTCTACAAATAGCAAATTGCGATGAATAAAATTACAAATCATTTTGTACTACGTTTGTATGGAAATTTATCCGTCACCGGATCCTTAAGGCTGTGTTTTAGCGAAAGCTCCTACTATTTAAGCTCTTACTACTTAACTATCATCATTGTGGGAGATGAGGGATTGTGCAGGTTTATTGTCTTTTTTTCACCGACAGTCATGAGAATATTCTTTTTTGACTTTTTATAAAGCAACTAGCTTCAAAATAGCCAAATAAGATATCATTGATGTTTTGAAACTTACGCGATCTGAACACATAATGATTAGTAATTAACGGGTATTTAGCGCGTTTATTCTTCTTCCTTCCTTCCGGAAGAAGAAGAATAAAGGAAGAAGAAGAAACGCGATAAATACCCGTTAATTACTAATCATTAAGATATCAAAAGTCTTTCTAGGTAATTATTCTAGTTAACAAAAAAAGTTTTTCTCATATAAGTGAATTATTGTGTGTTCTTTGAGGAAATAAAGAATGTATAAACCGAAAAATATAAGATTTCATTCTATATGAATGAAATCTTATTCATATGCCATGCCTGTAAAAACTGTTGACTTTTTTAATCCTCGGACAATTACATAACCAAACTTAATGAAACATCTTTTGTAAATTATAATTTCCCCGATGTTGCAGGTGTCCATAGACTGCGATAAATAACAGTTCATTATCATAATAATAATAATAATGCCGGACAATCCACACAGCAACAACTAGCCCCAAGCTAAGCAGAGCTTGTGTTATGGGTACTAGATGACTGATATACATAATACAACATTAATAAATATATAAATATTTTTTATTATACATAGAAAACGACCAGAACGCCCTGAACAAATATCTGCAATCGAAATACTAAAGTCCCAAAAGTACATAGACTAGCAAACATTTGCGAGCAAATTATTGCAAATTGTAACCCTGAATATAATCCCTAGCTGTGAATAGAAATGACAGCTTATGAAAATGTCATAGGCACGCGTGAGCTTTAATTGGCCCCTCATCAGGACGATGGCGAGCGACAGAGGGCAGGGAAGGCCCTTTGGAGGGCCATATTTGAAGCATGGATACGCACCGTAAATTGGTTCCTAGTTTGAACATAATTTATTTAATAAATAAATAATACCGGATAATCCCCACAGCATCATCTAGCCCTATAATAATAATAACGTTTATTGAAAACATTGTTGAACCCTTGGATAAACCTATATCATGGGGACCACCTTTCTATGGGTTCTTTATACAAACATCGAAAGTATATCACATTCTTGATCAGTTTTCTGCTATAGTATGTTATTCAATCTGAATACAAGAGTAAATGAATAAAAATAATATTTTACACGTCGTTTCAATGTACATTAAAGTTAATTCGTTGGCATTGGGGTCTTCAACATCAGTAGTTTTTCGCGGAGGATGACGATGTTTTCATCCCACCTGGCAGGAGGGCGTCCTACACTACGTTTGGTACGTATGGCATATACAGTTCCTTTTATTTCTGATACTATGTACTCGTATGTTATTTAGCAAATAATTATTCTTATGATGCAGCCTTTCGATCGGTATGATAAAGCGACAGGGTAATTATTTTTCTCGTGTAACGGGTTCGATTCCTGGTTCACCCATGTAACTATTTAAAAATCTGAATGCAGTCAAATTTTTTTTTAAATTCAAATTATATCTTCTTTCAGTAAAATGTTCAATCTACAATATTTAAGGTCCTTTCCCTCCTTGTGGCAAAACTGTGGGGGGACGCCCTGTATATATAGCATATGAAAAACGACGTTATGTAGATTATACACCGCGTGGCAGAACGCATTCTGCGACCAACTTGGTTGTTTTCTCCGAATTGACGACGCACAAAATGCAACTAACCCATCCGAGGAATTCACCCATGCCATAGAAAATTCTCCCCCTGAAAATAATCACAGAATAAGTATAATGTTTCTTCCATGACTGCATCTACTGGTCAAGATATCCGCTGGCCGCCATAGATTCACAACGGTCACCATAAACCGTCTGTTTTAAAATAGAACACATAATACTTTATCATACCACAAAAAGAAATAGAATATTACAAACAAACATGCTTTAAGTAGAGGAAATATAAAGGCCTTATCGCTATAAGCAATCTCTTCCAGGTAACTTTGGGATGGACTGGACATGAAGGAACAATATAGACGGTTAGGTTTGCTTATGTTAAGATTTTGACTTAGTTCTAAATTTATGTTTTTAAATTCATATGACTTTTGCATTGTATTTGTTTCACAGAAAAAGTACAATCTAAAATAAACTATTTGCTGTCGAAAATAAAAGATTTTTATAAACAAAAGTTTTATCTAGAAGTTAAATGAGATAAAATGACCTAGGTAACGGTATAAATATCCGATTGTTTGTACAATGAAACATTTGTTGTATAATGAAACGGATCCTCATTTTATCGAAGAATTCCGGTTTCAAATAACTCCTGTATAAATAGAAATTGACTTCAGAAGTAACAATTAAAGTCTATGTCCCTACTTTTATGGAAATTAAATTAATTCGACTCCACTGATCTCTTATTCCGTATACACAGAACTTGCCGGCTCTATGCAAACTGTCTGCGTCAAAACAAGAGCTAGATAATTAAACAAGGGGTAGTCAGTTAAATTAGGTCGACGAAATTTGCGTGTGTCATTTTTGCATTTTATAAGGCTCTAGGTATCTGATTTACCGCGAAAGCGTATAAACACCTAAACAAACAATCGATACAAACAATGTTGAACTCAAATAAGAGCGTAATGGTGTGACATGTATTAGTCTAACTTCCGAAATAATTTAGCGGATTAGATGTAGAAATAATCGTTTAGCATTTAATTAGATAATAATTATTATAAATATTATTTTATAAATAATTATTGCCAACTAGAGGTCCGCCCCGGCTTCGCAGGGGTATTTAACAAAAATTAAATTTTTCTTGCGGTTCCCTAACTTTTTGAAAATAATCTATAGCCTATGTTCATCACGGCAAATTTAGAATTCTAAAGGTGAAAGAATTTTTCAAATCAGTCCAGTAGTTTTGGAGCTTATTATAAGAAGATTCAGGCTAGCAAAAAAAGGAGATACGCCTATCAATGAAAAAGATATTGTGTAATTGTGTTTATATTTAAAAATATTGCCTTTCCTGATCCAGAAATAATATTTGTAATTGAAACAATTGATCCAACTGGAAACTGTTGCAATCCAACTACAGGTACCTCAACTGATCATTCTTCTTATTTAATTTAAAGAGGCTTTAATGGTAAATGTGCGCACACTGAAACTGAATGTCTTCACCAATTTTGAACCCCACTCGATTTTTACAAATACAATCCTACCCTACGATAATCCTGGATCTTTGTTGGCCCTTGTCAAAGTCTGTTCAGGGCCCAGATGGTAATCTTTTTGCCCATTCGCGATAAAAAAACTACACAAATCTTTTTTGTAGGAACCATTGATCGGGCGGATCTTCGTAAACAGAAAATGGATGAGAATTTGGATTATTTGAAGGAGAAAGTCCCAAAATATTTGGGAAGGTTATCTATTGATCCTTTTTTATACCTGTAACATTTTTTTTTTAAATAGACCTTTGTTTTCCATAATACGAGTATCATGCAGCAATAGTAAGTGACAACTCTCTCTTGTCTATGTAGACGACTATTCACTCTTGTCTTGGTTGTGATAGGCCGAAAACATTCTGTTTTCAGTATGTCTGATGTGATTTTATTACCTTTGTATGCAATATCATAATGTGACTTATATTTTTTTATGAATCAAAAATAACAACAACAATCATCAGCCTATATAGTCCACTGCTGGACATAGGCCTCCCCTAATGACCGCCATATGTGGCATTATTAATCATTTGGGGGTTATTGCCCATAATCCCCACGCTGGGCATGCGGGTTGGGGATCGCAGTTCAGTGTAGTTATTCTGCAGAAGGCGCTGCTGCCCGCCCCCCGGTGTGATTCCCTTAGTTGCCTCTTACGACACCCACGGGAAGAGTTGGGGTGGTGCAATTCTATGCCGGCACCACACGGTAGGTACATCAAAAATAGGTTTACTCTAATGTTGTGTAAAATTATGTTTGAAAACTATCACTTATTTTGAAAAAAAATGCCCCATCCTTACTCTCAAATAAAATCGGTGAAGTGTCGCTAAAATTTGTAGATTTAGGTATAGGTAGGTAGAATTTTTTTGATATTTTGATATTTAAGTTGAAGGTAAGTCAGAGGAATATAGTATACGTACAACATTTTTTATTATTTATTAAAAGGGGCAGTTTTAGCCTAGTTCACCTATATTGAGGCACTTTGTTTAAGCAGATTTTTAATAAATAATATATATACTTATAACTTTATCGAAGAAGAAAATAACAAAAACTCATATTATAATAAAATAAACGTTTAATACTTCATCCCAGAACAGCTACTCCAAAGCCGGGAGTGGTAAGTTTGTTTTAAAAAATATTTTATAGTTTTCAATAAACTAACTGGAATTATCACATTCAGCAGAATGATGAAACTGTATAGATACAAGTGATTAGCTATAAATAGTTTGTGTGTCGTGGTTTAGTATGATACGGTTCTATTTATGGGCCCATTAATAAACTTGTACACTGTCTGGAAACTAATGATTTTGGATTATGGCCAATAGTTCAATGGTGCGCACCAATGTCGTCTTTTAATACATACTTCCTATGTAAATATTCTATTTTATTAGCGGGTAGAGAATGAACATTTATTAGGGTTTGGTTTTATAACTGCGGGTCTAAAAAAGGATGGTTATTTGGTTATTCGATTGTCAATATATCAGATTTTACTATACATTTTCGGTAATCGATCCAATACTACGGGACTAAAAAATATAAAAAAACCTTTATCAAGCTGCATCATTTTCAAATACTTTAATATGTTATCGAAGCGAAGGTATCGAACAGTAACATATAAAATAAAACAAAATAGTGACTTTTCTCTGTTTTTGAGTCTGATATAAAATAAACGACTAGTCTGTAGATAGATTAAGAAATAACCAATTCAACTAAATATTTCAAAATTTTGCTTCAGTGAACGACTTAACAAGGTACCAAAAAGTTGCCATCAATGTATAAATTATCCAGATTAAAACTTCCAACCTTTGCAAATGTTCTTTTCGAAAAACATGAGCATAATCTGGGTCTCAATAACTTTGCCATTTATTATTCGTACGCAAACGCCGTAGATATGGAATTAGCTGAGATGGCAGAAGCGTCTCTTTTACATGCAAATCTACCTGATTTATAGCATCCCTACTTCGATTTACTGAAGGGATAGACCGGAATCAAAACGTTTGCTTGTGGTGCACTTTTTTGGAAAGATACTGGACTTTCGAACGTTTGTTAGTACACTGATTAACTAATCAATTATATTATTAATTAGGGCGCAAAAAGCTAAAAACTGACAAACATCTATACACTGACCGCGCCCATCGTTGCATAACTTTGATAGTCGTTGTTCACATGGGCCGTTACTCTTTTCATTGTTCGTTCTTGTTGCTATAGCAGAAATAGACAGTAATACATAACTGTGTTAAAATATTGACAGTCTATATTTTATAGTTCAAGAAATACGGCTAGAAATAAGGCAAACAAAGAGTGAAACTAGCCAATAAATAATTATCAAAATTTTAAATGGGAGCCCTTAAATTTATATTTATTCAGGAGGTGAAGCAAAAAACAGATATTGGGGAAAAATTCTACTGTCTACTTTTTACAGTTCATGAGCTCCCAGATGGATGGACGGGTAGATAGACAGCGGCGGCTTAGTAATGGGGTCCCGTACCCTTCGTGTACGTACCCCTTAAAACTTACTGTAAGTTGGCATATAATAAAAACTAACAACTACAAAAACTAAGCTCACATTAAACAGTGTAACATACTCTGATAAACTAATATTAAAAAATTTCAAAATTCTAACACCCATATGAATTCGTACCTACTCGCAACAACATTGACCTCGCGAAACAACCATTTTTAAGAAGATTAAATTAGCATTATTTACAACTGAAAAACTGCCTAGCTTCTAGAAAAACACTGTAAAAAAGAAAAAAATCACACGAAATTAAATGAAGCTGCCTTCATCGTTTACAATCAAAATCCATTATGTCAAAACTTTACGACTCTTCTGGAACCTCCCACCGGACCGATCCCGCTCTTTATTGCAATTATATCCATTTATAAGTCTACACTCGCTCTGTAGAGCCATTAAATGAACGATTTCTCATGTCACCCGCCCTTGAAATCGATCACGGCAAGTGATAAATGTAGAAAGACCATGCGAGGCACAATCTTGCCATTTTGAGCTCTATATCTTGGAAATAAAAGGGGGTGTGTTCGAGATTGTTTTTGTAGAGATTTATGTCAATAACGTTCTTCGAATAGGCGCTTTTTTAGCTTTAATAGGTGAGAGCAAAGAACGTTTTTGTTTCAGGGTCAACAAACAATCATCGTCCGTTATCATTTTAGCCGTAAATCACTGATGAGTTTTCATTCTTAACAGCCCGTGTCAAGTGCCTTTCACCAACGCAAAGCTGGCGGATACTATGGGGAAAATTATGCGGAAATTCATTCAAGTGCCACGCGTAATTTATTCCTCTCTCCTTGATAGTTGTCTGATGCCTGAAGACAAAAGACTGTGTGAGATGTTGGTAACACGCTGTTATATTTTCAATGAAAAAACTCTTCGTTACTTGGGATCCTTTCAGTATAGAATACAAAAACCTTGATGCTTTTTATGAAAATAAGGGACTCGCTTAATCAATTTTCGGCAGTCTTTGGCTACTTCACCGTACTCGATCATTCTTGTGAGTGTTCCGGATTACAGTGTCTTGAGGAATGAGGGCTTGTGTAATACGCTACCATTGTTCCCTCTTAGTTGTCGGAGCAGTCGGTCATAATGGCCTATGTCAAAGAGGAGATGAAGTGGAACCATCTAGTTGGAGACTGTCCATGAGACCTCTTTCCACCAAAACTCCGCATATGACGAATCTTGGTATGCTCTTTAACAACATTCCTCCAATTAATCAGAGAGCGATACAAGTCTGATCGAATCTCCGAGTGAATAGAATAATTCACTGGCCATCGCTGGCAGTCGCTCGTTTGCTCACAGCCAAGTAAATATTAACTTATCTACTTACCAGAGTATACTCATAAAAGCCACCAAATCCATAACGAAAGCCACAAAATCCATGTCGACTTTTTGGAATCCGAGATCAATCCTTGCCAAGCACAGATAAACAAATAATCGACACAGTTGCATCTAGAATAGCTAGGTCACTGAGACTTTCAATTAATTGTCGTTTTAGAGTCTATCGACACTGATTTTTAGTATTATAAACCTCTCACATATCCTATAGACTCCAAAACAATAACAAATTCAAAGTTTATTTTAGCGTCGATAGTTTACAACAGCCTTACAATCTGCGCAAAACTGATTTTCTTTTACTCAAATACTCGTAGAACCAACAAAAGATTTAAAACCGAGAATTAACTCTCAAACGGCATTGGATGTACGATTAGCCCAGTCTCGACACAGACTAGCCTTATGCGGAGGACTCAGCATAACACAGTGTACAAGATTGTACACAAACACAGGTGCACTCACTATTTCCACTTTGATACACCAGACCGACATTAAAGCACTGGGCTTATTAACAACTACATTACGTATTTATACATTCCGGTAAAGCTATTATTTACAGTGAAGTTTTTAATGAGCCTCTGGGAGCGTAGATTGCGTCCCTAAATTGCGAAACAGTGTCCATTCAGGGATTACCCCTACCTTTACAGAATTTAGAGAAAATAGATTCCAAACATAAATTTATTCGTATATTATAAGTAAAGAGGAAAGATCGGATTGTTTGATTGTTTGAATTGAATAGGCTCCGAAACTTGCTAGTGGTTTCTTTTTCGCTTCTTCCACTAGTGGACAAAAGATTGAAGCGAAGAGAAATTCATTATGCTTTATTTCTACTTTAATTATTAGACGAATTAATAATAATTGATTCGTCTGTGCTTATCTTGTTAGTACCTACAAAGGAATACGAGTAAAGTTGTTGACTTCTCAATTTTAAAGCCCACGATGCTATCATGGCAGAAACGATTGAACCGGTTTGATAAATTCTTTCACCATATATGTTATCCTTAATGAACATAGGCTACAGAATATTTTCTTACTTCAATATAACTTTAATATTAAAACTATGCGTTAAATTCAACTTCTTTTTTAACTTGGCGCAGCTTACTTTTTGATACGACTCTGCCAGGGTTAGTGATGGAGTGTCATAAACTTCACAATTAGTCACGTAATGCAACCCCAACATGTCAAAGTGTGTAAAGATTTATAGTTTTAGAAATTTTTGTTTTTTGCGAAGCCTTTGGGGCTACTTTACCACAAAATTAATACCTATTGAATGTCTCTAAGATAAGACAGACGGAGTAAAAATGGCATAGAGATGCCAGAATATGAATTGTATCACATTTTGGTCGTAAAGGATTTTCGGTGTTATGTGTTTGTAAAGACTCAAAACTATCTACAAGGCTTTAAAAGACTTTGCAACTATCACTTATTACTCATTATTTTCGCTGTCATTATTTAATTACAAATAACAATCAAAAGAACATGAAACATGCATGATAACTAGATATTTTTGATGCTTTTACAAAACTGACCCAGCTGTTGTTGTAACCTCCGCAGTCTTAACATCTACCATAAAACCACCATAAACTCATATTTGTTATGAATTCCATTTTCTCCAAATGCGTAGATAAAGGAATATCTCCACGAGCGATGATATCGCTGGCGATAGTTTGGAAATAAAATAAGTATTATTACGAAACAATTTCGTTTATTTTGCAAAAAGCATAATTATTTTGATTACACGCACAATTAGGTTAAAATCTCACCACGCTTCGATTGTAAAATAATTTATCTAACAGAATTATTAATTTTGACATTATCTCCTTATTTTTGATAATTTCAAATTATAATAATCGTGTTTTTGTAAAGCAAACGTCATCAGGATTATGTCCGCTAAACTCCTAAGTTAGATTATTAATATTTTAAATTTATTTTCGTAACACAATACCCAACGGTGATCGTGTGTAATTTTTAATTTAGATTATAAAGTTTAGTGGACATTGGCCTTGCAAACATTTAGAAGTTCACTTTATTGGGATAATATTTTTATTTAAATTATCACAGTCCGTAATGGATGCAATACCTAACGAAATCACCAGAATAAAATTATTATTATTTTTATAACAATTGTACTAAAAATTTTAGTATCCACATCAAACTCTCAATAGTTTGATCAAAACATAAATATTATTTTTAATTATTTTAATGAGAGATACTAATGATTTGAATTTATATTATATTAATTAATTCACGATCTAATTTACGTTTATCAATAGTTACTTTATATATTGCTGTTGTATACTTGCTTAAATTTATAGTTATTAAAAATGTTGCTATATTCGTGAAATAAAAAAATCTATATAACTGTTTTAATGTTAATACTGACGAATTATGACACATCAAGTTCACATCTATCTACGTAAGTTTATAGAAATCTAATTCACATGTTACGATGTAACCCAAAATACCTATATAATATCATGGGGTGAATTAAATAGATGAACATAAACACTGGACGGATTGATTAAACAATAAAAACAAGCAAAATATTAGATTAGGGAAATAAATTGGTGATTAAGAAAGGTGAAGAATTATACAATATCACGTAAAACGATAGAAATATAGTTGTAACACCTAATGATTTCACAACCGCGTATTATTACTTGATTTATACAGCTCATGTCACCCAATACACAAATAATTTGGGTACAACATTACAATATCTACTACTTGGCTACAAGATTATTCTCTAACTCCTATTTTACATGTTTGAGCCTAATTTACTTATTTAAAAGGAAGACACATTGAATTTTTATTAGCATTGTTAAATACTGATCGATTACAAAGTCAAATACTTATGGGGAACATTACAAAATTATAGCATTATTACTAATGAAAAAATACGGGATAAAATATAGAAGAACTTAAAAGATTCTCCAAGAGACTAACGTGCGCTAAGTACGCGTTCTATTTGAAGAAGCCGTAATAGAATAAAATATTTGTAACCCATTAGTCTTTAACATTACGATTACAACGCGGAAATGTAAGCAAGCTAAGGGTTATTAATAACATCGACAACAGTTTATTACAAGAAGAAACCAGATTTTAAGAGAAATGATTTGAAAATTGTGTTAACAGATCCTTTGATTTGATTAAAAAAAACCAATTATGTTTTCTGTTAACTAACAGGGATAAAAATATAAAATGAATCATTAAGATTTTTTATTAACTATTTTCAAATCATGTCTCTTACAAAGCTAATATAGATTTTCAGAATTTATGTTAGTAAATTTTGTTACACCTATTAATATTAATAAAAATGTATTGACACAACACCGACACACCGAACTAACAGATTGTAATATTAGTAACCATAGCACATCAATAATAATATTCATTTAAATTGTATTTTTTCTATTGAAGCGTTATTTGTCCCCATTTTTATCGTATCTTCCTATTCTAGTAGTTTAAATTAAATTATTCTAAATTATTCTAATTTAGGTACTACCTTACACAGTAAAATAATTATATGAAACAATTTAACTACGTTGACACACTTTGTGTGAGTTTAGTTTATCATAAAATCATAATAAATGAAATTAACTTTTTTTTTTCGTGTAAATCATAATGAGATTTTTAACCCCTATATTGAAATGTTGTCACTACGATTGAGCTGGACTCAAATGACAAAATAATTATTTACAGTTTTCAAAAAGGTGAAAGGCAACAAGAAATCTTTAATGGAGTGTTTAAATTTAAGAAAACTGTACAAGCAAATATTATATAAAAAAATTTGAACCTTGATCTTGTCAAACAATATCAAATCAAAGTTACTACATATTAATTTTCATTTAAAATTATTTTACGAATATAATATTAATTTACGTAATCCTTAACTAATGAACAGATCATTTAGTATATTTTGTTATTTCCTAAAAATAAATAGGATGATTTTATTTACAATGCTTTGGCCTCTTCATGAAATATACTTTTTAAACTTAGGCCATGAGTTATTACTAAAACTTATTTTATTGAAAACCCCGTATTTTCTGACTAAATTGAAGAAACTTTGGAATGACACTACGATAACATATAAAATAATAATTATTTCTTACTAAAATAACATCATTCGTAGTTCTATGTGATTAAAATACAGGAACATATAAAACTTAACACTTGAAGTTACAACAATAATGAATACGAACATTTTATTATTATACGTCTTATATACAAAGATAATTATTTAATATATATAAAAATATTATTGCACATACAAAAAGATTACTTCATCTAAAATTTATGACGTAAATCTACTTTCGAATCTTTTTAATTTTCCAAATTCTAACTTTTATGCTAATACAATCTCATTAATTGTTACCCTACTTACATTAATTAATCTGATTAAACGACCACGTAACAAAAACAGTTGAAATAATAACTAATATTATTTGATCTTTTTACGTATAAATGATTAGAATGTTTAAAAGGAAACATATCCGTTTGTGCTTTGATCGGAGCAATAACATCTATTTCGGTTTCAAATGCGCCTAAGTTCACTATCAAACTGGCTAAATTATCAGTCACAACAACTTTGGAAATAAGTACAACACCAATATACTTCGTTGAGACGTTCTAGGCCTCTGCGTTTGACAGTCGATTGTTCAAAGGGAAGCGAGATCACTCGTCCTCCTCGAAGCCACGGGAACCCTCAATTGCCCCGATCCACGTCGATCCAATCTTTCCATGGCATCTAAATCAGACGCCCGGCGTTTACAAAAACTGCAGAACGCACAAGCGAGCGTATTCTTGAACGCGTTACGAAAGTCTCTATTAAAATACGCGTATATAATCGGGTTCAACGCGGAATTGAAGTAACCAGTCCAGAACATGATAACAGTCACTACTTCTGGGCACTTACACGTGTCACACAAGGATGTCGATACGTAGAAGAGAAAAAACGGAAGCCAGCAGAGAATGAAAGCACCCATGATGATGCCTAGTGTCCTCGCGGCTTTGTGTTCCCGTTTCATTTTGAGGATGTTCCTGTCTTTGGTTGGTGTGGTTGCATTTATATGCAGCGCCCCGTTCTTGTCCCCCACTTCTCTTGAATGCCGATGCATCAGCATTGCGTTCCCTGCTCTCGCGTGTAGAGCCTTTTCTTGTCGGTTAGCTTCTTTGAATATCGCTAGGTAGGTGAATATCATTATTGTGCACGGTATCCAGAAGGATATGGAGCTGGATATTACAGCGTAGGGTTTGTTTACTTTGAAATCGCACTGTTCACTTTCATCACTTAGTATTTCGTGGTAGGGTCGTAGGTGATCTTTCGTTGTGTACCACCCCATGAATATTGGTACGTATGAAATCGTTATGGGACTGAGCCACGTTGCTGCCAACATAAGGTATGCCATCTGTAACAAGCAAACTTTTATTTAAAACCATATTACTAGCAGTATTGTGTTTTGGAATCAAGGGATTGCAGATAAGATAAAAGGTTTATGAAATTATTTCAGAGTCAAAGATAAAATGCAGTGCAACGTGGTATGCTGTTAAAACCATTTAACATGTGATAGGCCATCATCAGAATATTATTTTACATAATTTGGAGTGCTTTTATGAGTCGTGTAGATAATGAATGTGATTAAAAATATCTGCTTAAATACATATTGGTCAATAGTGATCTAAGCGGGTTATTAACATTTTCTATCCCAATTCTTTATCATCACGCCTTATGCAATATTTTACGGACGAGTGTTATATTTTATTTATATGATAAGATGATGCAACCGGACTAAGAGTATTCAATACGAATCAAATACTTTACTACAAAATAAAGTATTTTCAAGCATCCAAGTCTGTTTGAATGCCGTACTGATTGTTTGATTCGGGATTCGGGTCCTGATTTAGTTATTAATGAACATTGAAAGCAACGCGGCTTTCAATGTTATATGCAAATTAAACTGAATAAAGCTTCAATATTTGAATAATTTAAAATCAATGCAAATTATACTCTAGTTTTGAGCACATTTTATTGAGTGAATTGATTTGTTCCATGAATTATTCAACAGTTGAACTAGCTCTTATCCGATTTTGGGAAATATTTGGTGTTTTTATTGTATTGATTTTGGTCATTTGTTTGCAGTTCAGCAGGATAATTAGGTTAAAAAGCTATAATAAAGATTTTTAGTCAATAATTACAATGACTCGGACTAAAAATAACTAAATCAGAAAATTTTCAAAAGTAAGTAGGTACTATTACTAATATTTCAAATGCATAGCACAATCCCAATTCCCAAAAATTCATAATTACTTCCACTCACAAAGATCAATCCCACTCTTCATGAAGTGGGACAAATTCGTAGATATCAGACTCTTTAACCGTCAATCTTGTTTTCCATAAAGTGTATTTTACATTATAAACTGCGATTTATAATGTATGTATACAAGGTCAAATACAATAAAGAAAAATCGAGCTTTCTAATCAAAAAAGCTCACACACTGTGTATAAGGAATCAAAGCCTGTTGGCTTAGTTCACCCATAACATGGTTACGTCTTTATACTAGTTGAAGCCTCTCGACACCCCTGTGCGAATCGAGGGCAAGCCTTCGAACGGCCAAAAAAACGATAAGCTATTGGAACGAGGCGTGGCCCGCGATGGAATTCCGCGACGAATTTACGAATGAAATTTACACATATCGTTCGCGGGTTGATCTTAGTCTCCAATGTCTATTGTTCTACTACCAAGTCAGGTTCTGTCTGAAAACCAGCGCCGCTACTAGCTTACGCTTGAATCGGCATAATGCTGAGGCAGGGACCTATTTGGATCACAGTAACTTTTTGTTTGTTTGTTTTTGTTTCTGTTTTTATTTAGTGTTTATTTACCCATTATATTATAAGTATCTACTCTTTTTCGGCTTATGGGCAATAACCCCCAAATGATAACCATCATTAGGGCCTATGTCCAGCAGTGGACTGATATAGGCTGACGATGACTCTTCTCTGTTTCCTGTTTTTGTACCCAAATCTAAATTTATTATATTATTGTATTGATCTATTGTGTTACTGAGTCTCAAATGAATTTCTTTCTTCTTTTGATATGTGCGAAACTATAGAGAGGGTTTGATGTTTTTACTCACCTTCTTCGTCATCTTGATAGGATACTTCAAAGGCTTCACAATCGCATAATACCGGTCAACAGAGATACAGCAGAGGTGCAGTATACTAGCTGAAGACAAGTAAACATCAGATGAGTTCCACAAATCGCAGATGACAGGACCAAAGATCCACTTCTGGTTGAACTGGACGCTGAAGTTGAAAGGCATCACGACGAGAGCAACGAGGATGTCAGCGAAGGCGAGGGAGACGACGAAATAGTTGGTGATGACGCGGAGCTTTCTGTAACAGAAGAAAAGGTGTTCAAATAGTTATTAATGGATGCTTCATCGTTCGCCCTAAGATTTTTCTCTCTTCGGTTTTCAGATTTTTCTTTTCGCTCATTACTGTAGTTAGAATTATTAATTTTGGTAATTTTGACATGTGGTCCCGTAAAACCACATTGACAGATCTCGGCGCCTCGACTGCACAAAATAAATAACTCACTAGCGTGTAAATTAGTTAGAGGAAATAGTTGATAGGGTAACACGTTCATTAATTTAATAAAAAGTAAAATTTAGTAAAATTAATAAAATAAATTTTATTTGAAACCGATCACATCGCATTATCCTTAAAATATAATTCTAATAATATATTTGGAAATTTACATTTAACCTAGTGGATCATAGGACTTACTAATTATTTTCGCTTTTTCTTTCTCATTTCTCATTTCATAATAAGATGCTATTTCGATTCTATTAATACCACTTTATTATCTTCCATTAGCATCTTCTGAAATTCTAAACTTTTTATTCCCACTTCACCACTCTTCTCATTTCATGAAGCCTATTATTAAGTTAGATGCTTATCAGTCGGAAAAGACCCATTACGAAAGTTTCCACGTCATAAAAAATAAAGTTGTTATATCAGTTTTGGAGATGAACTGAATATATCTGGGCTATTTGCCAACAGCTATTTGCTAAAGTCATTCACTATTTTTTGGCTATCAAATAGAGAAAGATTTTCTTTTGCTTTAATCCCCTTTAGAAAGCTCAATTATTATTTTAAAATTTTACCATTTTCTGAAAGCTGTCACCGATTTGCTGACAGCTTACACAAAAGGGTATAACTGTTTTAACTGAAGGGATGCAAAGTTAGCAATAAACATTAAAATCTATTGATTTTTCATGGCTTTGTACGATAGTAATAGGTTAAATATTTTTTGTAGGCACACCATTTATTTGTAGGCACACCCGATAAGTGTGACATTTTTGGTTTGCCAGTTTAATTATTTTTTTTAACAAACAACGTACGTACCTATTTACTAGGTACGATAATTTAATAGATGACTGTGTTTGATGTTATTACGGCAAGCAGCAGTAAGTAATATGTTTAGATTTGTAAGGAACGTCAATGTTAAAATACAAGTTTTGTTGCTGTTTTTGTCTAACAAGTTGAATACTATATCTGTGAAGGAACCTCGCTTGAACACAGTTAGATTGAAGTTAGCTTATTTGAACATTGGATTATTCTCTAGCTAAAAGACGATTGAAAAGTTAATTGCATGATAAACATACAGATAATTTAACACGCTAGATAGAATAGATAATACTTTATTATACCACACAAATAAAGAAACATTACAAACAGACATGTTTAAAGTAAAGGAAGCACAAAGCGGCCTTAGATAGATTCGACGATTTAACTGAAGATTCAATAATCGGCCCGAGAAAAAAAATCTTACCTGTGCCTCATAACACTGACGATGACAAGCAAGTTGCCGAGCACCGCCATGATAACGATGAGCAGCAACACAGACATTCGCAGCTTGAAGAAGATGCCTTGAGTGACGTCATCGCTGGTCGCGTTGGTCGGCGCGACGCCGTCCGTCGGGGTGACGTAGTGGACGCCGCTTTCTGGATCCATATGTGGCGGTCTGGATAGAACAGATAAGATTATTACACCACAACACTCACAGCGCAAAAATAAGCAATTAATTCCGTAATTGACGTGTTGGTTGTGGTAGGAATCTAGATTCTAATACAAATAATATATGGTGAAAATATGCTCAAATCATTTTGGTATTACCTACATTTGTAAGGGAAATTCACCGGTAAGAGGCCCCTTAACTCGTAATCTTTCGAAACATTTTACAGGGACAAAATGGCTTGCCGGCTACTCACTTGAAGCTTACTTCAAGCGAGTGGCTCGTGACTAGTCCTTTATCCTATTCCGACAGTTTTAATTCATCTATAATAACCACTGAAATTTCCTAACTGAATGCACATTTTTGTGCCTTGTGGAAGTGGTGCGGTTCAGTCAACCTTTATTAGTCGCGTCACTTATTTAAAAATAGCTCGATTTGAATTTCCAAGAACAATATAACTATTAATATATCAACAAAGTTTGTTTAATGATGTTGAAATGGAAGTACTCAAAGTGATCTCGGTGCTTCAAATTGGGTGAGATGAGAAACCCGATAAACCATTGAGTCCACAAACCCCTATTGTCGGCCTTCCAACGTTTCTCGGAGTGTTGTGGTCAGAAATTCAAATAGAAGCCTGAGACCATTTTGATCTACTGAGCGATAAGCGAAGCAGACCAAAAGCCAGCGAGTTTTGGAGTTGGGTGGAATTGTTTCAAAGCATTTTTTTAGGTCTGTTGGAGTATACAATCTTAAACTATTTTCTCCTTAGTCTTTGCATTCTCATCATTAGCCCACATTAGTCCACAGCTGGACACTGGACTGTCTTCAGCTTGTGGCATCCAGCATCTGCCAGCAGTCTTTCGCAGATCGTCATCCCACCTGGCCGGAGGGTGTCCTACACTACGTTTACCAAGTCGCAGTATCCACTCAAGAACACATTTTTTTGCATCTAATGTGGTTGGTTGGTTATATTTAAGACCAAATATATTTATTTAGAATATTTTATATGCTATATATTTATGCTGGATTCGTTCAAGGTCATTAATATCTAGGTCTATAAGTTAAGTAGTGAGGATTCCAGACTTTGTGTACTAGGACGATTGTTGAGTAAGACTAAGTTTAAGGTTTTTGATTTACACATTTAGTATTTCTTACGGTAAATAGTCCGCTCTCGCTTCTGCCTGTACTTCCGCTACCGCTGCCCACAGAAAGCATACTCCAATAGAGCTATTTACTAAAAGCTTGATCGGGCTAAAAGCCTGATCAGGGAGAGTCTAGCGTGCTATTGTAGTCCAGACAAATCAAATGGAATTTACCAAGCATTTTTCTGTTCATAGACTAAGTACGATGACTCCATGCTATACCTCTATATTACGTGACGTAATCCATAGCATCAAGAGTATTGGAGACTTATTCCAAATGTTCCATTTTTAAATGAGATTTGGGAAAGCGCTACTGTATTGGTCAATGAACACAGTAAATCCCTTACATATAATAGAACGTTTCAAATAAGTCTCGATGCTATAGAAAAACTTTGAGTCCGCAATGTTCGGGCTTCATCAACTTTAAATTCTTAGAAAAAATGTTATCTCTGGTAAAAGTATCCCAGCTAAACACATCAAAGGAACTAAAGAACAATGGCAGGTCTCCATACTAAGAATTGTCTGGGATCAAATTGAAGCGTCCCGTAATGAAAAAAATGTTAAAAGATTTGGCGTTAGCTCCAGAATCAATAAATGAGACTATTTTCTTTGGGGAAAGCCGGAAAAAAAAGATTTCAGTGTTTGAAGTTTTTGGTTATGAATGAACATCAAACAATATTTGTCTATAAAACATCGCAGATTGAAATCAAATCAAAAAGAAATGGATAATGTGGTTTGGTCTTGGGTTTGGTCTTATCAATTAGACCACGCCACCTTAAATATTCGAAATGAGAAATGATAAACCAAATGAGCAAAACAAATTCTAAACTTCTTGTATGTTTACGAAAGCTGGGCGTGTATTAAAAAAAAATGTACCTACTTGCCCCGTAAACACAAAAAAACTGAGGATTTTAATAAATAATGTTGGATAATCCACACAGCATCATCTAGCCCGAAGCTAAGCAGAGGTTGTGTTATGTTATGAGTTCCTACTAGATAACTTATATACTTAAAACAATATATATAGGTATACCTACATTAATAGATATTTTTTTATTTTACATAGAAAATGCCCAGAACACCCAAAACAACAATATCGGAGTCCTAAGGGCACGCACTAGCCAGACACAGGGCAGTATCAATCAGTCCATAAACAGTCCAGGTCGGGTGTTACATACGTCGCCTGTGGCTTCCGTAATTCGGGTAAAAATAAATAGAAAACCAAAATATAAACACAAAACACAGCAGAGATGAAAAACGCCGAAGTCTCGGAAGGATTCTGTCAAAGAGAATAAAACCACTACGTTCTAGATTCTGTGGCGTCTTGACAGACAACTGCTGACAACATGACACTATCAAAGACAAATCAAAGACAAATGATACATTGCATTCAATAATTGTACCCGCACCACTAATAAAATGGTAACATTTCGAATGTACCTAATTCGAATATCATTTGATAAGCTTTTAAATATCATAAAATAACTCCGGCCTTTACGAGAAGGTGTGAATAATTGAAAAATCGTAGAAAATTTATTTAATTTGATTAATATACATCAGATCCATGGACGCAAAAAAAAGTCCAGACCAAATTCTGCCATTGTTCTTTCGTTCTTTATGTCTTAAGACTCCGGCAACACGAATGAATTTCTTAAATATATGTATATACAACGTAACACCAAAATGATTTGTAATTTGAGCATATTTTCACCATGATTTTATTTCTTTTAACATTGTATTTATCTAAGTTCCTTCCATGATGGATTTTCCTTTATGATTAAAAAAAAACTCATGGTTCAGGTTATTTCCCGAAATAGTTAGTACGATGTAACAGAACCCTCCGTGTGTGATTCGACTCGTACTTGACTGGTTTTATGTATTTCTAATCGATAGACCTAGTTTGATCGCAATCTCAACTGTTGGAATGAGACAATATGTCCGTCGATGTATTACAAAAGTCTAGAAGATACATACTTTGGTTGTCATATCCCTGAATACTCAAAGGCATCTCAGATTTAAGCACATTGCAGTTTACCAATTTTGACAGATTTTAATGACAACATGCCAAAAATCGTGGTTTGAGACGTGCTTAAGCTAGCTGCTATTTATCTTTATCTTTATCTTTATCTTTATCTTTATCTTTATCTTTATCTTTATCTTTATCTTTATCTTTATCTTTATCTTTATCTTTATCTTTATCTTTATCTTTATCTTTATCTTTATCTTTATCTTTATCTTTATCTTTATCTTTAGTGCGCGGAGACTGACGGTAGCCAAAAACATTTGCCTACACACGCTCTGCGAGATGCCGTACAAACAGGCGTGTTGTATTGGCTGCTGCAGCCGGGAATTCGTCACTGCTTAGTGCGCGGGCTCCCATAGACCGAGATGTTTTATTGGCTGCCGCTTTATCTCGGTTATGTTGTTTTCGAGGGAATTCCTGTAATTTTGCCCTTGTCCTTACCTTATCTCACTTTTTTCGTTTTCGCCTCAAAAATCCGTCCACCGTCCTTCCTACTCCTACTAACACTTTTGACGATCATCGTTGTCATCAGCTACTGGGAGACGTCTTCAGATTGTTTCTTCTTGACAGTTTCAGTCTTCAAGTGCTGGTCTTGTGCTGTCATGTTTTGGTTATCGAAGATTATGTTAGGTTTTGTTCTGAAACAAAGAAAAAGATATGTAAGAAAATCATCATCATCATCACCAGCCTATAATAGTCCACTGCTGGACATAGGCCTCCCCTAATGAGCGCCATAGATGGCATCATTATTTGGGGGTTATTGCCCATAATCCCCACGCTGGGCATGCGGGTTGGGGATCGCAGTTCGGTGTAGTTGTTCTGCAGAAGGCGCTGCTGCCCACCCCCCGCTGTGTTTCCCTTAGTCGCCTCTTACGACACCCACGGGAAGAGTTGGGGTGGTGAAATTCTATGCCGGCACCACACGGCTATATGTAAGAAAATAGCAATTTAAAATTATTGTTAAACTATATGCCAACCGCTCTTATTATAATACCGTGAATGTCTTTAAAGGTTCGTGTTTGTCACATGACATTTCCTGCGAAAATGTATGCGATAAATCGATTGATGACCTCTGTAGCGCGGTGGGCGAAGGTCAGCCTGCAACGCAAGGGGTTGCGTGTTCGATTCCTGCCTCGGAACAAATATTAATACGATCTGGAGGTATTTCTGGGTGTTCTGGTCGCTTTATAAATATCTTTGTAATATTATTGTACCCATTACATAAGCTCTGCTTACCTTGGGGCTAAATGATGCTATGTGGATTGTTCAGCATTATTATAATTATTATATCAAATACCAGATAAATCATCACTAACAACGTAAGTATTGATAAACTCTCTTGTGCTGCCACGATCCTGATCACAAACGTATAAACTTCTATAGACAAAGAGATTTACAATCAAATAACAAAACCAAATAAGAACTAGTATATAAAATTTAAATAACTAAGCTAACTGGAGACTATTGCAAAAAATCTATAGATAAATCTGCTGATGTTGACATGAATCGCAAGCGTCCCGAAGATGCTGGCTGCATTGCCTCGCTGTATGGCAATGCTGACGCTGCGCCAGATACTGATCAGCTCTCGGGTCACACATCGCTTCTCCCAAGCGGTCATACAACTTGTAAAAACCTGAGAACTAGAGCAAATGCGTAGGCTCTGTAGAGACCTGCATTCAGGCATATAATCTATTTCTGTGTTTGGCCATCATTTAATTATTTAGAATAAGCAGTGAACATCAGTGAAGGCAACCTGATAAATTAAAATTCCTGTTAATTTGTCTACACCGGCTGGCTGTTACTAGAACTGTTGTTACTTAGAATGCTGCGTTATTATTTTCATATTTAATATTATTTAGTCTGGGTCCATCTACTTACAAGGCAATAACCTCTCAACTTAAAGCATTTCATGAGAACAAGTGATTAATGTCTTGTTCGAGTGATAGAATTTAATAAAATGAAGCAGACCTAGACTAGTTGCGGTTCTATATTATTTAAAATTTTGCTACAAATTATCTGTTTTATTATAAATTTCATTATATAGGTAGTTTTAATTTACTATACCACCTTTACCACAAATTCGTCTTGAATATTTCGACATCCCCAAAAAGGGGGACCCTACTTATCTTGAGTGACATTTCTGGATTCAATAAAATAATAAATAAATAATGTTGGACAATCCACACAGTATCATTTGGCCCCAGCTGAGCAGAGCTTGTGTTATTACTGAAAGCTAAATGACTGAAATATATTTTTTTAATAATATCTACATATACACATTTGAAATTAATACTCTAGTAGAGTATAATTACAATCTAGCCATACATTTGGCTAATAGATAAAATTTTGTTTTAATTTAATTTTATAGAATCATATTAGGTACTAAGAACGTGTCCCTTCTTTATACAAATTACATAGATAGATATTTTTTTCAACAACTGAAACATTCTGCGGGTCGTACAAACTTTTCATTAATAATATGAAAAATTGCCATCTTCAGTTATTTTTATTTTTAATTGGGTTAGAAAAATGAAGGACAATATTTACTTCAACAAGGTCCCGTCTCTATCTAATAGCGCCTGTACGGTTCTCATACGCTTAGGAATTGAGCGCAATTCACGAATTAATGTATTCATTCAATGTTAACTTCATTGAGGATCTACAATAATATATAGGTATGGTTTGCCTATTCAAAAGATACACGGCCGAATTAGTCCGCCCCATGCTCGTATTTCAGAACCTTGTCGACCGTGCAGACTATTATTATCCGGGATGTAATATTGAGTGCTCCGATCTCAGGGGACCAAATGAATGTTTCTCAGAAGTAGCGAACCCAAATCAAATGTAAATAAGTGTTATTTAAACAACACTTATTTGGAATTGATAAATGATTTTTGGCGTAGAAAATACAATACAATACAATGCAAAAATGTTTTATTGTACAGTAAGCTTCAGAGAAAAGGATACACCCCTTAATAATGACATCGAACCGTTTAAGATTTTTGTTCAATGACTAATAAGTAGTGGTGGCTAAGGACTCAAGGAGTGAGGCAGGGGGATGTCATATCCCCGAAACTGTTCACGAGCGCGTTGGAAGATATGTTTAAGACGCTGGACTGGAAAGACAAGGGCATCAACATAAACGGCGACTACATCTCACACCTGCGATTCGCTGATGACATAGTCTTAATGGCGGAGTCGCTAGAGGAGCTGAACCGGATGCTGGACAGTCTAGCTTCCGCCTCCCGATGTATCGGTCTTGGGATGAATTTGGATAAAACCAAAGTCATTATCAATGCCCACATTGATCCAAGACCGGTGATCGTACATGGCCACCTTCTCGAAATTGTTTCTGAGTACACTTACCTCGGGCAGATTTTGCAGTTGGGTAAAAACAATTTCGAGAAGGAAGCCAAGAGGAGGATCCAGCTAGGCTGGGCAGCGTTCGGAAAACTACGTCGAGTCTTCTCGTCATCCATACCGCAATGTTTGAAAACGAAAGTTTTTAATCAGTGCGTCCTACCAGTCATGACCTACGGAGCTGAGACGTGGACACTCACGATAGGGTTGGTCCACCAGTTCAAAGTCGCTCAGCGCGCTATGGAAAGAGCTATGCTCGGAGTTTCTCTGAAGGATAGGATTCGTAACGAATTCATCCGACAGAGAACTAAAGTCATCGACATAGCTCAGAGAATTAGCCAGCTGAAGTGGCAGTGGGCCGGCCATATTTCGCGAAGAACCGATAACCGCTGGGGTAAACGTGTTCTTGAGTGGAGACCGCGACTCGGTAAACGTAGTGTAGGACGCCCTCCGGCCAGGTGGGATGACGATCTGCGAAAGACTGCTGGCAGATGCTGGATGCGACAAGCCGAAGACAGGGCGCTATGGCGCTCATTGGGGGAGGCCTATGTCCAACAGTGGACTAACATAGGCTGATGATGATGATGATGATGATGACTGTCAAATTTTGCAGCTCAAACTAAATCAACTCAAATTTAAAAATTAATGACAAACCTTTATTAACAAAAAAAATTTCAATTAAATAACCATATAAGACTTCTATTTAAAATTAAAAGAATTGAGTTTAACTGCAAACAATCTAAATTAATATAAAATATACGCCTTCGAAACCAAGTGAAATGAAGCAACTTCTTGTATCTCACAAAAAAACACAAAATGAAGACCTTTTCGAGTGTGTTGACTAGGCAAAGCATTTATGAAAAGGGGTAAAGGTTGATTCGCAATTCAAAAACATGTTGATAATGTATGTTTGTGACGAAGCCTACTATTGGGTTAGGTAAATGTACATCTTTATTCTTTCGGTTGGGTCGGTGTGCCGTCTTATTGGACAAATAAATAATACAGCATCATTTAGCCCTCACGCTAAGCAGAGCTTGTGTTATGGGTACTAGATGACTGAATATAATAAGTTACATATAAAACGACCAGAACACCCGGATCAAATATCTGAAGATCATTATAATTATGTAAACATTGATTCAAACATTGGTTCATTGGTTCATAACTAGTATTATGTAATTTTACTTGTGATACATGCATTATTTATCCGATACTGAAATTAATATTTTATACCTACCTTTTTATTTCAATTTAAACTTCATTTTCCGTCATTGTATATTAACTATTTTGCAGAGCCCTACAGGGTGCATTGACCTAAGCTAGCTCTTAACCTATGTGTAGCAAAGTGCTTAGGTACATCTTAATGTACCTAAGCATTTTGCTGTCCTATTGTGTCCTATTCTATTCAATATGTACAGTGCGCGTCAGATATATCCCCCCCCCCCCCCCCTATCTCAATGTATGTGTGACACAATAGTTGTTATTTTTGGGAATTTCAGACTTAGAGTATTATGGGTGGGTGGTTCGATCCTAAGCGGCGGCGGCGAGATAAATTTTTGCATGTAAAAATTTGTGATAAGTTACAATTGAAAAAAACGTAATATTTGGTCGTAAATATTTTGTAGACAAGGGGGATACTTAATTCTGACGCGCATGATAGTCAAATAGTGTACATAAATCAATGAGACGCCGCTGTAGCCAAAATTTAGCTACTGCATCAATAAATAACTTCCTTGATTTTTACTACTGGCTTATAACCGCCATTTTACTCATATGTGGATAAAACAATTGTCTCTGGTAGGTATCAGAGATAAAGTAGATTCCTTAGATCCTAATTTATGTTCACTATTTTCACAAAAAATAATAATAATAAACAATGCCGGACAATCCACACAGCATCATCTAGCCCCAAGGTAAGCAGAGCTTGTGTTATGGGTACTAGATGACTGATATACATACCTATTACAATTAATTACATATATAGAAAATTTATAATATACATAGAAAACATAAAAAAAATGGACCTATATTACGTATTATAAAACTGTTTTGGATATAAATTAGAAATTAATTCAAGTTTAATTATAATTAATAGCTATAGAATAGGAATAAACTCTAAACGGCGCCAATATTGCCACCTTCTAGTTATTTCGTTTGTTTTTTATCGTTCGTATAAAGTGACAATATAATGTTGCTGTAAACACAAATTGACTAAATTGTAAATTATTGCTTCTTGTCAGAATAAATTTAGCGCCGTCGTCGGTATTAAATATCTCAATAATACTTATATTACAACAACACTGTACGTAAGTAATGAACTTGACTATCTGTTACCTCTTGCTTTGCACGAGTTTTCGTATTACCAATTACTGACGAAAACGTATAAATAAAAATATAATAAAAATAAGTCTGTTTTGTTTATATTTTTCTTTTTTTTTACTTTCAAATGCATGTTTTTGTATGAGTTGCATTGCAAATAAATAATATTCTATACTATTCTTCTATTCTATTCATTATAAGGAACGTAAATCTTTCTACGTAAATCTTCCTTGGTAGTCAGGTAATGATCATCATTACCCGTCTACCAACGTAGGAGGGTTATGAGGTTGGCAGCCTATGCATGTAGCCGATTTGTTTTTTCCAAGTAGCGCTGAACTACTGGTCCGATGGTTACACATGAGGTAACATTACGATTTGTCTCAATACTTCGATACTATGACATCAGATAAAAATGAGGTCTACCAAGATAGGTCTAAGTGTTGAAAATCTCTGTTAGGCGTTCGTATGAGGCATCGTTGCAAAGGTAACTAACTGTTCATTATAGTGAAATAAAAATTACTATTCCTAAGCCATCGAGTACGTATCCAGTAGAGTTGAAATGTCAGATATGATTGTTAAGAAAATATTCAGCCAAAAAGTACACAGAATAATAAAAAGTGTCAACTGTTGTCATTGGCCGAAGCAATGTCATTTGATAAAAAGGGATGGGGTAAAACTGATTCTTATATCGATGTTTTGGCGAGTTTCATATTTACGATTAATGATTTTTAATAAAATAATGCTCATTTGTTTATGTTTTAAAATTTAATAATGCTACTTTGTTTCATTTAATTAATATTTCACTAATAATAATTATGAGTACAATAGTATTATATATGGTGTTATTATAAAATGCCTTTTTTTGAAAATTTCGAGAAACGACGGTGTCTTACTTCATCGGAATACAGTTTTATCGTCTTGTAGGCTTTGCCAAATATCTTTCGATATAATGTTGTGTAGGAAATCTTCGAAAAAATTTAATCCGATGTAATAACAGTTCCTCAAAGTACAATAAAATTCTTACGGGACCCTTCTACACACAACAATCAAAAAAACTTAGATACAAAAAAGTATTTCAAAAAAGTACCTAATTTATAAGTTTACAAATAGCTAGCAATAAACCTACTCAATCGTTCAAATATCACAAGCTAAAACATTACATCTTAATCGGTATTGTGTGATATCATGCTTGACCTGAAGTATCGATATCGATAGCCTGAACCAGCAAGTTCCTTCTCTAAATAAGTAAGTGCTAAACCACAGACGGGTTACAGAGATGCGCGGTTTTTGTATGGCGCCTCTACTGGATATGTACTCGATGTCCTAAGCAATTATTAAAAAATGTAACAAATTGTAAACAACGAAATTCTGACAGCGTAAAAGTCTTCACACTGTCTCGTTCGATACGTATATTCGGAGACGTTTGTTCGTACAAGTACCCTAGGTATATGGGGGAGGGTGTATCAGACTGCCTACATCACTTTATTTCCCAGTATTACTAATGTAATTTGTATTTTGTGACGTGTCCAAGAGTCCTGTAAGGTCTAAAGGAAATAAAGCACTTTGATTTGATTTGATTTGATTTACATCAAACCGGTTATTTTTAAAACTTGCGGTCCACCCCGGCTTCGCACGGGAATTAACTTACCCTAACTTTTTTGAAAACATTCTATAGCCTATGTTCATCAAGGAAAATTTTGGATTCTAATTTTGAAATAATTTTTCAAATCGGTTCAGTATTTCGGAGCTTATTTAATTCAAACAAACAATCAAATCTTTCCTCTTTATAATATGAGTATAGAAGTAACAAGGATATTAAACCTGTACGAAAAAATATGGATAGCTGTGAAAGACAATTTAAGGACTATAATAAACTTTATTACCACGGATTTACTTCCAGATTTATATTTCTTGTGGTTAAGAATTTGTTTTGATTATCTACTGGTGTTTGGTTTCCGCTTTTATCTAACTAGCGATTAGACCCCAGCTTGGCACGGGTATTTTACAAAAAAAAAAATTGTAAATACATTCACGTTGGGTGACAATGTTGAAGTTTTCATACTTATCCCTAACGTTTTTGAAAATATTCTATACCCTATTATATAATAACTAGCGACCCGCCCCGGCTTCGCACGGGTATTAAACAAAAATTTCAGAAATTATACACACTAAAACGATGGGTTTCACAGTTTTCATACGGATCTTTACTTTTTTTAACAGCATTGGGGTTTTTGACATTGACTCGACATTCCAAAACTGACACTGGCCGTAGAGAAAAAGCAAACACCGTGCGCTATACAACCTCTTTTTCTATTCTGACGCGCCATAATAGAAAAAGAGGTTGAATATACAGCTCACGGTTCAATTATTGAATTTTTCATGCGGATCCCTAACTTTTTTGAAAATATTATATAGCCTATGTTCATCACGGAAAATTAAGGATTCTAATGGTGAAAGAATTTTTTAACTCGGTCCAGTAGTTTCGGAGCCTATTCAATTCAAACAAACAAACAAACAAACATACAAACAAACAAACAA
Organism: Eupithecia pulchellata; assembly: GCA_963931895.1. Classification (NCBI taxonomy): domain Eukaryota; kingdom Metazoa; phylum Arthropoda; class Insecta; order Lepidoptera; family Geometridae; genus Eupithecia; species Eupithecia pulchellata. The sequence goes on from OZ007544.1 coordinate 2,961,590, forward strand.
TCAAATCTTTCCTCTTTATAATATTAGTATAGATATAGATAAATGTAATAATGTACGGTTGTGTCAAAGAATTTTTCAAATAGGTCCAGTAGATTCGGAGCCTATTCAATCCAAACAAACAATAAAATATTTCTTCTTTATAAGTTGTTATTTTAGTAAGTGGGACTAACCCCTATTACCATATGGTAAAGTTCGCACAATACCTTTATAATTTTAGCAACCTCCAGCGTCGCTGGCGGACCTTCGCCCACCCCGCAATCCGCAATAGAGGCCGTCAATCGATCGAAGGTGTATAGGTTTTTTATTTTTAAACGTATGCCTTATCGAGCTATTTTTATGAAACTCCCTAATTCCCGGGAGTTGGGAGTGTAAGTTGGGAAATCATGCGTTCAGTTCATTCAGGCTCAAACCCAGAGACTTACCGATCGAAAATCCAACGTTCTCTTAACTGCACGCGTGAATTTGCAGTACGTCATTTAATTCTGCTTGAAGAGCCGACATATCTCACTGCTTTAATTAAAGCGAGGTCAAGTTACCCTCCTCCAGGCATAGCTCATAAATCGTGCCCAGCGCTGGGAGAACAGCTCGTTCATTTACCGTTGGTTCGATAATTAATACTGTACTTTCAGTTCTCATATTAAGCTGAGCCGGTGATCTTTTGGTGTTACTTTGATTTTCATATTATGTCTATAAGTGAAATATTTCATGTTTTAGGTAACACAAATAAATATATCCTATTTCGATTAACACTTGATCATCTAACCCCAAAGGACCTACGGGTACTTGATAACTAGTAAACCTAAACTGAATCTATGCTAATATTTAAGCCTCTTTATTCAGAAACCTAGAGTAATAACGCCGCTACGAGATTAATTAAGAGCGAAATGATACTAGGTAGGTACATGGGTTTTTCGTAAGTGAGTGCAGAGCAATAGATGCGCGCCGTATTTTCTAGCGCCATAACAGTTTTACTAGTACCTCTTTTACGAGATGAATTATCAAGGAATCGAAAAATAAAAAACATCTCTAGTTTTCTTGACAAAACAAAAACCCTACATTGTGTGCTTATCCTGAGATGAACAGCAAAATTTATGGAAATGAAGGTACATTTGAAATGAATCTTTCAATTACTCATTGCAGTCTTTCAAAAGTGAGAGTGATTCGGTCTGTCTGTATGTCTGTCACCTTCTCACTCCTAAACGGCTGAACGAATATAATATAGAATTTTGGCAGGTTGGTAGATGGTATTCCGGAGATACATACATAGGTATCATTTTGGTAGGGGCTGGGGTGTAAAAGAAAATTTTAAATACATATTGAAATAACGTGAATATAACATAAATACACAAATAAATATACAATACAGTCTTTATAGATAAATATACACAAAATTATTTTTCTATATTGACAGAAAAAACTCATGACACGAGCTTTAAAAATTAGTAAGGAAATTGTTTTTCTTAAAGACTGTATAGTGTATTATCATTGTTGTGTAAAAATTGACTAAGCTGCCTACAAATTCACGCTGTAAACACTCGGCATAACAATGCGACATTCCTGTAGGAAGGATGAATAGACCACGCAGTTTTATTGAGGTCAAAAGAATAGTTCTTTATGTCTTGGAATAATATTTTGCCTTTGGACCTACGAATTTGTCCTCTGTGGCTTAAACCAAAATGATAATAATATTCGTGCTGTTTTGTTATAGTGGAATTATGCTTTTGTGTTAGAAACGTTTTGGACATAATTCAGTGTAGGTACCTAGTTTTCTAAGCCGAAATAAATTGTCCGAGTAGGTATTGATTTACAAATAAATAAATGAATTATTTATTTAATTATTATACATCATTTAGCCGCAAGCTAAGCAATGGTACTTTGAACCCAGCAGGAGTAGCTGTGTACTGAGAGATACCTAGAGACGTGATAGTCGCTTTTCATGGGTTGGCGCGAGACTAAATTTTACATGTTTGACAATATTTTTTCCTTTCTAGTAGGGAAACAAATGCGGAAAAGCTAAGTTTTGCCCATAATTAAACTTTTACTTTTAATTGTATTTTAGAAGCAGGCAAACTGTTAATTTTAGACCTGATTATGTATTTTCCCTAATGCTCCAAAAATACCGCCACCGAAGTTAGTTATTTCATAAGTTAATAGAAAATGGGTAAAGTTAATAGAAATGGGTTTGTGGCAATCATATCCGTTAGTTATATGATTCGTAAAAAGCTGAAAAAAATACAAACGACACAACTGAATGTTGCGCCAATCCGTGACGATCACCTTTAATTACAACTAGGCAAGTCTATATTAATTTATGAGTGTTTTTCTTGAACCATAGACAATCCACATACTGGTCGTAGAAACGTTAATTTTGCAGATTGTGTACCTACATAACCTACCTAGGTTTAGTTTTGCAGATTGTGTACCTACATAACCTACCTAGGTTTAGATACGAAGGTGACTATTAAAAAAGATAGGTACCAAAACCAACTAGGCTCGTAGATTCGCTATTTCATTAAACTACGATTGTTTTTGAATATTACAAAATTTGCCAATTTTCCTTAACGAAAGTAGAAAGTTCATTTTTGAAGGTATGAATCGAGCTAACAATTTTCAAAGTTTCAGGTAGTATAATATTTTCAACGGAGAGAGTTGGTAGAAGTTATATGAGATGAATGGTTGCTTTGATGATGCAGAGAGCGGGGAACATGAAAGCATAAACCGACAGTACAAGCTCTTTGTCTATAAACCTGAAATGTATCAAAAGATAAATCCCTTGTAGGCAAATTCGCGGGTAACAGCTAGTATTATATATAAGTATTATATCTATACTAATATTATAAAGAGGAAAGATTTGATTGTTTGTATGTTTGTTTGTTTGTTTGAATTGAATAGGCTCCGAAACTACTGGACCGAGTTAAAAAATTCTTTCACCATTAGAATCCTTAATTTTCCGTGATGAACATAGGCTATATAATATTTTCTAAAAAATTAGGGATCCGCATGAAAAATTCAATAATTGAACCGTGGGCTGTATATTCAACCTCTTTTTCTATTATGGCGCGTCAGAATAGAAAAAGAGGTTGTATAGCGCACGGTGCTTGCTTTTTCTCTACGGCCAGTGTCAGTTTTGGAATGTCGAGTCAATGTCAAAAACCCCAATGCTGTTAAAAAAAGTAAAGATCCGTATGAAAACTGTGAACCATCGTTTTAGTGTGTATAATTTCTGAAATTTTTGTTTAATACCCGTGCGAAGCCGGGGCGGGCCGCTAGTATATATATAAAATTACCAGGAAATTACATACAACTACAAATTACCTCAACACAATAGTATTAATTTAGAGAATAGTGTAATCATTTGATAAATTGGAATGTCGGTGGTATATTAATAGAATAATTAACTTATAATGTGTTCATTGATTTCAATTCTGGTGCATGCTGATCACAGGTTTCGCTGCGGGTTCGATTTCCGCCTCGGGACAAATGTTTGTATGATCTGAAGAGTTCATTTTCTATGTATAATAAAGAATATCTTAATAGAGTAAGAATATCTTATATAATAAAGAATGAATTATGGGGAATGATTACAGATTTAATTATGCCTAACCTGGAATCTCATTCATCGTTCGTCACACATCTTCTTCCAACAGGACGGTGCGACCTTACTTACGGCTTCACGGTTTTTCACGGTTTCTCACGGCTTTCACGGTGGCACCTTACACATGGCTTCAATGAATTTGTTTCGAAAATTTTTGCACCGAGGTCACCCGCCTTGACCCCAATGCCCTTTTTTATCCACTTGAACGTTCGTGGGTACTACAGTGCCCAAAAAAAAGTAGGCGACTTACGTCCCGGGTACTACATACAGTGGCCACTAGTTCGCCCAGTCGAAAAAAATGATTTTACTCTAAAACTATGGCTCAAAGGCCTATAGCCTGTTTTTTAACGGAAGCGGATATCATTCATTGAACGAATAAAGCTGTCACATTGACATTTCTAAACAAAGTTTTGTCTGTCAAAAATAAAATGTAAACATTGGTGATTGACCTTGAAAACCGTAATGGGTTTTTCCTAATGATTGTTTATTGTATTGTTTATTTCTTTGATTGTGATATATGTATGTTTTCTAGATAAAACGCCGGTTTTAATGGTATATGAACATCATACTTAATATGTCTGTGATTTTTATAAAATTTAAAATCAAAACCGGCCGAAAATTTCTCCTAGTAATTTTTTGAGCATTTTTTTAATTATTAAGGTAAAGGTTTATTGAATTGATATTAAATCAAACTTATTCGATAGATATTAAAGAAAACAATGTAATTTTTCGTGTTGCAATAACTTTAATACTTTTTTTTGGCAAATTATTTTCTCTGGAAAGTCTCGAAATTTTCCGCGAATTTTTTATGGCGCCAAGCGCGGACGTATGCGCGGACGTATGCTACCCCCTGTCGCCGCGCGGGCCGGACGTTCAGAAGCTAGTTCAAAACGAGCATTTACGCTAACAACTGGCGAACTATTGTGGAGTTAAAAGCAAATATTCGTGATGAAACCAGCATAATTGAACAGAGCTTAGCAGCGCATAGCGAAACAAAAGTTTCGAAGTTATTTCCCATATACAAAAGTAAAAACTTTTTGCAAAAAGCTTTATAGTTCATGTTGTTTAATGGTCTTAACCCTAAATTTAATAAAAAACAAAGATATTAAAAACAAAACACGAAAAATCATAAAAACAAAGATTACAGTAATAAATCTCAGGAAACCATTTGTTTCTTCAGAGAAATAAACCGAAAATCTTTAATTAAGCTCCTCGATATAAAACCGACCCCTTCAAAATAGGGCAACGTTATATTTTGCTGAAAATAATTGCTATCCAAGTTATTTTATGATTTGCCGGGCGATTCGGTCTAGAATTTACACTATATAATAATATTTATTTCTTAACTCAATATACACCTACCTACTCTACCTACTATATAGTTATTCTGTGGTAGAACTTTCGTAGGTATCTATATCTACATATACTAATATTATAAAGAGGAAAGATTTGATTGTTTGTTTGTATGTATGTTTGTTTGTTTGAATTGAATAGGTTCCGAAACAACTGGACCGATTTGAAAAATTATTTTACCATTAGAATCCTAAATTTTCCGTGATGAACATAGGCTATAATAATATTTTCAAAAAAGTTAGGGATCCGCATGAAAAATTCAATGATTGAACCGTGCGCTGTATATTCAACCTGTTTTTCTATTATGGCGCGTCATAAGTAATAGAAAAAGAGGTTGAATTTATGTGTATAGCGCACAGTGCTTGCTTTTTTCTCTACGGCCAGTGTCAGTTATGGAGTGTCGAGTCAATGTCAAAAACCCCAATGCTGTTAAAAAAAGTAAGGGATCCGTATGAAAACTGTGAAACCCATCGTGTTAGAGTGTATAATTTCAGAATTTTTTTAATACCCGTGCGAAGCCGGGGCGGACCGCTAGTAATGTATATTCACAACAGCATTCTAAATTCAACCTCTGTAATTCAAACGCAAATATCATTCTGAATTCACCTTGTATACTTGCAAATGTCAATGGACGCGATCAAATAATGTATGTACATAATAGTGGTGTAGCAGTATGTAATTGATATATAATTAATTACACACAGCTTTAAAGAAAATAAATAACATCCCATTGCATAATGTTTAACAATTTATTAAACCTAAATTTTGACATCTAATTTCTTTTGTAAGTCTAAAGAAAAAGTTACTTCTATTGACTTACAAATAGTGCTTCTATGTTAGTTACTTCTATAGACTTATAAATAAGTGTTAAGAAATTTTATATGATAAATTAAAAAAACACAAAATTATTGTAAATCAGATAGTGGATGTATTTCTATTTTCTCTTCACTTCAATTAATTTTTGCAAAAATTATAGAAACAACTGAAATGATTTATAATTCAAATTCAAATTCAAATTCAAATTCATTTATTAATTCAGACAATTACATCCATATTTAGAGTTTAGTATAAAGTTAGGTATAAGTAGTACAGTTTACAAACACGGTCAAAAATACGTGTTTGTAAACTGTACTACTTATACCTAACTTTATACTAAACTCTAAATATGGATGTAATTGTCTGAATTAATAAATGAATTTGAATTTGAATTTGAATTTGAATTATAAATCATTTCAGTTGTTTGATTTATAATTCAATTTCATAGGTGAATTCAGATAATGCCTGATGAATGATTGAAATGTGGAATATGAAAACACTACCTTCCATTAGGATATTAGATTATGCAACTGTTTATTTCTAGTAAATGTCAATAAAATGGTAATTTTGTCATTCAATTCATTCATAAAATTTATTCATTCATTCATTTCTAGCAAAAGTGTCATGGACGATAAAATACAGCAAGCTCGCAAAAACTAGCATTCTCTGATCAGCAACAAATTACGTTAAAACAGCGTGTCGAGTTTGCGTGACGGTGTAATGGGGGCTCAGCACGATTTGGAAGACGGATTTACACAGCTTTATGTTGTTTATGCTGTATGACAATTTGAAGCTTAGACATTATGTTCACTTTAGCGAGCCATTTAATAATAATACCTATTTTAGCTTGATATTACTAGATTTTTTTATATAACTTGCTATCTTCATTTACCGAAGAATAACTAGTTTTAAATATTTCTGTCACGTTGAAAAAATGTAAAGGTGTTTACGGCCTATCAAAAAGTGTCACTGTAGTTACTGACGATGCTATGAAGAGTTTCTGATTCCAGTCCTCCACTTCTACTTCTACTATAATTTCAAGTTCTAATACCCGTACCTAAACCAGCAATCTATTAGGTCAAGTATTAGTTTGTAAAACAAGTAGTTAAAACCAATAAACTTGGTCGGTCTTCGCTCTTTCAGTTTTTCATGCAAAATGATTTTTTTTTTTAAATGATGCTATAGGCTAATATTTATTATAAATTGTAACGAGAACCATCTAGTATATGTGATTGATAAAATCGATAAATCAGTTTTTTTTCTTTTCGGTAGAAAAAAGTCCTAGAGAACTGCATAATCTAGTTTATACAAAAACAATACCTTGCACAATTCTCAGCTATATATCTTTTGGTTTCGATCCATAGAAAAGTTATTTCAAAGTAAGTAAACCAATCATCAGGCATTTTATGACTTAAATATGCCAGTGCATAAATGATACAAACGTCATGTCTTCGTTGATATATGTCTTTGCCTGGGACAAAGCATGTGGGACTTTATAACATAATGCACCTACCGATTAGCTTAAGGTATCGATTCCTTTTATGTGGAAAAGTGATCTATACTTAATATTATGAGGAGGCAAGTTTTTATTAGTTGTTTAAATTGAATAGGGTCCAAAACAGCTGAACCTATATGAAAATTATTTCACTATTAGAATCCTACATTGTCCACGACTAACATAGACTAGAAAATTCTCAAAAAATTAGGGGATTCACATTCAATTTACTTCAATAATGTAACTAACTTTAATAATGTAATTAAATTTAACAAAACTTGTATAAACAATTACACGCCCGGCGTGTAATTGTTTATACAAGTTTTAGGTTACCAGAGCGAAATAGCAATGACGCTAGTAGAAATTAAAACCATTTTGTAAAGGTTCTTCCGCATTCATTGGAATATGAGCTGGTTTACTACGAACTTAGATTGTCCCTCCCACAAACAAGAGGGCATTCGCCTGTATCTACGCGATCAATAAATAAATAAATAATGCTAGACAATTCACACATTATCATCTTGCCCTAAGTTAAGCAGGTAGTATGTAAATGCCAGACCTGCGGCCCTATGGTCTAACTCAACTGGTAATTGTAATCGGCTTCAGTTTGGCATTTCAAACCTACGGACTTCGATTGTCACTTTCGTATTGTGAAAATAGTTGGAACCGAAGACTAGTTGAATACCTTAGACAATACCGACAACATTCTGACTGGGTCGACAACTGTTGAAGTTCACTGGTAATGGATTCCAAGTTAGACAATAAGGCTGCGGGTCGTGATGTCAAGTGAATGCAAAAGCGCCAAGTTAGACAAAAAGGCTGCGGGTCAAGTGAATGCAAAAGCGCGTGACGTCTGTGATGTCGACTGAAGCATTCATAGGCCTCCCATAAATCGAACCGTACGCGTATCCACCACCTTAGTGATAATCAATCAAAAGGCTCCATAGCTTGCCTGCTTTGTACTTATAATACTATAATCAATAGGAAAGATTTGATTGCTTGTTTTTTTGATTGAATAGACTCCAAAACTAAATCTCACTAGCAGTTACAGTACAGTATCCGTATAGGACGCCCTCCTGCCAGGTGGGATGACGATCTGCGAAAGACTCCTGTTAGATGCTGCATACGACAAGCTGAAGATAGGGCGCTATGGCGCTCTTTAGGGGAGGCCTGTGTCACTAACATGGTGGGCTAACATAGGCTGATGATGATGAGGAATCCGTATGAAAACTTCAATACTGTAGCCCAGCGTCTATGTGTGTGTGCGCGTAAACATTTATAATTTTTGAAATTAACGGTAAATGCAAAGCCGGGGTAAACTGCTGGTGGAAGATAAATGTTGACAATAGACGAGAAGTACTGATTCAGAAGCAGATAACTCGAAATGATCCAAGAATTAATTTATTTTTTATTTATAATTCTTTTCTTTTATAATGTGGGATAATCCACACAGATCATCTAGCCCCAAGCTTAGCCGAGCGTGTGTTATGGGCACTAGGTGACTGATATACATAATACAATAGATTACATAGATATACATGTTTTTATTATACATAGAAAACAGACCAGAACACCCTGAACAAATATCTCCAGATCATACAAACATTTATCCCGATATCCGAATCGAACCCGCAACCTCCTGCATCGCAGGCAAACCTTCGCCCACCGAGGTCGTCAAATTCTGAAAGCGTTCACCCCCCAAGTTCTCAGTATAAAATAATTTCTAAAAAGAATTTATGCGAATCGCTGAATCGCCTTACCCGATATTATCCAACCCCCAACTTAAGAACATAAATCATATTTCCAACTCTATTATTCATTTCATACATGACCTAGTAAAGTACCTCGGTTTGGACCGAATCCAAATTAAAAAAGTTTATCTTCAATATTGTAGATGAGCTTCATTTTGTTATTAACGATGAGTTGAGTACTCGTAAAACAAATTTAAATGTCTAGTCATTATAATTAGGGTTATCCGAAGAACTTTTAGAGTTAAGGGTTTAAGGCACGACCTAAGTAAATATAAGTACAGCTGTGACAATAAGTGACTCACTATCTAAGTGGGTCTATTATCGTTGTTCATTTGTTTCTTTTTCTTTATTTTATATTGCACTAGCGGCCCGCCCCGGCTTCGGAGCCTATTCAATTCAAACAAACAATCAAATCTTTCCTCTTTATAATATGTATAAATAAAAATGCAATAGAATTTCACCATCCCCACTCTTCCCGTGGGTGTCGTAAGAGGCGACTAAGGGAGACACACCGGAGGGCAGCAGTGCCCTCTGCAGAACAACTTCACCTGGGCTTTCAGGTTGGGGATCTGCGATGGGGATTATGGCAATAACCGCCAAATGATAAATAATGCCATCTATGGCGTTCATAAGGGGAGGCCTAGAGGTCCAGCAGTGGACTATTATAGGCTGATGATGATATTGCACGAATAAAATATACAAAAACACTATAAGAGTTATAAACGCGAGCTGAAACGAGTTTTCTTCCAACAAACTTTATAAGGAGAGAGGGACAAAGTTATACAAGGGGTTTGTGTGTGCGGTGTTCATAAAAAGAAGACAAAAGATATGATTTTGACCTACTTTCTACATATTATAATAAGATACTTTATACAATAAGTTAGAACTAGTATTTACAATTGGGCTAACTGCAGTCTGTTGCAAACAATCTACAGGTAGCTCAACTGATCCATGTCAATACCAGTCCAAATCTTATCCAAGACGGTGCCAGCTAAATTGCTAATAATTATTCTATAATTACAGCTATAAACAGAATAAATACATAAATACAAAAGAGTCATGTAGATAATGCTCTTTCATTATAAATGTTAGCGGGTTAACTACGAGCCTAATTTGAAGAACACTGACGTTTCATCCGTTAAGGTAGGGGGCGAGGGACTTCTTCTGGTGAGTGTTCTTCTTATACAAATGTACTAGTGGTAAAAAAATTGAATTGAAGAGAAATCAATAACAACTAATTTCTTTGAGCATAGCCTAGTTTGAAATTATTTGATGACACCAATAAACTTCTAACACAGTTTGATAACCTAAGTATAAAAGTTGTTAAACTCTAAAAGCTATCATCAAGTTCAAATTATCACAATTTTTATATTTTTTTATATTATATTCCATTTAATTTTGAAAAAAGCTCGCGTTATGGTGGGCATAGACTATTAGACAGAATTTTTAAGATCTATTTGGATTTTATATCAGACTTATGCTTTTGTTTGTTAAAAAACGCAATTCTTTGATTTACTGCAATGGAAAATGGTTCATAAATTTGTACAAATGTAGGAAAACATGTCAAACAGTCGGTCCACCCCAGCTTCGCGCTACACACAAACATGTTAGGCATGTTAGGTTAAAAAGTATGGAATTCGTATGAAAACTTCATAATGTATATTGAAGTTTTCATACGAATTCCATACTATTTTGAAAATATTCAATAGTTTTTCATCAGGGATAATATATTATTCTAAAGGTGAAAGAATTTTTAAATCGGTCTTAGACGCGCCTTGGTGTGGAGTCGTAACTTGGATTCAGATTCAGATTCAGTAATTTTATTTCCTTAGGCTTAGGTACGAAATAAGCACTTAGATAAGTCAAATTTCATACAAATTAGATACATATTTTGTATTCCAGAAGGCAAGTTACCCCGTGTCTTCTTTTTAGATACATCTCTTCTTACATCAAAACCACTCTGAAAATTATCGGGTTTATTAAAAATTATTTTTGTCTCCACCAAGATCAAGTAATAAATAATCTTGAGCTTCCTAAGCCCTAACTCACAACCTTTTAGTGAAATTGAAAAATGAGAACAAAGAAAATAATGATTTTTATCGATGCATTCAAATCATGCACAACTAGTTTCGAAACGAATAATTTTCACTGTTTATTTTTAATAGGATAACCTAAAAATCTATCATTCCTAAACTAAATATTATCCATTCAGTAAAAGAACAATCAAAAGGATATTATTCTACAAAACAAAATCTTATCCAAAGGTTCTGCAATTTAACTTCAAAAGATGCTCAAAAAAAAAAAACTATTAGTTGTAACTATTGCAGCAACACACTAATCTGTGCACGTGAGCGAGGAGCGTTCATTTGATTGTTCAAATTGTGCTCTAATCGCACCGTGCCGCGGTTGCAAATGACAAACATGGCATAAGGAATAAGGTTTTGTCCGATTCCACGCCTATTTCTTGTCGTAACTGTGTTACGCGTTTGCATTTGTAATAGTGAATAAAGGCCCAGCTGTGGAGGTATAAGTGCAGATGAGCAATCATGAGGTAATTCTGTCGATTAAGTACCCTCAATGTGTCCTACACATTCAAAGAATTTTAAACTATAAAAACCTATTTTTACACAAAAAAAATATAGTGTGAGTTTGGTTCTGAGTAGGTTGATGCAAATTCCTGAAACTACTAGCCTCATTTGGATTTTTTTATTTATATGCTACATGATCCCTCAATGACACAATTTTTAATAGGTACCGTGTGAGCCACCTATAGAAGCAACGTACGTACATATTATCTATCGTAAGTTTACACTCCCTCTGAACAATAATTCGTATTTAATCGGTCTCTAGACTTCAACTTCTGTCACGAATGGAAACTTGCTCAAATTATGTTTAATGACTGTTTTGGGACAACTGAAATAACTAGAGGGAGTGGAGCTAGATTTTACGTACAGAATTTGCGTTGAATAATCTGAGCTCAGTTTGTGTTTTAAATTTCTGCATTGTTGTATTTTCCTCATCATAAGCTGGTCATTTCTTTAAATCATACAGATGGCTGTATGACTTAATGAACGGACCAGATTTTGATTTGCATACATAGGTACTTACCGTACTTACCATGTAAGTATGTATTCATATCAAAATCTTTTAGACCTTACAGGACTCTTGGACACTTAAGAAAAAACTAATTACATAAGTAATCGTATTTGTGACGTGTATTACATACATTACATTACATTATTTATGTAAACCTTCTACCAACACTCTTCTTAGTTGGACTTTGACATTTAATATACATACCTATGTATTTACTTAATCCTTGTCAGTCTGTATAATTATTACTTACACTTAGTATCGAAACTAAGTAGTGAAACTTTACTTGAATAAATCAATAATATAATATTATTATTATCAATAATATTATATTATCTTGGGTACACTTCCAACTGGTATTGATATGGATCAGTTGAGCTACCTGTAGTTTGTTCGCAACAGTCTGCAGTTAGCTCAATTGTAAATACTAGTGATTTTTTTTATTTAGTTAGATCATTGTAATTTATTTGTTAAAAAAGGCTTGGCCATTATATTATAATATTACAATTTTTATTCATTACAGTAACTGAATTGGTCAATAATAGTTTCTTTATCTTTGAATAAATTCCGAAGTACTGATTGAAATGATGAATTTATTACTGACAACCTAATAGCAGATCGTGCTGAAAATATGCTCAAATTACAAATAATTTTAGTATTATGTATATATTTGGGAAATTCATTCGGAGCCTCATAAGTAACTGTAACTAAGTACTTATTTTGTAAGTCTAAAGAAATAAAGTTATTGAAATCTGAATCTGAAATATATAAGTAGTGTAAGTGGTTTGATCGTGTAAGTTACTTAATTAATAAAATACATACATTTATCGGTCAAGTGCGAATTGAGAGAAAAAAGTTGTGATTTATTCCGGGAAAAGGCGTGCTAAGTCCCTTGCCAAAGTGAGTTAAGACCATCTGTTTTACATTATCTTAGTACTTAGCTTATGTTATTAGTTAGGACAACATCATCATCATCATCATCATCACCAGCCTATAATAGTCCACTGCTGGACATAGGCCTCCCCTAATGAGCGCCGTAGATGGCATCATCATTTGGGGGTTATTGCCCATAATCCCCACGCTGGGCATGCGGGTTGGGGATCGCAGTTCGGTGTAGTTGTTCTGCAGAAGGCGCTGCTGCCCGCCCCCCGGTGTGTTTCCCTTAGTCGCCTCTTACGACACCCACGGGAAGAGTTGGGGTGGTGGAATTCTATGCCGGCACCACACGGCCTCACGGCCAGGACAACATAGTATCACTAGAATTTAGAGGTCGCTCAGGTCAGTGACCTCTAAATTTCTAATATACAGGTAAAGGCAAAAGCATGATAGAAACTCTAATCTATTATGCTGGTGACCTTTAGCTATAAATCAAGTCTATAAATTGTTTAAGAGTCATTTCGTAAATCGTAAAATAAAAATCTGAATCCAATAAAACCTCTGATTCTTTGCACCATCTATAAAAATGGTAGTCGAAGTGTAAAATATATATTAAACTCTAGTCACACTGTATTGTAATGGAAAGGGAATTACTAAAGGACTTTATCTTTACGTTAAATAATGTTTGATCATCATGGGTTGGCGCGAGATTGAAATATTTTCGTGATAATCTTTTATAAACAATGAAAACTACAGTTTATACTTAACAGATTATAACTATTAGTTACATTCAGTTAAGTAACTACATATAGTTAGTGGAGACCGCGACTTGGTAAACGTCGTATAGGACGCCCTCCGGCTAGGTGGACGACCTGCGAAAGACTGCTGATGCCGGATGCGACAAGCTGAAGACAGGGCGCTATGGCGCTCATAAGGGGAGGCCTATGTCCAGCAGTGGCCTAATGTGGGCTGATGATGATGATGATATAGTTAGCATATACCCTTACATCGATTACCTAAAATTCTAAGCCGTAAATCCTGGCAGCATTGCCTCGTTGGATCTATTTTGAAATAAAAGCTCGCATTTTGATCACCTGTGGAACAATATGTTAACTTGAGATCTAGAAGATTAAGAGGAATTTCCAAGAACAGATTGAAGGCACCAAAGTACGAGTATAAATTAACAAAAACAATCCCATTACACGATTATAAAAATATTCAATAATGTACAGATAATCTAAAAAACCTATCAGGAAACTTATTCAATATAAAACTAAACAATGGCTTCTCAGAAAATTAATTTTATCATTGTAGGAATCATTAATCAATATTTTAATGACAGGTGCTTAGAAAACTTCGAATATATCCATTAATTATTTTCATTACTTAGGTACTGATATAATTAATTATTTTTTTATTTGAAATTTATAAATAGGACTTCAAATATTTTGTAATTAAAAATAACTATATTTGCATGCATAAGTAACTAGACGTATACTTTACTTATATAAATATATATAATTATATATTTTTTACGTATACTTTTACTTTTTTTTTATACTTTACCTAACTACATCTGACTAATTATCAACTACTTCCTGTCATTCTAAGTTTTTAGCCTTTGTTTCTACGTAACCTAGGCATGTGGGGTGGGTCTTGGTCTATGACTACCCAACTACCAAAAAGATTATAAAAAGGCTAGGTTTTTTTTAAAGCAAATTGGTGGAACACTTATCTGATATCTTCTTACCGACTATCTACTGACTACAAATAAATGACAAGTACATACGGTGAACGCTATTTTAAGATATTAGCTCCATCGGGTTTTAGTTTTTAACTCGATTTTTAGGGAACATCGGTGTAATAGTCTGCCATCTTTTCACAAGTCGATAAAAACCAAGTAGCAACATTAACGCAGCGTTTTTATGACGACATAAAACCTGGAATTGGACAAATTGAGACCCCCATCGAGCTTCTAATTAAAGATAACTGAGAGGGAAGGTTACAGGAGCAATTGGTTAGGATCGATTACTAAATCGTCTTTGACGATGATAATTTGATCAATTTTGGATGTGCTTAATGACCACTACTTTAGGCGAAAGCTTCGTTACGAGAAGTTATCGCTCGACGCTGACATAGTGATGTCAGTTGTACCTTATCTAATATTTTTATTTATATCGAAATTTATTTGAACTTGCTGATGATAGATTATGGTATGCTCAACTTATTTTTCTCAAAGGAATCTTATTAAAGGTTAGTTGGCAGTTTATACCGCGGCGTTACGACAGTCCATCGAGGTGATACCTATAGTCATTGCCGCACTGCAGACTCATTTGTGCAGAATAATGTATTTGTGAATGTTTTGTTTATAAACTGTTACAAGTAAAACACATGAAAATAAATAGGAGCTGTTGGGGATGTGAGGAGTAATATTGGTTTTTGTGCATGTAGTGATGGTAGAAAATAAAATGAAAGCTTGATCGTAAATTATATTGGTTCTTACTCAACAATATCTATTTTATAGACATATATCCCCACCACCGAGTACGCATCCAGTAGAGTTGAAATGTCTGATAAATTTGTTACGAAAATATTCTGCCAAAAATAACACAGAATACTCGTAATAGAAAGTGTCACATGTTCTGAGTGGCCGAAAAAATGTCATTTGATAAAAAGGGATGGGGTAAAACTGATTCTTATATCGATGTTTTAGCTGGGGCAGACCGCATATTGTATAAGGAAGCTATAATTTTAATATTAGACTAGAATTTAAGGTATCTAGGCACTCTATTGCATTGAGTGTGCCCATAAACATAGAAGTGCATGTTTATTTATAAATAAATATTCTCAACCCTAGTCTAGCGTGGCTCTCCGAGCTTTTTAAATTATATTAAAGCATCTGGTTGAAGCAACGACGCGTCACCAGTGCTGGTAAGTATCGGCACAGCGCATCATCATTTCCATACAATTTAGAGAAGCAACCAGCGTCTTGGAAACGCTGACGATTGGCATTGATGTGGATACGTTTTGATTGTGTCCAACATTTATCAGCAGAAGGTTCAAAATGCTGTAAATACTAGATAATTACAAACATTTTACTATAAAACTATAGTTTGACGAATTCATTATGAATGTAAGCGGGTTAATTACAAACATGACATTTTCTTTGTCTAAAATTCTTATGTGCCTACTGCCTACATAAGTTGCGACGAGACCATAGGTAGGTATTATTTTTTTTGTCTCGTTACGCTTAAAAAGAATCATAGGGAATTAAGTTCTAATATCAGTTATTTGTATTTTATTTTACATAAAATTAAGATCCGAACCGAGACATTATACAAATTGGATAACATGTATTTAATTTATTTCAAACCAAATTGTAATCACATCACCTTAAACCTTTAAGATCCTTCAAAGAAACTCAATTAGATTAAAAAATTACTTTATTTGTGTATCTAATTGGTAACACACAGACTATAAAAATAAAGCTAAAAGGGTTTCTAAGCTTCTAAAGTTTGCAAGATTTAATGGATTTCTGTTTGTCAAAAGTTAAGCGCGAACCACATGTTGGAACCAGTGGGTTTTGACGCAAATAAGGTTAGACTCATAACCTCCGTCAAGGGTAAACATGACATTTTGTCTAAAATTCTTATGTGCCTACTGCCTACATAAGTTGCGACGAGACCATAGGTAGGTATTATTTTTTTTGTCTCGTTACGCTAAAAAAGAATCATAGGGAATTAAGTTCTAATATCAGTTATTTGTATTTTATTTTACATAAAATTAAGACCCTTCGAACCGAGACATTATACAAATTGGATAACATGTATTTAATTTATTTCAAAGCAAATTGTAATCACATCACCTAAACCTTTAAGATCCTTCAATGAAACTCAATTAGATTAAAAAATTACTTTATTTGTGTATTTAATTAGTAACACACAGACTATAAAAATAAAGCTGAAAGGGTTTCTAAGCTTCTAGAGTTTGGAAGATTTAATGGATTTATGTTTGTCAAAAGTTAAGCCCGAACCACATGTTGGAACCAGTGGGTTTTGACGCAAATAAGGTTAGACTCATAACCTCCGTCAAGGGTCAAGCGACTTATCTCTGAATACTTAAACTCTAATCAGATTTGCCCAGATCGTTGAGAGCTAATAAACTGTTTTTAGACTGATCTTCATTGAAAAGGTAGGACCGCTTTTGGTTTTGGTTGAAATTAACTCTGACACATTAAATATAAATTATGATAAAAGTATATCATTTGGCATTTTGATTTATTGCGTTAGTGGATACTGATAGCACGGGACCGTGGTCAGTCACTATGTCACCTAAAACAGGTATCGAGAAAATCAGAATGTAAGTGATTAGATTTACCAAACTCAACAAATAACACACAAACATAAACATTCTACTATTGTTAATTTAATTCAAACTGGTAACCAATTCGGTTTTCCAAAATAGGATTGTTGGACTGAACTCCTGTAAATTTTATGAGAAAACGCGACGCAACGTGTATCGAAGTCTTTACAATGAAAGGACATTTGTGCACGAGTTCTATCGCCGAATATTCACAAATTATTTATGCCTGACTTATAAATAACTTATAATGTTAAAATTAATGTTAGAGGCTTCATTATATAGGTTTCTATTGTGCATAAGTGGTTTTTTTTTACTAGAAGTTGAAGTGAATTGAAAATCATTAATCTTATCTATCAATAATAATTTAAGCCTAATGAAAGTATGTCCAACAGTGGACTAACATAGGCTGATGATGATGAAAGTAAGTTATTAAAATCTTATGTACTTTATTGATTAACAAAGAAAATTACAAATATCGAACAAAATAAGAACTAGTACCTATTTACAATTGAAACAATTGAGCTAACTGCAGACTGTTGCGAACAAACTACAGGTAAAAAGTAAGTTATTAGTTATTAGCTTTGTATTAAGCTATTTAAATCTTAATGTTCCTTCATGTGTTCTTGAGTGGAGACCGCGACTTGGTAAACGTAGTGTAGGACGCCCTCCGGCCAGGTGGGATGACGATCTGCGAAAGACTGCTGGCAGATGCTGGATGCGACAAGCTGAAGACAGGGCGCTATGGCGCTCATTAGGGGGGGCCTATGTCCAGCAGTGAACTAATATGGGCTGATGATGATGATGACGATGATGATGATGTTCCTTCATGTTTATGCTGCCTTAGTAGACAGTTAATCTTTTCCTTGAAAATAGTACCACCAGGGGAATGCTAAAGGATATACACATAAAATATCAGATTATCTAGACGGCAATAAGTTTGGGACGAGTTTTGCTCCAACTCGAAAACTAACAATCTAACAAGGTAAAGGTTTCTTGTTCGCTTCTTTAATTTACAATAAATAAAGCACACGAAATAAAGCACTTTGATATAATTTTTGATAGATTAGATTTTTTTTGCTTGGACTACCTAGCGATGCAAATATGAGAGAAGTTGTATAATTATGCTGAATGTTGAAATAACCCAAGAGCGACAAAAGAAAATGTTCAAAACCAATTTTGACAAAAAAAAAACAGAATTGTAACGTTGTTTAAGGATTTTCCACTGCGTTATTTAGGTTAATCAAAATAAGTCTGTAGAGCAAATTAATAAAATGTCTTATTTTAACTCGGCCCGTGGATTTCGTGAGAGCGGACTAAATATATACAGGGTGTCATCGTTAAGTGTGCACAGGCGATTATTCCGTAACTATTGCAGATATCAAAAAACTTTAAACTGATATCGAAAGTACTTTACCTAATGAGTAAAATGACATTAATAACTTTTTAAAAATAAAACGAGAAATATCCAAAAAAATTACATTAATCACTCCCATACATTTTATTTCTTAGTAAGTACAAAATTTTGTGTTCAAAGCATATGTTCGAAGTGACGTCCTCCTTGTGCAATACAATGACGAGCTCTATTTACAGTTTCTAAATGAACTTTCCTTAACATTTGCGGAGTAATTAAAGCAATTGCACGACGTACACGATTCTGTAACTCTTCTAGGCTGTGTACTCTCTCAGCGTACACGTGGTCTTTGACAAATCCCCATAGGAAGAAATCACAAGGCGTGAGATCCGGGGATCTGGCAGGCCAAGGGGTTGCACTATTATTGGCTATTAAGCCATTATAATTGTTTCGTAAGAAATTCATTACAACATTTGTATTATGTGCAGGTGCTCCATCTTGTTGAAAAATTATCGACCTTCTTTCATCGTCTGGAATTGGTTCTAAGAGACTTGGCATATCGTTTTGTACAAAGGAGAAATATCTCTGTCCATTTAAGGTTCCACTGTAAAAATATGGCCCAATGATCCGATCTCCAAGAATACCACACCACACATTAATTGAGAATCGCACCTGAGCTCTAACTTCAGTAGTTAAGCGAGGATTGTCAATTGACCAATAATGCGAGTTTTTTCTATTGTAAATGCCGCAGTTTGAAACATTACTTTCATCGGTCCATAAAATTGACCTTACATTGACATAATTATTGACTAGCCAATTGCAATAGACCAGCCGACGAGCAGGATCATCATTGTGCAGCGTTTGAGTAGGTTTTATCCTAAATGCTTTGAAGTTGTGTTTTTTTAATAACTTGTGTACATAATTGTGGGACACTGGAAATGATCGGGCCACTGAACGCGTTGATTCTTGTGGATTATCTACTACGTAGTTAATAATATTGTTATCTAAGTCATTATCAAATTCCGGAGCTCTTGTTCTCGAACCTTTTTTTCTGTTAAAAAATCCATAATTTATCAAATTGTTATCCAACTTACGTAAATACGTACCAGAAGGAACTTCTCTATCTGGGTACTCTCTTCTGTAGGCGATAATGGCCGCCCTATTGTTACAATCATGTTTGTAGTACATTTTTAACAGTCCCTCTTTTCTGTATTGGAATATGCCATTTTTCAATCAATAAATGCAACAATCACGATTATTAACGCAAATTGAAAAATACAATAAATTGGCGGGAACGAGAACCCGCGATAAAGAATTTGAATTTAGAACGAACACCAAAGAGTATCTTTCTTTTTGTTTTTATTTAGTATGTTGCTTTTCAGCTAGTTAAAATCAATACAATATTGAAACAAGGTTTATTATAAATTTGAAGTGGTAAGATAATTAATCTACACGTGTATCTACTTGAAATTCATTAATACCTTCATATCGTACATAATTATAAAATGACAAGGGTAAAATGAGTAGGTACTATTCCACTTAAAATAAGGAAACTAAAACCTTTCTACTATCTCATACTAAATGTATGGGAGTGATTAATGTATTTTTTTTGGATATTTCTCGTTTTATTTTTAAAAAGTTATTAATGTCATTTTACTCATTAGGTAAAGTACTTTCGATATCAGTTTAAAGTTTTTTGATATCTGCAATAGTTACGGAATAATCGCCTGTGCACACTTAACGATTACACCCTGTATAGTGGAAGTGTTATCTATACTAATATTATTAACAGGGAATATTTGTTTGTATGAACTGAATAGGATCCGAAATTGCTTGACCGTTTTAATTTTTTTTTTCACCGTTGGATCCTACATAATCCTTGATGAATATTTTCATAAAGTTAGGATTTCATACGGGTGTATGAAAACTTCAATGTGAACCCAACGTGAAAAATTTCTAATATTTGAAATGTTCGTTAAATACTTGTGCAAAGCAGGGGTAGACCGCTAGTTCACATTTATAGAATACTAGCGGTCCGCCCTGGCCTCGCACGGTTAGGTATATAACAAAATTTTAACAATTTTGTTGGGTTACATTATTGAAGAATTTTTGATATTGACTTGCCTCCCGCACCCTAGTGACGGATTATGAAGTTTATGACAATCTACCTGACTCTGGCAAAGTAAAAAAAAGTCATTGTGGAAAGCAAGCGGCGGGGCCATAAAAAATAAAACAAGAAGTTGAATATAAAGCGCATGGTTTTATTATTGAATTTTCATACAGATCCCTAACTTTTTTAAAAATATTCTATACCTAAGTTCATCAAAGAAAATGTAGGATTCTAATGATGAAAGAATTTTCCAAATCGGTCCAGTAGTTTCGGAGCCAATTCAATTCAAAAACAAATATTTCTTTATAATATTATATTAAACAACATAACACCTCCACTGCGATCACAAATTTACCCGCCAAGCGCGATTATTATGGCCAACGCATAGTTTGAGTCATGTTAAACAATAATCGTATGTGTACGAATGATTTTTTTTTAAAGTATAACCTGTGAGTGAGCGCATTGAGGCGATAGGTACGGGCGCGACGTGAGCCGCACTCACCCTGATGAAGTCCCTCGTTAAGCGTTGGTGTTTTCCAACAACATATAATAGGTTCTTAGTTAACCCGCTTACATTTATAATGAATTCATCAAACTACGATAGTTTTTATAGTAAAAAAAGTAAAACCTTTTTTATTTAAACTAAAACGGTCCACTAGCTGCTAACCACTAATTTTGCCTACGTTTACAGTATGCTATAGTGATCGTGGTCACAAAGCTACTGATCAGCTTCCTAATCTATCTGATGTACAGTCAGCTGCACAAATATGTATACACTCCCAAAATTTCATATTTATGTATACATGAGTGTCTACATAATTTTGCTAAATTGTATACCGATTTCTGACGATTCATTTGAAGATGGCTACATTCATTTGAAATGTAGTTGATGTACTTGACTTTGAAAAATAACGAGTATACTTATATGTGAAATTTTAGGAGTGTATACAATCTGTGCAGCTGACTGTACCTACGTTTATAATGGCATTATTTACCTTGCATTCTGTAAAGCTTTGCCGCTTCGTTTCTGTAACAAATAATAAACAAATCGTTAGTTTTTGTCTTTATTATCCATTGTTTTCTCTACAAATTCATAGTTAATGACAAAATCAACGAACTGCAACTTATTAGTGCATGCGATTATTTTCTCTCGCTGTGATTAATGCACGTCAAATGAATAAAACACAATATAAATGGTTTATGGAATAGGGCTTACTACAACAAAAGCTCTTCGACATTTTAATGTCTAAGAGCTTTTGTGTGATATTATCACTAGTAAACAAAATGAAAAAGCTGTATAAAACCTCACTGCATCCTGTCAACAAGCAACGAAATAAAACGCAAAAGGTTTCAGAGGATTTTGCAATGCTGGATCCGCAAAATGAACGGGTTTTAAAATATTGGCTATCAGCTTTTATGGCGTTATAAAACTACAAACTTCTTCAAACTTAAATGTAGATTTCAAATTCGGTTATTTGCTGAAGTCGTAAACATCCTAAAATATTCTAAGGACCTCTGTTGCACAGTGGATAAAGGTGTGCCAAAATATAGAAGTCATATTTCCATCATCTAGTCAAACAAACATCTTTATTTTTATTAAAGCTCTGCTTGCCAAGCAAGCGGCGTGCGAAGTCTTGCAATAACATAATTATAATTATGTATGTTCTTGTTCTATCCACTAATCTTCAGAGCCAACAACATCAAAAACCAGTGACTTGTTGGCAAATTGCTAATTATCACTTCAAACAAATATATTCTCGGTGATCTCTATACACCCTTCAAGTTTTTCTCATAACTCCAAAAGTCTCTAAGCTCCTCTCAAGACTTTATTGATACTCGAGCCCTTTGAGTCCCCGGTTCCTCAAGGGTCACATGAGCCTTAATTTCAGGCTCAGGACCTCAAAGGGCGGGTAAATCTTTTAATTTATATTGTACCCTTTTTAATCTTTGGATCCCAATGGGGATTTTGAATGGGGTTTGGTTAGGGATCTTGAAAACGAAGGTGGACCGGAATTTTGTACGCAGATGGGTACGTAGTGGACGATAGCGTGTACTGATGAATATTGCAATTACCATAAAAATATTGTGAATTTATAACCGACTAGCTTATGATCACAGTATTATAATCCCATAAGTGATATTTAGATGTACTAGTACTTTCTTCTTCACTTCTTCTACCCAAACATTGAAATGATCAAAAAACTTGCCTTCTTGTTTTTTAATAATTTGTATATTTTATACCATTACATAAAACGTAATAATGACTTACCTAAAGCTTATTTTAAATGTCATCAAGAAAAAAATTACTGTACTACAGCACAAAATAACAAACACAGTGGAAACAAAATTATAAAATATTTTTTGCTATATTCTAGCTTAAATATCGGAAGGAGTAAATATTCTATAGCCTACATTATGTTCATGAAGGATTCTACTGGTGAAAAAACGTTTCAAATCAGTCCATTAGATTCAGAGCTTATTCAATTTCAAATAAACAATCAAATCTTTCCCCTTATAATTATGTATTAGATAGATCTTCGAAGAATAATCGTAAATTCGAAACTATTATAGTTATACGCTTTTAGTTAATGCATTTCGTCTTTCGAACTTGAATTCGACCTTCTTTCATTTGTGTCTTTTTTTTTTATTGATTTTCTGAGTAATGGTACCTAGTATAATAAAAATATCTAAGTTTCTAGAATTAAACAATGCGATCGCAGTAATTTCATAAAACTAAAATTTACTCTTTATGTTCGTTTATTGACCTTGCGTTATGTTGTAGCTAGAGAGTACATGATGACTGACAATGGACCACAATAAAGCCAATTGTTTAATTACATACAATCAACTGTTTCGTATGTAGGTAATTCTGTCAATGTACGGTAAATTGACAGAACTATACCAAACGATTGCGTTGGCAGTAAAATTGTTGGCATGGTAGAAAATTTCAGGATTTTTTTATATCTAGTCACTTTCCGGAACGTCAAAATGGGTTATTGAACAAACAAAACTCGTTCGCGGACGAGTTTTTGATTTAATATTTGGATTATAATAGAAAAAAGTCAGAATTTTATCCTTACTTTTCAAATGTATATCTTACAAATACCTATATAACTAGATATATTCTATGACGTTGGCATCCCCTAACGCGAGCGAAGCCGCGAGCAAGAGCTAGTTTCTTTATACGTTAGCAAACAGGACAAAGTTGCAAGTTAAATCACTTTAACTTCATGCAAAAACCTAACTCATTTAAAAGGTTTCCTTTTCATAAAATCTGTGGAACAATCGAGATGTTTCAATCGCATCGATAGGATTTCATTGGAAAACTTTGTTATTCAGTTCACTTTGAATGGATTCATCAATTTGTTCATTGTTATTTTAACGTTGTCTGACACAAGCTTTCTCCCGCGGCTACGCTTGCGTTTTAATTTCAGCTCTTGAGGAAAATAAACTCGTTAATTGGATTATTATATTAACAGACACACATTATGTAAATTATTGAATTAGAATAGAATCAGTTATTGCTAAACTAATAAAGTTATAAAGGAACTTACTATAGATAGCTACAAACTAATTACCAACCTGCATATTAAAAAGCCTCTGATGAAATCTGTTATTTACCAAAAATATAGTATAATTTTCTCCAAGTTTATCGTGAAAAGACCGTTTGACAACGTTCTCATCTGGGAAGGGACGATATGACTGATGATGTATCGCAAAGATCTAGAAGACACCTATTCACTCAAGTCTTCAAGAGACCCAGTTCTTACCTGCAGTTTTAAGTTTTAGTGAAGTCATTATCAATTTTCCGTGTGGTGCCGGCATAGAATTTCACCACCCCAACTCTTCCCGTGGGGTGTCGTAAGAGGCGACTAAGGGAAACACAGCGGGGGGCGGGCAGCAGCGCCTTCTGCAGAACAACTACACCGAACTGCGATCCCCAACCCGCATGCCCAGCGTGGCGATTATGGGCAATAACCCCCAAATAATGATGCCATCTATGGCGCTCATTAGGGGAGGCCTATGTCCAGCAGTGGACTATTATAGGCTGGTGATGTTGTTGATGATGTCGAAGTCTTTATAGACCTTTATTTCCTCTATATATGTACAGTGGCGTTCATTGTTACCCCCTGTTACGTTTGAAGTAATTTCTATAAATAAAGAACTATTTTAAAAGTAGAAGTTATAAGTAAAATGTCTTATACGAAAAACAAATTAATGAAAACGAAAACTTGTGGAACAACTAGACTTTGATCTGCAGGGGTCACTGTACCGACATGGGCATTAGCTGAGCAATGCTCCACTGAATTGTCTTCTAGTTTTTCCTCAAAATTTTAAGAGATATCTTAATGCCGTTGTTCATCAGGACAATGTGGGATTCTAAAAAATAGGAAAAATATACAATCGGTTCCTTTGTTTTGGGGCCTATTTAATCTAAACAATCAAATCTTTCCTCTAAATAATATTATACCTCTAGTTCATGCATTCCATCATGTACAAAGGTTTTGAGGAACCCTGTACCAAGTTTGACAATCGGATGCGTGCGTTCGATCACGCTGTCACTTACCATCAAGTTTGATTGGAGGGCTGATGAAATTACAGCTTCGTGTGACGTTTCACACGGCCTTGATTCTCGAGCAGTCAATATTGTAGTATATCGAATCGTAAGAATCTAACTAACTATAATGCTACTAAATCATCAGCATCTACGACCAGGCTGATAAAATTACAATTACACACTGGTGTGAGCATTCAAATGCTGCTTGGTTCTCGTGGTTTCGATATTATATATGTCGAATCGTGAGAATTTATGAAAATAATGCTGGGTATAGGCTCCACTCCAAAATTAATGTTTTAAATGATAGTTCGTTTAATTTCCAGATCTGTAGCAGGCATTCCAGTAACCCTAGCACGAGGATTCTTCCTTAGGGTAGATTAATTATACAATAGCGAAATCGCGTCGCCATACATTGCGTACATTATTGAAGTTGAAGGAATGAATTTCAAATAATTTACGCATTCGATGACAAAGTTACGAAATTTTTCTTCACTACCCTAGACACAATCGCCGTGCCAGATGTCTGATTAAACAAGCAGTAAGTAGGTACCTACCTAATCATTATTAATTTTATTTGATTACAAAATATGAACAGAATATCCTTAAACGATGCAGTAGATATTTTGGAATTTATTCTTTTACAGGAGGAACAAAAGGTTTATTTTCAATATGAATACTGGCTTTGTGGTTCGATCAAAATAATGATCAAATCCACAGGCTAACGCAAGTTTCATAAAATATATCTATCCACTCTATTAAATCCATTTATAGATTCTGCCGTTGGCTAGTGTAACTATCATTGTAATTAATAATTATAACTAATAAATCCGATCCAAGAAATATAAACATCAGCGAAAATTTTTGGACCTTGTCATCAACTAGCGTACAAAGCAACTTGTACCTTCTCCGCATATATATAAAGCATTATTTAATACCTTCTGAGAACTGAATCTTCCATTAATTTTAGAATAGAATCAGACGTTTTACTAATAGGAGCAAAGTAAATCCGACAATTTACAAATTGTTACACAACGTACACCGTGTTCTGTCTCATTTCACACTGAAGACGTATTTACTTACTCATAATATAATCATTGGGTGATTAATAATGTATTATTTTATTATGGTTTAATTTGAAGGAAAAACAACAGTTGGCGTTAGGTTTAAAGGCGCTATGCTGACCCAAATCAGAGCCGACACCTAATGTATATTATTTTTAATATTATAAATTAGGTGTATTAATGTATATTATTTTTAATATTATAAATTAGGTGGCAATAAAATAAAATAATAAAAATTCACGGCGGTCATTGAATCGAACAAGGTAAATTTTCATAGGAAGACTTTGTGATAGGTACATTATGTATTTTTAACGCCGTAATAATGTAACTATGAACAGTTTAGACAGAGATGCGAAAATTGAGTTCAGTGTAAATAATACACTGACCTCTACTAGCAGTTTCCCCAGTTTTGTTTCTGTGGATCCATTTCAAGGTTATTTAAATCCTACACGAACTGTTTTGTAGGAGTAGATTATATTCGAATCCAAACTTAAAACTACATTTATGCGAGCCTTAGGTTAATAACCTTTTAATGCTCTAACCTCTACTCGCAGTTTCACCTGCTTTATTTCTATGGATCCATATCAAGAATATTTCTACCCCACACTAACTGTTTTAAGGCATCAGATTTTCGAACTGAAAACTACATCTATGCCAAATATCAACCCGATCCGTTCAGTAGCTTTCTCGTGAAACATTAACAAACGTGCATCCCTCCATCTAAACATACGCCGCGGTACTAAAAACACCAACGTTAACAATGCTCTAACAAGCTTTTAGATAAACAGTGTCTACTAAACGCGGGTTTAACAAGAGTTTAACTCTCGTTACCACAAAGCCGTGCTTAGCGCGTGTCTTCTCAGACACCGTCTAACTCAATCAGTTTGTTCACATTGCAAACCATTCGATCAACCGTTCCATTTAACGCAAATAATGTACGAATAAGTGTATAATTTTAGACATACCATTCACAATGATTAGTTCGTAGTTTTAGATTGCAAGCAAGTATTTTCTATCAACAACTTTTTTCAACTAAAGTTACAGGTGAAAAAAATAACAAAACAAAACTAAGCTTTTGATTTTCAACTCATTGACATCAACGTGATAAACAAGTTAATATTTTTCTATATTTTAAACAGCCCCAAGCTAAGCTGATCTTGTGTTATGAGTACTAGATAACTGATATACTATGCTATAAATAACATAGAAATATATCTTTATTACTTTAGAAAACACCCAGAACACCCGGAACAGATAAAATATCTACAGATCGTACAAAAAATTGTCCCTAAGCAGCAATAGAACCCAAAACCTCCGCCGTCGAAGCTATAGTGGTGTCGTCAAGCTGTCTCGATAAACAAAAGTTATCGTATGGAAAGTCGAATCCACCGGAATTGGCACCCGAAATGACATGGGCTTTGAGTTCATGTCACGTATTCATTAGGTTTCTGATACCTATGAACCAGTCACTAGTTTGGTGATGCGTATTGTGGGTATCGACTCTAATATGGATCACGAGGAATTTGAACTTTATCTCTATAGACATAAGAAGTATTTTTTTTTTAATGTATAATGCTGGATAATTCAACAAAAATATCTGCCGATCGTATTAACATTTGTCCCGAGGCGGAAATCAAACCTCCTACGTCGCAGAGTTCGTCTATCATTCTCATATTCATATAAACTACTTGCGAAAGAAAATATTTTTTTTTGTTTAAATAATTATTAACGTTTAGAGTAAATTGTTATTAAATATATTATTTCATAAGTTATAGATAACTAAAAAAGAAAATTACAATCAAATAATAAATTATTTCTGTGGACTTCATTGTTTCATTTGTAAATACTGGTCCTTATTTATTTATTTTATTATTGTATTGATAAATATTTTTTTTGTTAATAAAGACTCATCAAATAATATAAATAAATAAGAACTAGTATTCAATTAAAACAATTGACTTGTAGATCAAACCGAGCTAAAAGAATTGTTTTGTATTGGGAAGGCAAAAAGACAACCAACGATTAATTTCATTCCCCTTGCTCACACTAGACAAGCTTTATCTAGGCTAAATTTATGATACATGCGGACATTTTGATGTTGTGATAATAAATTTATTTTAATACTTCTAAAGGCAATTTGGTCATAAAGCGATAAAGAACTTCGATTAGACCAAAAAAAAACTTCAATTACAATTAAATTACCATTTTAAAGAAATAATTCAAGATGTAAACCAATAAGGCCAAATTTCACTATTGCAATAATTGCAACGGTGATATTAATAAATAAAATAATAATAATTAATTAGTTAATTATATTCATCGTGTTCAATCATTGAACACAATTAATACGAGTATACATTCAGCTCTGTAAACGACATTCAGCGCATAGCGCACTTACGAGTAAATTCGGTTCAAGCCTAACTAACTCGAACATGAAATTGAAACTAAGTAAGTATATTAAAAAGATGGTCCGATGGAATTTTAGATGGAATATTCATATCCGCGAACATATGCCTCGAATTCTAACAAAGCTCAATATAGCGTTTGATATAGATACTTATTTATTTATTTAACACACAAAACACATTACAATTCAATCTAAAATAATCGTTGAAACAACAGTGGATATAATCTACATTGTACCGTAAAAATATGTGTGTACCAGCTTTAGTAAATATATATAATTGTTCATAAGATATGGAATATAAAATAAAAACACAAAATAATATACAAAATATATATAGTGTCTACTAAACGCGGGTTAGATGGAATATTCATATCCGCGAACATATGCCTCGAATTCTAACAAAGCTCAATATAGCGTTTGATATAGATACTTATTTATTTATTTAACACACAAAACACATTACAATTCAATCTAAAATAATCGTTGAAACAACAGTGGATATAATCTACATTGTACCGTAAAAATATGTGTGTACCAGCTTTAGTAAATATATATAATTGTTCATAAGATATGGAATATAAAATAAAAACACAAAATAATATACAAAATATATATAGGGATATCGGTGATTAAATTAAACATCACAACCTATGCCGGATTTTGCCAGACAATAAGTAAGGATAAGTAGATATACCTAGTATAGGTATATATACTTATCCTAGAGTTATTAGATTCGGCAGCGGGATTATACTCGAGAATTATCACAAGAGAGTCACGTAGGCAATATGTTGTGGGATAATATAAACGAATACGGATCCATATTTCTTTATGGTCCCTTGGAGGTCTTACAAAATATCTTATATTATTTTATCTTTGGCGAATATAACAAAGTTGGGGATATATTATCAGTTACTTTCTTATTTGGTTCTTCAAAACATGTAACCTTGTCATTACTTTGACAACTGTCTTTGAGTAAAGATTATCTTTCTGGCTTGGTATGTACGCCAAACTCGTCAGCAATATCAAGACTAACAGAACTATCTAAATGGTCAGTAAATTGCTGGCCGCAAAAGTTGACAGCTACGGGACTTTTAAGTTTTGGACTTAAGTTTTAAACCAAAGATGATTTGTGAAGTTCGAATGTTGTTAGTACAAGTCTCTTTCTAATAATCTACGATAGGCTTGATTTCAGCCAACGAATAATTAAAATAAATTTCAGCTCAAAGATTTTTATTTTGGTTGGCTAGCATAGTATGGTGTCAATAATGTATTATATTAAGAAAATCTTTCATTGAAACTAAATTATATAGACCATCTAAATGTCTATAATATTATGTCTAATATTACAACTGATAAGTTGTAATATTTTAGCAGATTGAATATGGTTTTTCCATCGTGCTTTTCTGAAATTATTCTGGAAATGATATTTTTAATAAGTCAGCGGCATATCATCGGGAATCATCGTGGTACAGAAATAGACAAGCATTGGTCAAACAATCAGTGCTCTGCTGGCCACACTATGATGGCTTCAAGCTAAACCCGTCACGTCTCGTAACCTTCGCGGTCGTCAAGCTTGATCGCCATTGCAGCCCTTGTTGTATGTACCCAGATACAGATAACTGGTATACTCGTATTGTAATCAACATTGATCTAGAATACCGTGCGAGGTCAAAACGTATTCTAAATAGGTACGATTTTGTCCGATTCCACGCCCTGCTGTTGTCTTATTATCGTTTCTGTGTAACGCGTTTCGATTGGCAATAGTGAATAGGCTCAGTCATCTTACTTTGAACACGGACTAGATACTGTATGCCCGGCAAACGCGAGTGAAAATGGGCAAGAAGCTAGTGTTGACAAGTTTCCAAACGTTGAGAACGAAATCTATCGATTTACGTCAGATTTGCCAACTTCAATACCAAAATCAGAGGTTACCTGGCAATACTGTCGAACCTGCCAACCGCAATCCACAGACAGGCACACAATACCTGACTAATCAACCCATAACACAATAGTTACAATGTTATCAAAAGACAACACAAAGGGAGCGATTCTACCATTTAATTGTAAAACCTCCATTTCGACAGAGATACGTTTTAGATGTTGTGGTACGATTATGGTTTCGGATAGTGAAATCGTATCGTAAAAGGTGAATTTTTTGGTGATACGTAGCAGCAGATTCGGGAACGGAAGGGGTTATTTTTTGCAAGTTTTCAAGAAAAATCATGAATTCACTCCTATTGTTTACCAAAATCGTATTCAAATGATAGGTAGTATTTATCTTATTAAAAAAATCAAACAGTTCAAATAGAGGGCACTCTTTACAAGGGGCTGCCAAATTGAATATCAAGATTAATTTAAAATAATAGTTTCCATAAGTTTGTGACGCTAGACTACAAAAGTATTCGATAATCGTATCGAACGATCTAAATATTTCCCGCCATTGTCTACCAGTCGGCCATTTTGCGCCTTTTGTTTCGTGCGTGCAAATTCGGGAGTTTTCGAATTTCGAATTTAGCCAACGAAAGGCACAGAAAGGTATAGATTTACGAGTTGCGTGTTCAGCTAGTTTTATTTACTGATTTGTTTCCTCTCGAAGTTTCTTTCGTTTTCCGTTTTTACGCTGAGTGGGTCAGAACGTTTTTATGTTCGGATTACCACTGGAACGAATTGGCAAAATTGCTTGCGTATTCTTTGTTTGTTAGCTATTAAGTATTCGTAAGGGAAAAGAGGCATTAGGTAAGTACGTGCTTACAAAAAACATCTATCATCACATCACATCACTCATCATCAGTTTTCATTATCAGTTATATGAGTCTGCAGTCTAGATTCCTCAACATGAGATGTAGGCGGAAAATCGCCTGTATAATTAACTCGGTAAATACAAAACGTACAATGTACCTATTTATGTTTGTGTTTCTTAAATTTTTTAAGTTTATGTTACAGTTGTTTTAGCTGCAAATACGTACATGAAATTTTTGAAATCTGTAATTGCATGTATTTAAAATAATACGTACTTAATACTTAAAGGTACTACATTATGAAAGGCAGGTTAGTACAGTCAGCGTCAAATTAATATGAGCGTCTAAAGTAGTCAAAATGATCGGATAAATATAAAATCAATTTGATATACGCAGCTCGGATTATCATATTGTTGTAAGCGCCGAAGGTGTTCAAAATATCTTACCACACATTGAGTCATAATGATATGTATATGAACAGTCAAGGTGTTCAAAATTATCTTAGCAAAAAAAGCTCACAAAGCATGCAAACTCTTTTGAGTTAATACTTTAAATTACTTCGAGAGAGTTATTTTTGAAGGTAAATTTTATGCACTCTGAAATAATTGTTTGCTATGATAGTTTTATACATCCAGACTGCTCTTATAAATATGAAACAGCGAGTCCTATGATACTTTGAACACCTTCGGCGCTTACAACAATATGATGATCCGAGCTGCGTATATCAAATTGATTTTAGGTTTTTCAAATCATTATGACTGCTCTAAACGCTCATATCAATTTGACGCTGACTGTACCTACCAAGGTACTTATCTTCTCAAAACAGATGTGGCTACACATCTGTTTTTTTCAAGCGTACCTGCGAACGTAGTGGTATTTTATTCATCAAATATACGACCTATTTCAGAAATAAAATATTAAATACCTACTAAACAAAGTACTATAAACATCTGGTACCTTTTAACATTTGTGGTTTAAGTGAAACGTCCAGACCACCGAAATAATCTTTTCCCGACCAGTCAAAATAACGAAACTTCATAATTACACATTCATTCCAACCTTACATTCAACTCTTATTCCCGAGATCTAAAGCTGATTTTACATTGGAGCCTTTTAAAGTGCCGGTAGGGGGTTTTCCATCAAATAAATCTCCTGACTGGGCTTTTAATTAATGTAATGGTGGGTTTATCACGAATATTGGTGGACCCGCTTTTTGGTTGGATGAGCATAGATAATGTGCCAACTTTATGACATTTAAAGGCATATAAACATGCTTTTACATTAGGAACTTTTAAAACAACAAAAAATATGCTTAGGTACCGCACACCTGACTAATTTGGTGGAGTTATGGTTTGGAACTCGCTGAATTGCATTTGCTTGTTTAAGGAGTTTTTATGGCCACTAAAAGTTTAGTGCTCAGGTAAAGAAGAGTTATCTCTTAGATCTCAATTTTTGGAAAGACTACGCATAACTTTATTTTATTTATTTACATGATACCATATCTTCCTATTATAATAATAAAATAAAATAAAAAGAGCTAGCTAGTATACAAAAATAATAAAAATAAGAAGATATTTACATGTAGGTACATAACAAATCTATACTAATATTATAAAGAGGAACGATTTGATTGTTTGTTTGTTTGTATGTTTGTTTGTTTGTTTGTTTGTTTGTTTGTTTGTTTGAATTGAATAGGCTCCGAAACTACTGGACCGAGTTAAAAAATTCTTTCACCATTAGAATCCTTAATTTTCCGTGATGAACATAGGCTATATAATATTTCCAAAAAAGTTAGGGATCCGCATGAAAAATTCAATAATTGAACCGTGGGCTGTATATTCAACCTCTTTTTCTATTATGGCGCGTCAGAATAGAAAAAGAGGTTGTATAGCGCACGGTGCTTACTTTTTCTCTACGGCCAGTGTCAGTTTTGGAATGTCGAGTCAATGTCAAAAACCACAATGCTGTTAAAAAAAGTAAAGATCCGTAGGAAAATTTTAAAACCCATCGTTTTAGTGTGTATAATTTCTGAAATTTTTGTTTAATACCCGTGCGAAGCCGGGGCGGGCCGCTAGTATTTAAAATAAACTAACTATCTATAAACCTATATATCTAAAAACTATGATTATTTACAATATTAACACTATTTTTCCTCTAGTAAGGACCGCCTGTGGCGGTAAAAAGCCTCCTCCAAGCTTTCTCCTATTATAATAAAGGATCGATAAATGAATAAAACATAACTATAGACATCTTATAGACCTGTAGGGTTATACAGAAACAGATTATTCGACACGGAATCCGACACGAATTCGGGCTAAATTCAAATAGGGTAAACGTATTCACGGGTGGAGACCGTGACTAGGCAACAGTGTAGAATAACCTCCGTCCAGTTGAAACCACAACCTGCGAAAGTATTCAGGCAGTGTATGCGACAAACTGAGGAGCTATGGCGCTTTAGGGGAGGCCTATCTAACATGGGCTGATGATGATGATAAAACTTTATCTAGATAATCTAATCATTATGCGAATTACGTCGCAGTAGTTCTTCCGGTAATTAATGATGCAACCAACTGCATTGTGCATTACATTGCACATGCATAGGCCCTACTAAACAGTGCGTTACTAATTGAGTATTGTTAGTTGGTGACTTAAGGCGTGAGATGCGTATTATTTTATATTCTGCTGATTAATGGTCGGCATAGTCATAATCATAATCAATTATTGAATCAAATAATAGAAAAATCCCAATTTTATTCCCCGAATCGCTATGTCAAACTGACCTAATAACCTAAGGCTTTATAATTATTGTACTCTTTTCATTCTGGACACAGTACAGAAGTACTAAGTAGATTATTTTTGAATTTAGTTCCAATTAGGTAGATATATTATAATCTAGCCCGTGACTTTGTCAGCATGTCCTTTACTATCCCGCGGGACCGTGACACTAGGGTAAAAAGTATCCCTTGTACTTTTTGAGGTATAAACTTCCGTATCCAACTTCATCAAAATAGTTTAGGCGTAAAAGACACACGAATTGAACCTTATTCAAAGTGGGCACTTTGAATAAGGTTCAATTTGTGCGTCGCGTCGTCGTCTTTTGGAGTAAACAACAAAGTAAGTGCCAATTCTTGCGTTCTGCTAACCGGCAAAAAAGTACCTAAACCTTTTGGTTCGATTCGTGCGTCGAGTATGTATTAATATTGAACAAGTAAAACCATCGATATATAATATTAATAACGATAATCATAATTTCTGTACTGTATAAGGTAAAAATATTGCTACGACAATGTCATCGTATTTATACACTGCTTTTGACTCAGATTGTAAACACACTCGTTCTCATTACTGCTTGTCCTTTGTTGCATGAATGGATTGTGCAATAAAATTACGCGTTGAATGACTTTCTGCTTGACAAAGGACGGTTAAAATGTTTTATGAGTGTAATTTAAAAACGGTTTCGCTCGTGAGAAATTGTTTTTTTTAATTTTAGGTAATCGACTTCCAAAATTGATGAGGTCCTGTGTTCATGTGTTTGTTTTATAGTTCGTCGATATCTCGGTGTTTCTATCTCCGTCGTTTCGCCGATTTTGAAAAATCTTTCTCAATTTTGTGAAGTCTAGTTGATTTAATAATAGGAATTTACTTTTTTTCTCAAAGGATAAAGATTTGCCTCGCAAGTCTTAAGAAGAAGAAGTCGATTTTAGATTTCTTAAGTCATTCTAATTTTATGAATTTTTACACGTGTCGGTTGGGTTATTTCAGTTTTTATTTTATATTATTGTACACTGTGGGTACTTAAAGACACTATGACCTAGAACTATCATCGAAATGGTTAAAACGATTTCGACAATTATAATAACTGGTTTCTTCGTCCTATCATTGGCGAGAAAAAGTTAAAATTTGGGACCGAGTCGGATTTTTAAATTGCCAACTAATCACTTAACAGCCCTTGTGGCTGCAAGTTGGATTAGAAAATAACAAAGCCTAGTCTAGCCTAGCCTTGCCTAGGCTACCTGGCTTTAAAACCAAAATAATTTTGGTTTTAACGTGGTTATAAATATATAAATTATTTATATAAGTCTAGATAAATTTAATGAATGCTTTTTTAAATTTCTCGGATAATAACACTTGGGTACCTAGTAGATATTAAAAATTTCAATTTTTAAAGTGGTGGATAGAATGAAGTACATTTGAAAAAACCTAAAGTAACAGTATTTTATGATAATAGGGGTTTCCTTTTAAGTAAAAGTTCGTTGTACGTCCGTTTGTCACGCAATATATAGCCTAATGGCACTTTGTTTCTTTATTTAGACATGATAATAAGGAATATTTTTTATTAATGATACGACATGACGTAAGAATGCGTGACTTGATTTCTGAGATAATTAATACACAGAAAAAGATTCGTGTGTCTGAGTTTTGCGAAAGAAAAATAAAAGGAGTAAAATATTGAGTTTATTTGTATTAATTTATTTTTATTTTAAAATATGTAATTACATTTTGTTAATATCAAATTTTTTTTGCTTGGATTTTTTATAAATATTATATTATTTATTTTAGTTTAAACAGATGACCAATTAACTAAAACTGATTATTATTTGTTTATCAATTAACATAAAACATTTATGTATATTATTATATTATGTTTTTAAGTTAATTTGTTCTAATGTATACCTAGGTATTGTAATTAACTAGTTTAATTGGTTCTTATGTACTAGTTAGTAAATACATAAAAATAAATAAATAGACATAAACACTATATAAAAATCTTGTAAATTATGATGACGTTAGGATTAATGTAGGTACATTTCAATTGCCATCAACGTGGCATTCCGGGCACTCTGCCTTCTGGTGACGGCTTTGATTTTTAGGAAATAGACATTCATGTGCACAGTCTATAGTTAGCTTAATTATAGATAATAATTCTTATTTGGTCCTGTATTTTTTTTTATTTATCTTGATGTAAATTCCTTCCACTCATACTAAGGGGTACTTTAAATATTTACGTTTCTTACCGCTGTTTAGAACTCGCTGCCTGATTCAGTTTTCCGTTCAACAAGAACCTTTCGAGCCTGTTCAAGACAAATTTTGTGGCGCGGCGCTATGGGCAAAGGGTCCGCCTGCGACGTAGGAAGTTGCGGATTTTATTCCCACCTCGAGACAAATGTACATAATGTATGTATAAATCCGCCAATAATTGCTAAGGGTGTTATGGTCGTTTTTTAAGTGTTAAAAATTATCTTTATAATGCAATATCTAATTATGTACAGTAAAAACTATCGATCTATGTATTGTATAGTATCAGTCATCTAGTACCCATACCACAAGCTCTGCTTAACTTGGGGCTAGATGATGCCAGCATTATTTACGAGAGTTGATAGAGTCTTCTAGAACTTCGTCATTCACATCATCACTTAGATGAGACTGTGGTCTGATAAAATTTTATTAAGTCTGACTGGAAGTTTAATCTCAACTGTGGGACGAGGTATGCTGAAAAATAAACTGTCTATATGTACACTGTGGTTATACCAAGACATAAGACTTAATATATATAGATAATTACCTTAATAATCTATATACAGAACTACGTAAACGTACACAGGTAATAAATAGCCCACCCCATACGACATTTGTTGTAACTGTGGTCAAATGATATACAGTAGGAGTGATTTTATTATTTAATTTTTTTAAATAGAATTATATTCTATAAAGTAAAGAAAAATATTGTTTTTGCAATTACTATGGTAGAAACTCTAGTTTCTAGATATAAACAAAACAGTATTTCATAACTGTGAACATCTTTTTGTATATATTTCGATCTATTTTTCTCTAAGTATGTATACCTAAAATATCACCAAACAAAATGCAAATAAAATGACAAAGAATATGCGACCTCACGCGCAAGCTTTTAAGGTTTAATTTATATTGTAAACATTGTTGTAAGAGGGCTATTAGTAGGATTGAGGTCGATTAAAATTAGTTTTTTGCGAAATAGGGGCTTGAGTTATAATTAATATACTTTTTAAAACAATATTCTCTAAGCTGTTAACTAAACGGTATATAAGTCACCACCTTTGAAAGAGGGTCCAATTAGCTCAGGAGCGTAGTACATGGAGGGATTGGGTGGATCTTGCCCAACAGTGGGATTATCAGGCTTACTTATAAAGCAAAAAACAAAAAACGCTATTGGTATATTTTGTGATCTTTCTAAAGCTTTTGATTGTGTAGATCATGGCACTTTAATTAGCAAATTGAAACACTATGGAATTGATAACAAGGCACTGGACCTTATGCAATCATATCTATCTGATAGAGTTCAAAAAGTTGATATTGGTAAAGAAAGATCTAGAGGTTCGAAGATCGAATTAGGTGTTCCGCAAGGATCAATATTAGGTCCATTTTTATTTTTAGTCTATGTAAATGATCTCCCTTTTTTAGCTAAAGATTTTTGTGATATAGTCTTATTTGCTGATGATACCTCGCTGGTTTTTAAAGTTGACAGAAATAAATATAATTATGACGATGTAAATAATTCTCTTTCACAAATACTAGATTGGTTCACCGCAAATAATCTCTTACTCAATGCTAAAAAAACCAAATGCATAAAATTCATGTTACCAAATGTAAGAGATTTCCCTACTAAAATTATGCTAAGGGATGAGATAGTTCCTCTTGTAGACTCTACCATTTTCCTAGGGCTACATATTGATTCCTCTCTGCAATGGAGACCGCAAATTGATGCTCTCGCAGGCAGACTTAGTTCAGCAGCATATGCAGTTCGAACAATTAGATATATTACCGATGAAGATACAGCTAGGTTAGTTTATTTCAGTTACTTCCATAGTATTATGTCGTATAGTATTTTGCTATGGGGACAGGCGGCGGACATACAGACTATATTTGTACTTCAAAAAAGGGCCATCCGTGCGATTTATAAATTAAAGCCACGCGATTCTTTGAGAGAATTATATAAAGAAATAAATATCTTGACAGTAATATCGCAATACATCTATGAAAATTTAATGTATACGCACAAAAACAGAGACAACTTTTTGAAAAACTGTGATGTTCACGCTAGAAATACAAGAAATAAAAACAAATTAGTCATCCCATCGTACAGATTACATAAGGTAGGGAAGTCATTTATGGGAAATTGCGTGCGCTTCTATAATAAGCTTCCATTCGAAGCAACTGAGCTCCCTATTCGTAAATTTAAACAATACATAAAACAAAACCTTATTAAGAAAGCATTTTACTCGATAGATGATTACGTTAATGATACTAATGCTTGGCCAGATGTCGCTCCATTCCACACCAACAATAGCATGTAAGAAACTGAATGTTGTGCTTAGTTTTTGGTACCAATTTAAATAACTATTGACATGTATCTAAATCACATTAAACTAGATTTAGATAGGCAAAACAAAAATTGTATTAGACACATAAGTTATATATGAATGTACTAGTGGTTTCTTTCTCACTTCTTCCACTAGTGGACAAAAAATTGAAGTGAAGAGAAATCAATAACCAATTATTTCTTATTTTAATAATTGTCTGTTTGAAATTTGACTTGTCTAAGTGCTTATTTTGTAAGCCTAAAGAAATAAAGTTATTGAATCTGAATCTGAATCTGAAACTTGTAATTGTCATACTAATATTATAAAGAGGAAAGATTTGATTGATCGTTTGTTTGTTTGAATTGAATAGGCTCCGAAACTACTGAACCTATTTGAAAAATTCTTTCACCGTTAGAATCCTAAAGTTTCCCTGATGCTATAGAATATTTTCATAAAAGTTAGGGTTCAGCATGAAAAATTTAATTTTTGTTAAATAACGAAGCCCGGGCGAACCGTTAGTTACATTATAAATTGGAGACCCTTGGTTGACAACGAACCTAGGGTCTCGAATCTATGGGGAGCAAATACGTAGGCTCTGTCAAGACCAGCATATTTGCGCTTCTTGAGACCTCTGCTAAATCTATCGCTTTACGAGCGTCATTCACGGCTGTCCTCGGAAGATGGATTTTTAGATAAATTTTTCGTAATTTAAAAGCTACAGAGATTTGAAAACGACTAGAAAAGTATTAATATTATTTCATTTTGACGGACACTCGCGTCTCGTAGCAGTCAGTGTCAACCGAATCCATCATAAAATGAACTGTAAAAAAAATCTCACATTTTTCATTTGAATTCATGTCAGTCTGTCGGCCAGTTTCTGTCAATCTGTTATGGTAGACAGGATTTTTCATCTCCTCGTCTTTCTAAATTTATGTAGGTATTCGTATAAATTTCAACTGTAATCACTATATAGTTTAAAACAAAGTCGTTTCCCGCTGTCTGTCTGTACCTATTTATGCTTGGATCTTTAAAAGTACCTACGCATGATTCAAGTTCAAGAGGAACGATTATAATGTATGATTAACATGCAATCAATAAGTATCAGTATTGTACTCGTGCGAACCCGGGGCGGATCACTAGTGGTATTTTAAATAAAAAAAATTGAATGCCCCGTTGGTTAAGAGGTCTCGTGGACAACCTCTGATAATGAGGTCCCGGCTTCAAAACCCGGGTCGAGTCTTTATTGTGATTTGTAGCAAGAAATTCAGTCACTACCTAGCATCAGGACGTTGCGGTGTTACAACTCCTCGACTCGAAAAAGCATGTTAAGCCGATGGACCTGCGCCTGACCTTTCCCGGTCATTACGGTCTGCCTTTATCGGATTATAGGAGTGAGTGTTTGCTTGTGTTTGCGCACAAACTTGGGCACTATACTGTCCGGCTCTTTTGAGACTGTTCGCCGCGCTGTGGTCAAAGATTCGACCAAGGGGTCACTTCTATCATTTGTATAAAAAATAATTTGTAGAAGATTAATAATTATTACAAGAACGTTTAAATTCTCAAACCACAAAAAACTCTCTAATGCTAAATTTGTAGTATAGAAGAAAATTTAATATTTCATCAGGAATCCCATTAAAACTTGGGCGTTTTAGGAAAAATTTCCCGCAGCCGGTGCAGGCAATATAACGACATCCGTGGCAGGGTGGCTTTGTGGAAACGAGTTATTAAGAGTTCGATTTCCGGACTGAGCTGTTATTTTTCCTGTCTCACACTGTGTGAGTGTTTTTAATATATGTCAATTAATCTTTATTCAGTTTTTTTTTCTTAATATTCTCAATTGGTGTTAGCTTAATTGTTTCCATTGTAAATACTAGTTCTAATTTGGTTAATTGATTATATTTTTAAGGGTTGCAAGTAGATAGTGAAATTTGACTTGTCTAAGTGCTTATTTTGTAAGCCTAAAGAAATAAAGTTATTGAATCTGAATCTGAATCAGATATCTAGGTGTTATTCGTAATTAGGCGCATGGAACTGGGCAGAAGTACTGTTCTTTTTTATTACAAAAACAAATACGATATACATTGTATTTGTCACCATAAAAACCTTGTAAGTTTGTTTTGGTATTCAAATTCGTTTTCACATAACTTGTAAAACAATAAGATTAAAAATCATGGTAAATATCCCGTTATAAATGACTTTAGTGCTTGGGTAAATACGTAAAAGCCCGACGAAAAATTTTAATAATTGTAAAATTAGTGTAATAAAATAAGGTGTAAAAAATTGCGACGCCGGCCGACATCATTCTTTGAAGTATTTTTAAGTGTTTGAGCACTTACCTTGAATTTAATACCCACGATTCATTTTTTAATAATTTTGTTGTGAACTTGCTGTAGCTACAATTTTGGTACATTGTTTGAGATTTGATTAAACAATTAATACCAACATGTAAAGTACTTACGATTGCAGGTGACATGACGGACACATCCGGATATCTGTGTCTTCTGCAACTGTTTGGGATCATGCACAATATGACACTAGTATAGTTTTAAATTTTGTTCAACAACAGCCAGTAAAAGTCTGCTGCTGGAGCTGGCATTTATCATTGGGCGTTTTTGCCCATAATCCTATGCCACCACACGGCAAAATTTTGTTAATATAATATCTATCTTGGTAACTTAACACGAATAAAAAGACAAATACGTAGAAAAAGGACGGACGTCCTCGTCCATGAGCGCGCAGAGCAGTTGTGTCGAGCAATTCATTGTTTTCTATACTAATATTATAAAGAGGAAAGATTTGATTGTTTGTTTGTTTGTATGTTTGTTTGTTTGTTTGTTTGTTTGAATTGAATAGGCTCCGAAACTACTGGACCGAGTTAAAAAATTCTTTCGCCATTAGAATCCTTAATTTTCCGCGATGAACATAGGCTATATAATATTTTCAAAAAAGTTAGGGATCCGCATAAAAAATTCAATAATTGAACCGTGGGCTGTATATTCAACCTCTTTTTCTATTATGGCGCGTCAGAATAGAAAAAGAGGTTGTATAGCGCACGGTGCTTGCTTTTTCTCTACGGTCAGTGTCAGTTTTGGAATGTCGAGTCAATGTCAAAAACCCCAATGCTGTTAAAAAAAGTAAAGATCCGTATGAAAACTGTGAAACCCATCGTTTTAGTGTGTATAATTTCTGAAATTTTTGTTTAATACCCGTGCGAAGCCGGGGCGGGCCGCTAGTACCAGTATAAATCTACCCTCAAGCTATCCGTAGAACCGCACGATTATTAAAGCCATTTTGGCTTCTAAGCTACAAAAACGAAGGTAGGCAAAAACTTTGCTCCAACACGTAATTCTAGTCACATGGCATAAAAAAGAACACGGTTGAACAATAAATACTAATAAAGATTTTTACACTATGTAGGCATGGATTTATGAAAAGTACGGATAGAATCCTGTCAAATCAAACTTGAATCTTAGCAATGGCGGAATGACATTGAGTGTCAGTGTATAGAGAGTTGCCAACAGAAGAAAAAATTACCCATAATTTTTATAAATATTCTTCCTAATAATTGTTCACTTATTAATATGAAAACGTGTAAAACTTCTTAGACAGAGATTATGATTGATAGTTTTAAGATCAACAAGTTAATTACAAAATGTTCTCCAAAAATTAAATTTTCATACAATTTTATGGTTGTAACGACTCTACATAATAAGTTTGCCAGTAGACATAACATAACATATTATGTTATGTTATGTTATGTCTACTGGCAAACTTTAGGTTAACACAGACCAACTACCTACTTATTCCGAATAACATTAAAATTTAATTTACCTCGTAATGTCCCAAACTTGGGACAAAAGTACCAGAAAAAAAAATTGTTGTAAGGAAGTCTCCGATTCTTTTCACTATTCCTTGAAGTTTAGGTAAATAAGTCCTACCTATTCCTATCACTGCTTATTAATATGAATATGTAAATTATAATGAATCATTTTAGGTACTGCTTTAGCCACGGTAATCGTGTTTATTAGACCTACTTT
Source organism: Eupithecia pulchellata (assembly GCA_963931895.1). Lineage (NCBI taxonomy): Eukaryota > Metazoa > Arthropoda > Insecta > Lepidoptera > Geometridae > Eupithecia > Eupithecia pulchellata. The sequence continues at coordinate 3,004,530 of OZ007544.1, forward strand.
TTATAATTTTCAATTTACGCCACCGCTTTATGGTGCTAACTGCAGTGAATTTTATTGTCCCACAAGAACAGAACAGAACACTGTACTTTCCCGGGATTAAATAGTAACCCCTATTTGCTAATCGAAGAAATTTCAACAAAATCTGTTCAGGCCTCTGAGTGTGTGTGCAGAAGTAACAAAGATAAACACATCCAAAGTCTCATTCCATGTCTAATTTTAGTTTGAATAAATTACTCTTTGTGCCTATTAACTGGCTGACAACATTTTCTGCCTGCGGCTTCGCATACGTTGTTCCTATGGAAATGCCTAACCAATATATATATAAAAAAAATATGCTGCAAATGTACATTTGCAGCCATATCTTATGATTGTTACTGGGAAGATCAGTGAAATGTTATGTGAAAAAATATACATTACTCTCATATTCATTGTTTATTGAGACATTATAAATAAAAAATTATGTATACCTACATAATATAATGCCCGCATGCTTTTACATGAAAAATCTTCATGCACACTTCATGCTACACTAGATTTAGTGGGATTCAAATTATTTTAATTATGAGATTCGCGAATTCAATTTAAATTCCAATTTTCGTCACCCGGAAATCTGAAAAAATATTGACTTTGAGTTATGCCCCACGGCTATCGATAATCTCGATATAACATCTGCGTAGCATGATCGTCAGTAAAAGTAACTATTATCAAAATGGGTTCAGCTATTTTGGAGGTTAGCTCAAATAAAAAACAAACATATTTCGAAATTCGTATCCCTAAAGCTAAGTTATTGTATAGATATTACAAACTGAAATTCAATATCCTAATTATATTTCGAATACTTAATACATATTATTTTATAGGTGATAAAGGATGATAAAGAAATGCCTATATACCTGATTCATAATTTAAAATCAATAAAATATGAGAATTAAAACATTTTTAATATCCTCCCACACTTACTGGAAAATTTACATGTTTACATGTTGGCAGCACTGGCGAGATTTTGTGCTTGTAGTTTGATTTAAATGTTGATAATAATTTTGCGTCAAATCGATAAAATAAGTTGGTGATATAAGAAATTTATCTACGAAATGTGATCCGGTGTTTTTTGTTGACAATCCCATTGTGACTTTTGCAACATCTGACCACACAAGACGGCGTTTTCCGTATATTTTGGTTTGTTTACAATGGGGTTCATCAGTTGGTGTCTATAGCCGTAATGGCGATGGCCAGCATACTATTTGATTGATTGGCATGCTTGCTTGATTGGAGTGCTTCATTTTATTTTGTTCTGATACTCCTTCCGAACTTATTTATAGTTTCATGTATGTAGGTATATAAATAAATAAATTTCTTTGACAGTTGACAGTGATCTAATTTGCCAGTAAATTGTAGGAAGGTGTGACTTGTCATATGCCATGTTGATCAATTATTATTTAATTTTGGACCTAAATGCCAAGTTCTAGGGTTTATTTTCCACCTTAGTTTGAGAGCTGTATTTTGCTATTGTATAAATTGGAAACTGTCCAATAAAATATATTTGGAAAGATACGTGAATATTGTGACAGAAATAAACTTAAATACTTAAGAACCGTTACCTCAACCAAAGTACAATGGTTGATGCAGTTTATTAATGGTCAATTACGTTTGAGTAAATTTTTCCATGTTTCATATTTACGATACCTTTTCTCCAGTCAAAATATGTCTATTCCACGAAGTATAATGATGAATCAAACATTCTTTTAAAATCATGTTGCCAATCTACTTCAAATACTCTTAAAAAACGATTTCGTTTCATAAAAGTACTACCGCGGATAAAATTTTAATGACAAGCTTTTCTGCCATAGAATATGCTTTATTTAGAAGAGCCTTTTCATTTCCTTGTGGTCAAAGGTAGAAACCTCAAAGATTCTATTGTGTCTGTACACAAAGCCCTCTTTGCTATTTCAACAGAAGAAGTAATGTTTATGAAAGTCTGTAAAAAACTTTAAATACAGTAGGTTGGTTCTTCAAATTTATATAATTTTACAAATACCAGCGAGAGTATAAGTTTGTAGAATTGTAAAATGTAGAATTGTAAAATGTATATAGATGTACATAGAAATACTTTGTTCCGCCAAGCAAAGCATCAACTTTTTTTTATTATGTCTTCGTAAGTTTTTGGTAAATGCGATGAGAATGTATCTCAGTTTGTTTCGATCACTGCGCTATGTAGATTTTATCAGATCTTGTGATCGCAATCACTAATTTTTAAATTCTCGAACACACAATACAATAATACAATACAACCTGATATTTAGCGTTAAAATATACCTTAATATAGGATGAAAGCTTTTTCTATTTAAATTCTTAATCTACTGTGTGCGTCATGGCTACCCATTAAGTGTTTATTATTTAACCCACTATGGGTAGCCATGACGATAACAACATCTGACATGGCGTGGCAATCGAAACAAACTAAGATACAGTCTCATCGCGAGAAAATGCGATCGTTTACCAAAAACATTATAAAAATAAAGTTTAAATTACGGTATCATACCGTAATTTAACAATAAAGTGAGCAATCCAAAAAAAAATGTAATAACTGCTGATTGTTTGGTCGCACGACAAATTCGCATCGCGTGGAACACAAGTTGCTACTCAAACACCATAAAACCTTTCGCTTTTACGACTGCTGCAGAACGAACAGCTGATGCCTTTATGTTTTCTTCCTAAGGCATAAAAACTTTTTAGTTACGGAGCAAAACGCCGCTTTGGCGCATGGGAATGTGCCATTGATTGCGTAACTTTGCGATTCCTAACGTTATTTTTTAGAGCTGGAAATATTTTTTTATTTTAGACCATTCGTATCGGCGACTTTACTTCCTACCAATAGAAATAAAACATTGATTTGATCATGAATTTATGTTTAAAGGGCTGCATTTTTTGTAAATGTCGGGTGTTGGTTTTTGTAAATTTTCAACAGCATGCTTTTATTGTTAATGTGTTCTATACGTAGGTAGGTATCTTCTGCTTACCAGCGACTGCCTGCGGTGTCACTCGTGTGGTGCCTGCAAAAGACAAAATAGTATTTTACAAGTTATTTTACCTCTTTGGTCATAAATGTATAGCTTTAGAGCCGATATAAATTCACCTCAAGCGCGCATCTAGGAATTCCAATCAAATAAGCGCAAAAATTGTGTGCTGGGGGCCTACTTATAAAAATTTAATCCGGTTTTTGGATTCATTTTCTTGCAAAACTAACTCATTTGTCGCTTGCATAATACGTTTATCTAAATGTGTGCACAAAAACGGACCAAAATCTTTTAATGGCAGTGAAGTAGGGCGCTAGTTGTAATAATTTTTAGTTTTTTGGACGATTACGTCAATATAACAACTATTCTAATAATTGAGCTATTTTATAATGAAGGACATGTCTATCCATTTAGTCATACAATTTAAAATTAAGGATTTCATAATAATTATTGTGAAAAACATTATTACTGATCAGATACTTTTTAAAACCTAACGCTACCAGAGCGCTTAAAAACGTTTATTGTGTACTCGCTCCAAAACTACCGAACGAATGTATATACATACCTATATATAATATATTTAATGTTGCGGGTCAGCAAATTGCCCATAACGAGTAAAATCCTCAACCTTGCGGCTATACGCGCCCATAACCTTGGTTCTGTGAACCCATCCCAAAATAATTCTGTCCCCACGTATAATGAGACGTGGCCGAGTGCCAATTTAATAGGATTATAAGCGTAAAACTAAATATCAAAGCAAAAGATTTGCTTCTGTCTGATATTTTGAAAATTTTCATGTGGTTATAGTTTATGGTTTTCGGTCAGCTTCACGACGCAGTTAAGGTGCGTCCAGATCAAATGACAAAACCTGCTTATTACATAATTATTTAGCATGTATTCTATGTAAAAGTGTTATACAACTAAAATTATCTGACCGTCTGCGTCTGGTCGAAGCTATGTGTGACCCGAGAGCTGGTCAGTATCTAGTCAGTATCATCCATATATCATTTTCAAGTGAGTCGTGAAGGTGTTATTATAACATATGATGAACCCTAGACTATTCCTTTTACGCTTACAATTACACTAAGTATAAAGTATGCAATAGAATGGTAAGTAATATATTTGAATGGTTATGTTAGGATTGGGCCAGAACCTCGAAGAGTAGTATTGTTCTGTGCCCAAAACGGTCTGAAATTTTACTCAATAACATATAATCGTTGATTTCACCATCACTAAGAATCATTAGAACTTTGAAATTCAAATAAGCTCAATTTTAAAACTGAGTACTTGAACCAACAGATCAGAAATGGGAAATATACATGTCTATACTAATATAATATTGTAAAGAGGAAAGTTTTGATTATTTGAATTGGATAGGCGCCGAAACTACTGTACCAATTTGAAAACTTCTTTTACCATTAGAATCCTACATTATCCCTCCCTCATGAAGAAAGTCAGGGAGCTGTATGAAAAATTCTATAATGTAACCTCTCGTGTTTGTAAATAGAGGTAATTTTCGTTGAACCCGTGCAAAGCCAGGGCAGAACCCTAGTTTTTAATTTAGTTTATCTTAAATTTCTAGAACATGGACAAAATAATGATGTACCCACATATTCGTTCTCGTGACATTGTCAGAAAATGTTATCAACATTCTCACTACAAAAGAAATCAAATGGCAGCGTCATGTTTGAAATATAAATAATTAGCGTAAGAATTGTACAAAACTTTTTGTTGATTCCACTTCATCTTCTTCATTATCGCCGCACGTATCTTCATCTGCTCTCTCCCTCTTACCTTCTCATTTATTGTCACCAGCAGTTTCGACTACTTTATCTTTGCCTTCCGCTGATATATGTGCTACTGAAATCATTTCTTCTTGCGTTCTTCGATCTTTAAAATCTCTCGATTGTAATAAGTCAGCCGGCCCTGATGACATTCACCCACAAATTCTCAAAAATTGTGCTAGCTCAATCGTGTACCCTGTTTGTTTGCTTTTCCAAAGATCTCTTCGAGAAGGAGTCATGCCCGTAATCTGGAAAACTGCGTCTATAACACCCATCCACAAAAAAGGTTCCAAACGCGAGGTATGCAATTATAGACCCATTTCAAAATTGTGTGTTCTGGCTAAAGTCCTTGAAAAGGTTGTTCACGAACAAGTATACCAAGCTCTGAAGCACTCCTTTATGATTCAACAGCATGGGTTCCTGAAAGGTAGGTCTACTTCCACCAACCTTGTCACCTTTATCGACGCTGTCACCGCTGGGATGGAATCAGGATCACAAGTCGACGTAATCTATACGGACTACAGCAAGGCCTTTGATCACATAGACCACTCTATCCTTCTCGCGAAGCTCTGCGCTGCAGGAATACGTGGTGATCTACTTCGGTGGTTTACCTCATATGTCCAGGGTCGTTGCCAGGCTGTAGTTCTAAATGGTTTCAAATCCTATCTATCACTGATTCCTTCTGGCGTTCCACAAGGTTCAATCCTGGGTCCCCTTCTATTTAATATTTTTATAAATGACATTTCCTCCTGTTTCGCCCATTCTAACTTTCTTCTATATGCGGACGACATGAAGATAATGAAGAACATAAACTCCCCCTCTGACCTATTACTACTGCAAAAAGATCTGGACAACCTTTACGCTTACTGCTCCTTGAATAAGCTAGATCTTAACATTAAAAAATGCTACTGTATATCCTTTCACCGAACAACGCCTCCTTTTTCTTTCGATTATAGAATCAATGGTGAGTCGCTTGCCCGTTCTAGCACAGTTATAGACTTGGGAATTACTCTGGACTCTAAGTTGTTATTCGACAAACATATTGATAAGATCACGGCAAAAGCCATGAAGAGTTTAGGATTTATTCTTAGAGTAACTAGAGATTTCAAGTCATTGAAGACACTTAAAATTCTGTACTGCTCAATAGTGAGAAGTAATCTTGAATACGCCTCCCAGGCTTGGAATCCTCATTATAAAAAGTACATTACGCAACTTGAGAAACCACAAAAGAAATTTCTCAAGTTCGTAAATTTCAAACATAGGATTTTTATTCCGGACTATATCGATAGCTGTAAACACCATCATTTGCTGTCCTTGGAAAGCAGAAGGGAAGCAGCAGACTTAACACTATTACATAATATCCTATTAAACGTAGTTGATGCGCCCCCTCTGTTATCCAATATCAAATTATGGACACCCTCAGTTCGCTCCTCTCGTAGAACCGATCTAAAGTTATACTTCCCTACCTGCTCCACTAATTACCGTAAGAACTCCTTCCTGCCTCGCGCAATTCACACTTATAATACACACTACTCACAAGTTGATCTTTTCCACACCAAGCAAAATATATTCAAACACATAGTCTCTAAAAAATTTTTTACCTCGCAGCAGTAATTAATTATTCAATTTATATTTTAATTTTTTTTTCTTATTAATATAATACTCATATATATATATATATATAATACAACTTATTTATTTTTACTTTTATTTTATTTAAACTTGTATAAGACTCTTCCGATCGGTATCTCCTTTTAATTTCCAACTGGCAAAACATTTCAAACTTACCAAATTTCATTCAACAATAATAATATTATACTTAATCTAGTTTAGGATTATTCATGTTCTATAAGTGAAAACTGTTAGGCTTTAGTTGTACCATTGTCTCAAATTATTTAAGTTTTTATAAGCTGTTTGTTTTCCACCTTAATAAATAAATAAATAAATAAATAAATAAAACAGATTATATTCACAAATTTCAGAGAAATTTTAGGAAAATCTGTGATGTCTGCTAGTCCGGAATTCAAATCTACGTCCCGGACAGCAAAAATACAATGTCAGGTTTTTTTTACATTTTCATCATCAGCTGTCAAAATGTCTTTCAAAATAAACAATGTTTTAAGCGTAAAAACTGTTTTACATAACAAAATATTGACAGACAGACATGACGAATGCAGAAACTGAAATTCTAAAACAATGGTCAGTCGTGATCGTGAGTCATTTTAGAATGGTTGTAGTGAAACATTTTAGTGGCACGACGAGTGATAATTTGGGGTTTTAGGTAAATAAAGATTTTGTGATAATTATAGCTACGTAGTGAACTTTGGTTGGCGAACATATTTTTACTAGATAGAAATTTATACAACACTAGCGGTCCGCCCTGGGTTCGCACGGGTATTAAACAAAAATAACAGAAATTATACACACTAACACGATGGGTTTCACAGTTTTCATACGGATCCCTTACTTTTTTTCTTCTTCTTCTTCTTCTTATTTCATGGCTCGCTGTGTCTATGTAGCCACAATTCTGCCAGTGTCTATGTCACAAGAGTCATAAACTTTAGTAGAGGCTTAACGTAAAATTTTGGTAGAACAAAAACAAAGAAACTTACTTTTTTAACAGCATTGGGATTTTTGACATTGACTCGACACTCCATAACTGACACTGGCCGTAGAGAAAAAGCAAGCACCGTGCGTATATATTCAACCTCCTTTTCTATTCTGACGCGCCATAATAGAAAAAGAGGTTGAATATACAGCGCACGGTTCAATTATTGAATTTTTCATGCGGATCCCTAACTTTTTTGAAAATATTATATAGCCTATGTTCATCATGAAAATTCAGGATTCTAATGGTGAAAGAATTTTTCAAATCGGTCCAGTAGTTTCGGAGCCTATTCAATTCAAACAAACAAACATACAAACAAACAAACAAACATACAAACAAACAAACAATCAAATCTTTCCTCTTTATATTATTAGTATAGACAAAGAAAGAGAACATTATACACAGACGTGCTGAAAGAGACTTGACGATAAAATAGATTTTTTCCAGGCAACCTGACACTGGACATGAAGAAACACGATAGACGGCAGCACGTAAATAAAAAAAAATACTTACAAACTTACTTTATAATAATAAAATAACTTTATGATTGTAAATAATCTATACAGTATTATGAGTACTATTGTGGTCACTACACGAGATCATGGAAATTAGATATAATATTTATAATAATAAACATTGTACAACCATTTGTCCCCAGCTGAAATCAAACCAGCAACCTTCTGCGTCTCAGCCAGTACTCACTGTGCCACTGAGGTCATCGACATAACAATACTGAATTGATAGTCATCCTTACATTCTAAAATGCATCTTCATTTTCTGGTAATAAACTTGAAATTCGTTTGTATCCGGAACATGCATTTAGGAAGCTTGCCAAACCGCTGCTACTTGGCCAGCATGAGGTTGATAGTGAAGATATTAAGGTCAATATACCTATTTTGAACCTACCTTGGTAATGAACTTTTGATAAAGGCTAGTTCACACGGTTAATTGCTAAATATAAAACGACATTAACAAAATTTCCTCATATAAGCGATACGGACCCCGATGAATTACCAAAATAAAAATGTTTTATTCTACAAGACCGGCCTTACAAGACTCTTGGACACGCCACAAAATACAAATCACATAAGTAATAACTTTGATTCATTGTTAACTTCAATCTTTTTATGGTACAGTTAAGAAGCGAAAAAGAACCTAACTTGTTAGATTTTTAGTTTTCGATTTGAAGTAAAACTCGTCCCAAACTTTTTTGTTGTCTAAGTTTCTTCAATAGCTTCTATGTGTGGACCCCATTGAAGTTTGCTATCTAAGGGTATTCCTAAGAATACAGAATTTTCTACAATTTCTAATGATACTTTTACATCGGCCTTAACTTGTTTTACATTACGTAGAATAAATGTCATATAATTTAGTTTTGGTTTCGTTAAGTAAGAGATTATTTATCACTAAACCATATAACTACTCTTGAGATGGCATTACTCAAATCGTCAATAATTGTGTTTTGTCGTTTCATTTTCAAAATAATGAAGTATCGTCAGCAAACAGTATAATATCGTGATTTTTCTTTAGTTACAAGATAAGGCAGGTCGTTAGTATAGAGTAAAAATGGGAAAGGACCGAGGATAGATCCCTGCGGTACACCCCTTGTAACTACAGATCCCGTGGACTGTCCGTCCACACAGCATCATTTAACGTCCGTCTTACTAATTAACTTTGATTCCCTAATTAACTATAGAGGTAGATACGACTTTTGGGCGATATCCCATTCTGATCGACTATAGATACGACCGCTATTTACATTTTCTGTGGCAAATCAATTGGGTTGATTAGCAGAAGTTTTCTGAACGCTGATTAGTCATCCAACAATACATAGAGACATAGACATACACCTCTTTAAACTACAATTGTGCGGGAATGTGCACAATATGGGGAAAATGGCAACATCTTTTATTGGTGGACAAAGCAGACTTTGGACCACTAAAAATTTTTTAATCCTACGCGATTTGAACACTGTTTTATTATTAGATCCAAATAAACTGCCCTTGGTTCGCAGAGGCTGTAAATAAATACAATACTCTTGTCATTATGAATGTAAGCGGGTTAACAACGAACCTCTATGCGCTCACTGAAGTGAGCGCATAGAGGCGGTACGGGCGCGACGTGAGCCGCACTCACCCTGATGAAGTCCCTCGTTAAGGGATGAAACGTTGGTGTTCTTACAACATATAATAGGTTCGTAGTTAACCCGCTTACATTCATAATGAATTCATCAAACTACGATAGTTTTTATAGTAAAATACTCTTGTCATCCTGTGACCATGACAAAGTGTAAACCTGTTTAAACATCGGGGAAAATTAGTCAATAAACGCGATATATAGGTACTTGTGGATATTTATAACACTTGGGGTCGCTAAACAATCCTCACAGCATCATCTAGCCTCAAAGTATGCAGAGCTTGTATTATATAGGTACAAGACTATACATAATTTAAATAATATAATATACTATCGACCCCCTCCGGCATCGCACGGTTCCAATGCTGATACCAAAACCTTATTTCTATCTAAAAACCCGTATCAAAATCCGTTGCGTAGTTTTAAAGATCGAAGCATACCTACATAGGGACAAACAGACAGACAGCGAGAAGCGATTTTGTTTCAAACTATGTAGTGATTATTACGTAGATGGAAGGTATTTAATTTATTTCGATTCTACAGGGTGTCACGTAACTTGTATACCTCTTAAGCTTAAAGATGGTCATCTAGAGGCTTATTCCCAGAGGTCCACGACTTCAATGTTTTCAAAAAACTTAGATTCATACTATGATTTCCAAGAGGTCCACGATATTTAAAATAAAATCCCTAAAAATCCCCGGGGATTTTGCCACCGCACGTCCCTTTCGGTTTAGTAGGTAATATTCACGTATAAAAAAACACGAATAATGAACAAAACTCAAATTAATATACAAAAATAATAACATGAATTGACCGGACTTATACCAAAATAGTGATCTATTATCGTTATTGGTCGCAGTTGTTCGTTAATAATTTGGTGGTCACTAAAGCATTAAGATATAAGCCACAATCCAGCTGTTGTCTGACTCATTATAGGCCACGTATTTATTTTATATTAAGTTAGTTCTACTAATAATTTAAAACCTTGCTACCGAACAAAAACTGGACGAGCGCAAATTACGTGAAGTACTTTTTTCAAGCTAAAACATTATCAATAGCTACTTTACCAAAATTTGCAGAGTTTTAGGGGAACGTCTAGTCTACTTTTCTGGCTCTTTTTTAAATGTTGGGCAGTCCAAGTCATGCACAAGCGTTAGTGTAAAAGTAATTACTCCTACGGTCCATTAGTAAGTTATTAGAATCAGCCGAACTATTGACCTGAATTCAGAATCTTTGGGACGGTAGTCTGGGAGTTACATATTATTTTACTCGCAAGGGATATTATCTGTGAAAAATAAATATTTTCTTATCTCAAATAATATTCATCGCAGGCTAGCAAAGTAGACAAGAATTGAATCACGAGCGTAGCGAGCTCTAAAATTAACTGCTGTGTTATTAGAAGTTAGAGAATTCCCGATGGGACATTTACGAAATAGTTATGTTGGCGTTGTCCCGTCCATGTAATATAAAGGTCAAAATCAGTAATCTGAAACACTTAGGTAACCAGTTATGTGTAGATGGCAACTTAAGGCTTTAAATAAAAATAAATTTGATTATATGACTTAATTAATTTCCCGCCACATCAGAACATAATACATTCGATGGGTTAACATGCCTCTAAACAATTCTTGAGGTTTCGTTGTTTCGTTGTCATGCTTGGTGGGCAAATGGGTGGTCGATCGCATTAGAGTAATTGATGTATATGATAATGTAAATAAACCACAGCCAGCTCTAGCGCTAGGATTGGGCAAGTAATTGATGGGCAGCAAGTGGTCAGAAAAGTGGAAAAATATGACGTTTATTAATAGAGATGAACTAATTTTGAGACATTCGCTTGCTGGGCTAACGCTTCGAGAGATTTACGAGATGGAAATAATTCAATTATATAGGTATATTTTTCGGGCGATGAGACGAAAAGTTTGATGAAATTTTGTTACGTTCTATTTATTTTCCAAGTGATTTTAAGAGATTTGGAGTTTCTATTTAGTTGAAACTTTGAGAGTTCAATGTTGGTTCATTACGTTTGTTAAACATCTTTTACTTTGCTTGGCTTAAAATATTATTAATTTCTTCGAAATCGATTATTTATAGCTCTATGAACAAGATTACTATTGAATTCAAAATAACGATCAACTCATTTAATGAGGAATCAAACAAACATTTTGAATCTCAATAAAGGATCACTGAAATTGAAATTGATTGAATCTCGATTTCAATGAGTTAATTAGCGTAAGTATATCATCTTTGGTGATTCGGGACCTTTGGAATTTAATGAGGCAATTAAATCTCATTATGGCTCTTGATCTACATTTTGTTTGGTTTCACTTCATTGGTCTTAGCCATTTCCATTTATCGTAACAAAGACTTTGATTTTCCATTAACTACACAAAAACTGTAAGGGTAATACACTCACGTAAATTTAAGCTTATGATAAGCCAAAAGGATTTATTATTATGACAAATACATCTTTATCTTACGCCGTATATCAAAATCATAGAACATTTTTTAGATCCCCGATGATGATTTCTCGATAAAACATCAGAACCAAGAGGTCTGATTTTAGACCTCATTCATAAATAACTTTTGAATATCTGTACTACACAAACTGAATGTTTTCAAGCATATTTGATGGAAATCTTTCATTAAATATGTCAGAAAACAAACAAGAAATGGCGTTTTAAGCAAAAAATCTTAATAAAATGAGCTTTTTGAGAGGTACGTTACCACAGACAACATCACTGATAACAAAGAAAGTTAAATCTACCTTCCCTTATTATTTCTCGGTATAATTTCTATCTATACGTGCCTTAACTTTATCTGATACACAGACCTAGAAGTTTTACTCAATTATAGTAAGGTTGTTTGCTTCTTATGTAGGTACCTACTTATATTGTTTTTGTTTGTATTGGTGGCTTATAAATTGGAACCGAGCTACATTAACCTAGTTTTGTGAATAAATAATAAAAATACCACTTATTTAAGGCTACCGTTCGACACTCTTATACCAACTGCTGAACGTGCCTCTCCCAAACTGGACGGCTTTTTCCATAATAACCACATTTAGCAGATAGATAGATGATCGCAGCAGAAGTGTTAAAACACTGAGAACGAACCTACTGTTGTTTTTTCAATATAATCACCTCTTACGCTGCGACCGCCACTATTTATTATTATACGTGTTTTAAAACAGACGGCACTGTGTGAAGAATCGTTTGAATTTAGCGCTTTTTAAGCACGTGTCAAAGGTTTCTATGGTGATTTATTGAGTGTACTGTCTGATTAGTTCTGTCAACGTCACAGCTGGTATCTTTTGTTACGTGCCGAAGCCAATGTCAAGTCGTAGTGTCGTCAACACCAGCAAGCAAATTGCTGATGAAGCGGCGCCATAAAAAAAGAAGTTGAAGTTGAACTTGTTGATGCCGTCTGTCTCTCCACACACTTAAAATCCGTGTTATATGTGTGCGAAACGGTATTTTTTTAAGCTTTTGTTGTAACTAAATTAAAAACACCAGGTTCTATCAGGTTTATTAAGAGAGGACTGATATTTTACCTAACTAACCTAGTTTGCTTGAGCCACAAAATTAAAGAGAATTAGGAAAAAAGTCAAGCTTTTTTCTGGCACTTTTGTTTACCCACAAATTCCGAGTTGAGCGATTATCACTGAATAATTTAATGAGATTTTTTTTATTTCTTAAATCCTCACAAAAGCGTAACCTCATTATTTTTACGATAATAGCACCGGAAACCATCCCTCGGCTAAAAAGATAAAAACCACATAAAATTTCAAGATCTGGAGTAAGAAAATCGGCTGTTCCCCGTCAAAGAGAGGGCGCTACAAAAATATAGAAAGTTTTAAGTTTTTCGCAGATCTTGACTGAATATCTGCCGGACAGCACCAAACACTATGTCCATTTGATTGTGGGCAATTAAAAATAGTGGATACTTGCATAAATTCCATCAAATTGTTTAATTTGTCAACACACATAGGACATACGCCTCCCCTATCGGGCGCCATTGCGCCCTGACTTTACCTTGTCGCATCCAGCATTCGATCTGGCCGCAGGGTATTCTACACTACGTTTGCCGAGTCGCAATCTTCACTCAAGAACATGTTTACCCCAGCGGTTGTCGGTTATAAGCGAGATATGGCCGGCCTACTGCTATTTCAGTTTGCTAATTCTTTGAGCTATGTCGATAACTTTGGTTCTCGGTAGGATGTGTGTGACCAAAATAATAAAAAAAAATTGGCAAACTAATTTTGCAAATTAACTTTAGAAGCTCAAGTACAGAGTAGGTATAGATTTCTGTTGGCAGTTAATAAGTACGTACGAGAATTGACACCATATTCATAATAATAGGATAGGATAAAATATAAAATATACAAAACTGCTCAAAGTAGTCAGGGCGCCCTTTTCGCATAGACCGATCTTTTCCAAGCAACCTTGGGATGACCTGGATATAAGGGAACACTTATAAGTGTTAATTTATTAAAAAATTAGATATAAATGAGCTTCTGGTCGATGCGACGTGTGACCCGACAGCTGATCAATATCTGGCGCATCGAATCGGCATTGTCATAAACGAGGCAATGCAGCGTCTTGGGTACGCTTCCGACTGGTATTGATATGGGTTAACTGTTATGAAACTTTTCAATTGTAAATAATAGTTCTTATTTCGTAATTTAAAAATTTACGTTTAAAATCTTTATTTGCGAAGAAAATTTCAATCAAAGATCCAAATTAGAACTAGTATTTACAATTAAATAATTGACCTAACCACAGACTGTTAAAAGTACGACGCTGGTTATTACATTCTAATTTAATTTGTTATTAAATATTTTACAAATAATAAGAAAATATATTTAAAACACTATACGCTGTCGTCAGTAAATATTCATATAATATGTACTGATATCAACTTCGCTACATATACGGTGCTTCACTGAACGCCTCCCTTAGTATACCCCTACTCGCTGGAACTAGGTCGAGCATCGTAGGCCTTTCATACTAAAATACTATACGTGCAGCCGACTCAGCTTCTGTCACTACAAATATCTTTTTAATCTGACGTAGTTTTTGAACACACCATTATTTTTAGACGACGACCTAATGTTATCTGTACCCAAGCTAAGTAGGTACTAGATGACTGGTTGATATTTGTATTTGATAAAATATATTTAGTGAAAAATAATTTTTTCGTAAATATAAATGCAGATCATACTAAAATACGACCTTTTGACGACCTTTGTGGCGCGGTAGTCGTAGGTCCGCTATACACTATACTGTGTAAGCATTCTACAAATAAACAAATACAAAATGCAAAAATCTCATCAAAATACCCGAGAGGCGTAGAGGCGCTAGTTATTCCTATCGTGTGGTTAGTGAACACCCACAGAAATCTAAATAATAGAGCCTTATTATTTAGATTTCTGTGGTGAACACACTCTGATACCTCCAAACATGAAAACGTGTTAAAAAGGCTTTAAAAAGGGTTTCAAAATTACTCTTCTGATCTTCTTTAAGATTTTTAGTAAATTTTTTGTACTCACCATCTCATTTGGCAAAAAACCGTGGACTGTCTTAGCTTTGCTTGTTATTTTTACATCTTATTGCGAAACTATTACGATAAATAAAATGATTTCGAGACATCAGACGAGGCCAGTAGCTTCATTTCTTATTTTAAATAAGCTATAAGCTTTTAAAGAGTACTTTTACTAGAAACGTGGGCGGCCAAAGAGAATTGTCATTTATATTTTAAATCCATATGAGTATATTGAACTTCGCCAACTGCGTCGGTGGTTGGTTCTTTAAATAAAACTGCCTGGTGATGATCATGTACCCAGTTTCAACAGAGACCACCTCAGGTTCAACGGAGATCTCCGTCTTTCAATGACATGCACCGTTTCTTACACGATGTCGAGTGATTTTATTTCACTATCACTTTATCAGTCATACATAAGCAAAAGGCTCAAAACCTTTTGCTTCTCATGATCACCAGCCTATAATAGTCCACTGCTGGACATAGGCCTCCCCTAATGAGCGCCATAGATGGCATTATCATTTGGGGGTTAATGCCCATAATCCCCACGCTGGGCATGCGGGTTGGGGATCGCAGTTCGGTGGAGTTGTTCTGCAGAGGGCGCTGCTGCCCGCCCCCCGGTGTGTTTCCCTTAGTCGCCTCTTACGACACCCACGGGAAGAGATGGGGTGGTGAAATTCTATACCGGTACCACACGGCCCTTTTTCCAATTTGCTTCTCATTGATAAGGTTTTTTTCCTTCTGAAACTATAATATTTATCCTATTTTCAATCATTTTTCTATGTTAGCTCGATAAAATCGAACCTCTTAAGATCCATATTTTTAGATTCAACAGATTTGCAACTTTGTCAAAAGCAACTGTGTCCAAAGAGAATAAAACCACTACACTGTGTCTATAAAGTTAATTTTGACCTAACATTCAGTTTTCATTTTCGCATCTGTCAGCAATTTTAGAGAACTTCATAGACATGTACACGACAGTACAGGACTATGAAGTTCTCTATCAGCATTTCAGCATTCTGAAATCCTCCCATTGTTTGCCGTAATTTTTTTGCTCATCTTCGTTGTACTTAAGATCATAATTTTCCTTTGCAGAGACGTTTAGCATAGCGGCTTTGATAAAAAGAAAACCATTTTACTTTGACTGAAAATCCTACTTAAGTTGTGACTTTAAAAATTGCTGCTAGGTTTCAGCAAGTTAATGGCTTTGTAGAAAAGAATCATTACAAATAAAATTATATAATAATTTGTCTAGCGCTATGAAATAATTGACATTAAGAAAATTCAAATATAGATCAGAGACATTTTTAGGTTAACATTTTGCTGAGGTCAACTATTCAATTTAATACGATCAGGGCAAATTTGCATCTGGTTGTATCGTTATTGAAAAGTAATCTCTATCTTTTGGATTTCGAGTATTGTGTACCTATACCAATCACAGGTACCCATAATATCAAATCTGTGCTAGATGCGCCAAGGTTAAGACAGGCCGCTATGGTGCTTAATAGCTGAATTCTAAGTCCAGCTGTGGATTATTAGGCTGATTATAATATTGATGATGCGCAGAGATGAAAACAAAGCATTTCTTGTCATGAGAATTGTCCTTCGACCCTTTCAATATGTCATAATAAGGGAATGAAATACGAGAAATTACGAATAATCACACCCAAAACAATGGTAGTGTTAGTTAGCAGCTGTAATGTTCTGTGTAATGTGCTGTCATAATAATAATACACCAGTTTTCGAGGTGTCTCAATGAATTGCGATAATAACCCGCAAACGTTGTGTAGGACCCCCTCTGGGCAGGTGGGATGACGACCTGCGAAAGACTGCAGGCAGATGCTGGATGCCACGACCTGAAGACAGCGCTATGGCACTCGTTAGGGTAGGCATATGTCCAGCAGTGGACTTAAATGGGCTAATGATGATGATGATGAATAAACCACAAATAGAGAAAAAACAATCTACATATTTATATTCTTAAACGTTGCGTTGTCGCGCGTCGACTATCCAAAGGTGGTTTCTATTTATATAGCCTTCGGGTCCAGTCAAATACGACCCATCAGACAAAAATAAAACGTGTATCGCCGCCCTAAGGGTATAACAGTACATATGTCGACGAGGTTTAACAATACCAACCACTGGATTGAGAACGGCATCTTTTTCGAAGCCGCATAGCATTGGTTCTGATTGCCATTCAACAAACGAAGAGATGCTATACTCAAGGGAACATTCTGTGATTGATTGTTAGTATCATTGACTTCTGCGTTATGAAGCACTTTTATAAACAGAGAAAATAATTATGTCCCGTACAAAGATTATTAATAACTAGCGGTCCGCCCCGGCTTCACACAGGTTTTGAACAAAAAATATTTTTTTCCTGCGAATCCCTAACTTTATTAAAAATATTCTATAGCCTAGGGAAAATTTAGGATTCTAATGGTGAAAGAATTTTTCAAATCGGTCCAGTAGTTTCGGACCCTATTCAATTCAAACAAACAAACAATCAAATCTTTTCTCTTTATAATATCAGTATAGATAGGGAATTAGATTTTGTTCAGGTCACGCTCGTAATAAGTGGACTACAAAATGCTAAGTCTAAGGATAGCTAATGTTTACTATAGGCGTACATTTCATCATAATGGCGTTCAGCTTTGTAGTGTTTTATTACTTTTTAGTTGGTAATTATGATAAGCCTTTTCAATTAGAAATCTGATTCCATTGTTGATACGGTCATTTACAAAAATGCTGCTCTTAACTTCGCTTCTGCTATTTCGTAAGTATTTTTCTATACTTTTTTTTTAAAAGGGCAAAAAGCCTTTATTAACAAATAAAATTACAATGATCTAACTAAATAAAAACTAGTATTTACAATTGAAACAATTAAGCTAACTGCAGACTGTTGCGAACAAACTACAGGTAGTTTAAAAAAAACTAAAACTAAACTACAGGTAGTTTAGTTTTAGTTTTTTTCTATACTAATATTATAACGAATGAGATTTGATTGTTTGAATTGTATAGGCTCCAAAACTACTGGACCAATTTGATAAATCGCCATTAGTATCCTAAATTTTCCGTGATGAACATAGGCTACAGAATATTTTTAAAAAATCAGGGTTCCGCACGAATATAGAATTTTTTGTAAAATACCCATGCGAAGCCGGGGCGGACCGCTAGTTATAATACAAAGGGCTGAGTCCTAAAAAAAAGTCTAAGCTTTTTTTTTGGGGATTGTGAAATGGTTGAAATGATTGGTTAAAGTCCATGTGTAATAATAATGCTTTTCGTTTTATAGATACAATGCTCTGTTTCGCTAATTCACCAAGCAAGTTACTTGAAGAAATTACAAACACAACTGACGTCCCAAACAGTATGCGTGATGTAATAATTGATGTCAGTCCATATGAAAAATTTGACGGACTTGATTCACACGAATATAATTACTACGACAATGAAGATACTGACTGCTTCAGTGATCTAACACGATGTATTTATGCAAGGTATCCCCAAAATAAGCAAGTTTCGTTTAGTTTTTTCTGCAAATTAGTATTCTACATGGCTTGCATTCGAATATTTATATTACGAATACTATATAAATTTGAATATTCAAATATTCGAACATGTCGTAAGCCTCCTAGTATCTAACCACTGAGTGAAATGTGCGTGTGGATTGAGAGCTCACTTTTGAATCTTTGGCAAATCGAATTGAAAAAAATTGTAAAACTTATATCAAAGCCGGTATAACCCCTAGACTGGAGCTCTCAGTCCACACACTTGAATAATAGGCATACCTCATATCTCAGAAATTACTATGTCTATGTTTTTGATTTATATTAAAGCATTTAGTTATAAATTATCAAAGGTCTACACCCAGCCAGTGGGTACTGGGTAGATACAGGCTGATAATTATTTGTGTTCCTACTTACAGTACAAGGGTTCTTATTCTCTTAATAAGTAAAAGATGATAATAATATTGAACCAACTTAAAACTAAACGCGCATATTAGGGTGGAGGTTAATCTATATTTTGGTATCAGAAGATTTTTACAAATTAATGTGACCAACCACGTATATAGCTTTTTGGCCTTTTTACGAATCATTCGGATATTTCGTATATTACCTAATGAGTACCTGCTAGGAAACAAATCGAATATTCGAATATCTAATTTTCGAATATTTGCAAGCCCTAATCACTAGCCCAACTGACATAATATTAAAATCATTGCACTTTGTTTTAGCCCTCAATCTTATCCTGTGTGCGCCTACGATGTGAGAGAACGGCGTTACGTAGATTTTTTCGATCTGTGTGAAATTGAACTACAAAACTGTGAATTGGGATATAATTATACATCGTATTATAAGGACAGGCGTGAGTTCGTTCCTCTATCACACATGCGGTCCCTCCCCGACCTGAGTTATATGACATTTATTTAAATATAGAACGTAATCTGGTCATTATTTCAATAACGTTCTTCGAGCAAAGTTGATATTTCCGGCTTACTCGAAAAGGCGCCAGAGTTTTCGACACAATTTTCTTTTATGAATTTTCATATACACATTTTGGTTATACAAAAAGGAGGTAACGAATGCGAGTTTTTGGTATACAACCTCTATCAATTATTAGCATTAGAAACGCTGCGTTTTTAGCTATCATCTCCACCCATTTGGTATACTGATAAAATATTTGTTTCATTGGTTCACTATAATATAAATGGGATTATTTACATAGTTTACATTACAAATAAAAATTACCAAATTCTAATTGAAATAGCAACAAGTGTTATATAAACTTGAGACCTAAACTTAGTTGACCTACAAAACGTAGCAGATTCTCTGAAAGTACCTTTTCTTTCAGTATATAATTCCCCTCGATATTTACTGATTGGTGATGGAATCCTCTGCATGGCGTACATAGGAAGTATACCTACACCGTACTCTAGAAGGGCAAACGAAATATACAACAATCTGCTAAATGATGATGAGTTTTATAACGTTACAAACATGAGGCCCAACCTGAATATAACAGAACTCTTAAAATACCACTTTAAAAGTAAGATTTTCAAATATTTTATTACTGAGTTTTGAAAGCTGGCGCGATGTATATTTTTATTTCATACTAGCCATAAATTATCCACCCTGACGACGTCACAAATCTGGGCTTCAAGTATAAGAAAAAATCATAGAGCCAGCTTTTAAAAAATCTCTAGCTAGTTTTTATGTAAAGTTAAAGATAGAAGTGAAATTAATCAAAACCTTAAGTTTTGATTCAATTGATTCAAGCTTTTATAGGACTAACCTGGATTTTTTTTACAAATCGGTTCTTATATGACGGAGAAATTGCGTATAAGAAAACTTGCATATGCCGTCAGTCCTCCTTTTTTAAAAGTCAGTTAAAAAAACCACGTATACCTTCGCCCACCAGCTATGCACCCACCTTCCAATCATCCTGTATATCAAAGTGCTTTTCGAACCATAAGACTATCTTTATGCTTAAAAAAGATTATTGCGTTTGAAGGCTGAATGTACTTTCTCTTGATTAGGTATAAAACCTCAAACAAATTAATGGTGGGGACAAACGGCTCCAGTAGGGCAAGCACAGGCTTTCTTGTCTAAGGTAGAATAGACAAAAATGACGCCACTTTATCATCGAATGCGTAAATTATTTGAATTTATTTCTTCAACTTCAATAATGTACGCAATGTATGCCGATGCGATGTTATTATTGTCTATTCTACCCTAGAGAACAATCCCCGTGCTTGGCCTACAGAAAATAATATTTTTTTATCAGGTGCCCTTACTTCCCATTTGGGATATGGCTAAATGGGGAGAACCAGTGACCTACCCTAAATTTTGATAAAACGCCAAAGATATTATTTACTAATATTTTAAAGGTTTGCGGAGATTGAAGTTGTGCAATATTGCGGCAAAGACAACCATAAAACTACCAAAATTATGTAGCAATTGCTTAATTGGTCCAACTAACCACATTCTAGAATATCAATTTGGCTATTTGTCATTCAGGAAAAGAACCATATTTGAATCAAAAGAAGCGTAGCGTATACAAACTGACCCATGGCGCATGCAAAAGGTAGTATATAAATAAACCTTAATATCTACTGTTTCAGGTCCAATTTTCATAAAGGAATATATCACAGACAGTGCGTATATCCGCAAGCTCTCTAATTTTACAATAGACTACAACTGATATAGCGTCAACTCGACAAGTATAAATATAGTATAATATAAAAAGAACTGTTATACTATATGTGGTTCTATATAAAATAAATTTCTAATGAAATCAAATAATCAATCAATATTTATAAAAAAGTTAAAATTATTGCTCATTGGAAAAGCTTTCTATAGTGTCAAAGAACTCATGGACCTAAATTTGAAAAGTAAACAGCACATTATTTACATGTTCATATTATAGTTTAATGAATTGTAATTTGTATGAAATTTAATGAAAATTTATATGAATCGAAATAAAATTTAGAAGGATGGTAGGAGAATGTTATACCACACAAATAGGCTAAGTTGTATCCTGGAAATGAGCAAGAGCATCCGCGGGCAGAAGCTAGTTCATCATAAAAAACTAATATAATTGGCGCTTCTTTATTTTTGCGGATATTCTCATGGTAATTTTGTCATTATAGTCTGCAAGAACACGAGATGATTTTGACCTTCAAGTTTACCGTAGTAGACCTTCAGTAGCGGTGTAAGGTATCTACAATTACACAAAAAATTGGGTTGGCGACACACGTCAGACTTTTTTGTCGTATGCAGTCAAAAAATCCGTCTTCTTACAGACGTTGATATCCTAGACTAAACTATTTATCATTTACAAAAGTATAAAAAAAAATCTTCTAGATTATTAGTGCAACTAGTTTTTAAATACCTACAGTCATGGGTAATGTAATTGTAATTACTCATCATAACTAAAGAAGGTAGCATGTTTCAAAGTGTTTTTAGTTTTTGAACTAAATCGTTATATATAATATATCTGAAGTATAACATTTTGTGAATTATTAAACCCCTTCTCATCTACAAAATTGTAAAAATAGAACAGTGAAACCGTAGTGAAACAGATATTGACTACTTCACTTTTGTCACTGACACGAGTGATAGCTAGAACGAATCGATTTGCTGTATAATTTCAGAGATTTGAACACCTAGTGACACATAATTATGTAAGATTAGGTATACCCGCTTATTTAAAGCACGGGATTGAGTTTGACGGCATCTGCCATGTTATCCACTATTTCGATCGATTTCTAACTGAGCAGGACAGCATATAAATAAAGAAAATAAATAAATAATGCTGACCAGATAGATAATCTACATAGAGTCATCTATCCCCAATCTAAGCAGAGCTTATGTTATAAGTACTAGATAGCTGATATACATAATACAATATATTACATATCTGCAGATCGTACAAATATTTATCCCGAGGCTCGCATTGAACCCGCAACCTCCTGCGTCGCAGGCGGACGTTCGCCCACCGCGCCACAGATACATTCTCAATCCCAAAAAGATTTACGTCATAAATTTTAGAATTTTTTAAAATTAAAATAAGATAAGTTTTTTAAAAGCCTGACAAATAGTCACTAAACAGAAAAATAAAACTCTCTTATCACAAACAATAAATAAATAAATAAATAATGCTGGACAATCCACACAGCATCATCTAGCCCCAAGCTAAGCAGAGCTTGTGTTATGGGTACTAGATGACTGATATACATAATACAATATTATTAAATGGATAGATATTTTTTATTATACATAGAAAACGACCAGAACCCCTGAACAAATATCTGCAGATCGTACAAATATTTATCCCGAGGCTTGAATTGAACCCGCAACCTCCTGCGTCGCAGGCGGACGTTCGCCCACCGCGCCACAGATACATTCTCAATCCCAAAAAGATTTACGTCATAAATTTTAGAATTTTTTAAAATTAAAATAAGGTAATTTTTTTAAAGCCTGACAAATAGTCACTAATTAAAAAAAATAAAACTCTCTTATCCCAAACAATATTCAAACCTTTTAAGAATTCGTGAAATAAATTAAACAAATTCGTTATAAAGGTGAACTTAATAACTCTAGGTCGTTGGTCTAGCTATTTTTGTCGCCGAGTGTCACGGTTGAATGATTTCGCGTATGGTTGGACAATGTACTAGCGGCATGTAATATAAAGCGTAAAGAGATCTTTATTATCTCAATACGTTAAAACTAGCGGTACGCCCCGGCTTCGCACGGGTATTTAACAGAAAAATAATTTTGTCTGCTATATTATTTTCAATATTTTCAAAAAAGATAGGGATCCTATCTTTTTTGAAAATATTCGATAGCAATGTCCATCAAGCAAAATTAAGGATTTCAATGGAGACATAATTTTTGAAATCGGTCCAGTAGTTTCGCAGCCAATTCAATTCAAACAAAAAATCAAAACTATTATCTTTATAATATTAGTATAGAGGTAGATATTAGATGAATATCAATTTTTCTTCGTCACGGCATCACGCGTGAAATAATGGGACCAACTTCACAATTTTTTTGTATTTTTATGGTTAAGGTCATTCAAATTAAATCAACCCGTAAAGCCACGGGGCGTAGCTAGTCCTTAGGTACATAAAACCACAATAGTTAAAAATACAAAATTTTCTCTGGTAGGTCTGGTAGGTCTACAGTAGGAACCTATGAATTATAATAATTCTATTTATCGCTTTGTTTTAAAAGTTTGCCTCGATCATGTCGGTTCACTCGTCCCATCGAATATTGATAGTGCACCGGTGTTTATGTTTATGCAAACACTTATTGCTCCATAAACAAAATTATCTAAGCCCATAAATGATATTTCATACAATCATTTATCCGAAAGATTACTACTAAAATCTTTGATCGATTTTGTTTTCTATTAGTTCCCAATAAATCCATCTCTTTCCCCCAACAACAGAACAAGGCCCACCTCTCTATCGCACCTTCAAAGATGCGATCCCATCACACATGTGTCAATATGACAGGGGTAATGAATGGATAGGTGAAACAGATGAAATCAAATGTGACAGCCCAGATATTGGATAATGGCGGGTAAATTATATTTCGGGGAACTTCAAATTAATAACTAGGTAACACTCCCAAAGCCAAAAAGCTTGTGAATTTTCGTATTTCTAGGTAAATAGGTTAGGTACATTACGTAGATAAGTTCTATATTTTCACAAAAATAATCACTACATAGTATAAAACAAAGTCGCTTTCTCTGTCCCTATACCCTATGTATGCTTAAATCTTTAAAACTACGCAACGGATTTTGATGCGGTTTTTTTAATAGATAGAGTGATTCAAGAGGAAGGTTTTTGTATAAGGATTGGACCCGTGCGAAGCCGGAGTGGGTCGCTAGTTTAGGATAAATAAATGATTAATAGGTAGTTAGGCACATACCTTAGTAGAAATAGGTAAGTACCTTCTGGATAATTTTAATGGAAATAATTTGATTGTTTTGAACAAGTTACTTGAATCCCTTGGTTATACCATTACATAGCTACATTATGTTATCTGTGGTTATACCTAAACTCATTAAACTCATTACATAGTACAGTCTGATATTCCATAACCATGGAACAGATTTTGTTCCATGGTTATTGAAAAGAGTACTTCAATTATTATGTTTCCATGAAGATTCGTAAAATATTTATCAGTTAAATCCTCCTGTTTATAATTCTCAGTTGCCTCCTTTTTTTCGTAGTCGTGGGAACATCGTGAAGGATTCGAAATCGGCTTTTCTAGCTGTTATTCCATGACAGGAAATAACCACAATTTGCATTAATAATGCACATTATTAAAATAAAATATTAATGCATTTGTGTTCTTTCCTCGATTAACATTTTTGTTAGACATATTTTGAAATATATTTTATAAGATATAAGAATAACAATATATTATTCCGTGCAAAACCTTCATCAGATCTAACAAAATATTGTCCGAGGAGAGAAAAACACACCAACACAATGAAAAAGAATGTTACAAAAATATGAAAAAAATCTTGATACCTACGTACAGCTAAAACTTGGTAGATTACCCATCTATCCTAGAATTCTCCGATCTAATCATTTATCTTCTAAAATGTCTCATAAAAACTCCACCTAGGCACTTTTAACATTGATTGATGCTTACTCAGTATTGACGATAACTTTACATCAATCTGAGCCCTCACAAAAGAAAAAGCACTTTGCCAAACCAATTATAGGAGTGAATTTTCAACGTCGTTGCCTTCGCGGGTAGTCTTATATTGAAAATTAATGACCTGGAAAATGAGATTATAGGGAAATTATTCACGCGAAAGGTTTTTTTGGGTAATGCGTTCTATACAAACTTCACACATGATGTGTGTGTGGTTTGTACTCGTATGGGACGCAACCATCATTATGAACTACCAGCAATCATCAAACTTAGTCCGCTGCTGGCCCTAATGAGCGCTATAGCTTGTCTTCTACTTCCGCATCATCTACCTGCTGTCTTTTGCACCCACCTGCCGGACGGCTTCCTGCACCACGCTTGCCGAGTCACGGTCTACTAGCATAAGAAGACAACCATCACTGATATTTAATAATCAATTTTATATTAGTAATGTATATATTTGGTTTTCGTGTACACAATTGTTTGAGAAGATTACTTCTTACCTAACTCACTGCCCCCACGGTAAATATACAGGGTGATTGGTAGGTGGGTTCAAAGCTAGTAGGCGAAGCTAGTGTGGACTATTTGGAACCATTTATGCCATAGTTGTGTTAGACAAAGTCTGACTATTTCTTTTTTACCAATTTCATTATGGGAGACAAGGAGAATACCCAAAATTTTACAGTTATTTGCTAATCATTGCCAGTTTGAAAGGTAAGTGGCTTAAATGGTTCCAAATAGTCCACACTACCTTCGCCCACCAGCTTTACACCCACCTTCCAATCACCCAATCTATACATATGTACATGACAGCCAGTTGTCTAGTTGGATTGCCCGGGAGTAAGAATCAGAATAAAATAATTTATTTACGCTTACAGTCTTACAGTAATCAGTTAAAAACATAAAGAAAAAAAATCTATGTAAGCCCGAAAGCCACAAAATGGCCTCTGCCTCAAAATGGGCAGAACAAACCATCCGAACGTAAGACCAATACGAGGGAGAGGTCAGGCGCAGGACCAACGGCCTTACGAGCATTTGAAGGCACGAGGATGTAAAATCTACCTGACTCCGGGCTGCTATTGTGTATTATTCAGAAAAATCCACATGTTTCTTCTTGCAAGTCATGTTTCCTATTGCGCATCTCTGTCGAGCAAAGTGAGCAATAGGACCCTTCCTATCCTGATAAATATTTTCAGGTCTTCTTACCTGCAATTGGTTATTGCCGTTTATTGCGTCCCGTAATGGCGTATTTAGGAATTTCTAACAACAACTTTTATAAACGCGGAATCCATAAAATATGACTAGCCGTACCCCGCGGTGTTATCCATGTTCATAAACACATATAAATTATACGGTCAGCCCGAGGGAATACTGCAATTTCCAGTATTGAAAGAGCTACTATGTTTTAATCCATGATATCGAAAACCGCGTGCATTTGCCCCGAGGCGAGAGTTGAACTGGTAACCTCCTACGTCGCAAGTGGACCTTCAACCACCACATAGGTCGTCTTGAACATTTCTTTTCTATAGCATTAATGTTCATCATCATCAGCCTATAATAGACCTCTAGGCCTCCCTTAATGAGCGCCATAGATGGCATCATTCATCATTTCAGGGTTATTGCCCATAATCCCCACACTGGGCATGCGGGTTGGGGATCGCAGTTCGGTGGAGTTGTTCTGCAGAGGGCGCTGCTGCCCGCCCCCCGGTGTGTCTCCCTTAGTCGCCTCTTACGACACTTACGGGAAGAGTGGGGGTGGTGAAATTCTATGCCTGCACCACACGGGCTCATTAATGTTTCTCAAGCACAAATCATTGACTTAGCAAGCTGTCATCATACGGGCTCTAAAGAGCTCTCTGAGAGCTACAAAATAACTACACTAGTCTAGACTATAAGTGCATAAGTGTTGTCTAGACCTTCGCAAAGAACCGACCACCACTGGAGCGAACTTGAGTAAAGACCATGATTCGGTAAACTTAGTGTAGGACGCCCTCCTGTCAGGTGGGATGATGATCTGCGAAAGACTGCTGGCAGATGATGGATGCAACAAGCTGAAGACAGGGCGCTATGGCGCTCATTAGGGGAGGCCTAATGTCGAGCAGTGTACTAATATGGGCTGATGATGAGACATCGTCGCCCGTTGCTTCAATTTCCACTATGTAAGACCGTACGTAGCCAAACAAAGGTCTGTCAGTTATAAAAAAAAAGATTGGTTTTATTAGTAGAAAACTGGCAAGATTCAATATTTCTAACATATCGAAAGCGACTTTACTAATATGCTGACTCAGCCATTTTCGAAATCTTGCGATTTTCCATAATCCCTTACAGATTGAAACTTTCATCTATAGATAATTTCATATGGCTTAGGATAACCCATCTCGAGCTGAGATGAAAGCGGATCCCATATATTGAAACCTTTATCATTTTGGAAGATATTGGTATCCCATTCAACTTCAAAAACATACAACGCGATTGTTTTCTTCACAAGCAGCGAAAATTGATAAATTATAAATATATTTTTTGCATTATAAATGGTGTTTGTCTACAAAAATTCTTACTTTACAAATCGCCAAGTTATCATATGTGAAAAGTATTTAGAAATAAGGAAATACAGTTTTTGATAAAACCAATTTACGTGCCAGAGAACACAAAATTGAATGTATAAAAAGAAAAATATTACACGAAATCAAATAAATAAAACTCGTAAATGGGAATGGTTCACATTGGTAAAAGTTCGTTCACAAAATAAACCATTAAAAACCATTGCAACTAAAGTTTCACGTTCGGTTGTATTCATGTATAATGTACTTTCGCAATCAATTGGCCGTGTGGTGCCGGCATAGAATTTCACCACCCCAACTCTTCCCGTGGGTGTCGTAAGAGGCGACTAAGGGAATCACACCGGGGGGCGGGGGGCGGGCAGCAGCGCCCTCTGCAGAACAACTCCACCGAACTGCGATCCCCAACCCGCATGCCCAGCGTGCGGATTATGGGCAATAACCCCCTAAATGATAATGCCATCTATGGCGCTCATTAGGGGAGGCCTATGTCTCCTATAATAGGCCTACGACTATTATAGGCTGGTGATGCTGATGATGCTGAATCAATTATGAGCCGATTTTGATGACCATATTTTGCTTCGCATAGAAAATGATCCCGGGGTGATCCAATACAAATTTTATTCCCTAGAGATTATTTCAGTTTTCTTGTGATAAACGTATTTTCTTCCTTCAGAATTCTTATTATCTCGTGACGTCACGAGATAGCTCTGGAAGACCAGCCTTGCTGCTCATGCTTAAACGAACTAATCATCAAATTAGTTATAAAGCATAAGACTAAGCCCCAGAATGGTCTCGGTTAGAGTCAGTTAAATCGGCTTCAAAATTAAGTCTGTTTTGTACGTAAAAGGCTTTTATAAATTTTTAACTTATTTTTATATCATCATCATCATCAGCCTGTATAAATAGTCCACAGCTGGACGTAGCCTAATGACCTACTGAGCGCTTTATATTTTTATTTATAACTTATATTTTAATTTGACTTGTAAAAAAATATTATATTCCTCTTTTCTGTTCTAAGTTTGTCCTACATAACTTAAAACGAAGTCAGTAGGTACCTATTTGATACAACGTCAGGTAATTAGGTATTAGGTAATTAGTCAGGTAATCTAGGTAATTACCTATACGTACAAAAAGTAATGTTATTATCAAAAAAATATGTGTTTTTTTATACCTACCTACATAGTCGTGAGAATTCTCACTTATCATCTTTTCTAACTACCGTTAGTAAAAACATGGTAAGACAAGACTTTACGTAGTCATCATCATCACCAGTCTACAACAGGCCACTGCTGGACATAGGCCTCCCCTAATGAGCGCCATGGATGGCATATTCATCATTCGTAGCATTTGGTTAGAATTATTCCTTGTTAATATTGAATCAAAATTATTGAGTAACGATTCCGCATAAAAAACTTCTCTGATAAGGTTGTTAAAATATTTTTGAACCTATTATTTTGTGCTGAATGATTGCACTGAACCTATTATTCTTGCTAGTTAATTCAAATATTCTCGTGAGAGAATGTCTAAATATCACTCTTTAGAAATTCTGTTTTGGAATGTGCAAATTGATACCTTTCATTTGATACCATACTGTCCGCCCATCATAGCCTTTTTCAGACGGACTTCAAATAAGGAGGTTATTACGTATATTTGGCTGTCTGTATGGTTTTTATTATATTAACACAAGGAAACTTCCAAATACCAATGTGTATTCCAAAGACGTTTTCCACGTGATCCCCTAAATTCTCTTTTAAACTTTTCCCAGATAAAACAATAAGATTACCTACAAATTTTCTGTCAAGTAAATATAATAAGGTTTCAATGAAAATAAAGACATCTTATTTGTTCTTTTTTGTTGGATATATTAGTTGTAGGATTTTCCTCCTTGACTTATTCGAAATTGTTCGTATATTTTTCGTCTTTTGTAAGCCGATTTTATTTTCCTGAGGTCTTTTGATATAGACAGGTACCTGCTTAGCCTCGACATTGCGGTTTTAATTTATTATTCTAACTAAACAAAAACAGAAGTTTTCACTAAAGTTTTTGTGTAACAATTTTTGTACAACCTACAAGAAAAATTTCAATTGTATAAAACGAGGTGTAGAAGGGTCTTGTCATAATAAAGTGAGTGACTAAAACAAACAGGTTTTTTCATCCTGTTCAGTTTTCGCTTGATTTACTTATTTTTCCCGACAAAATGGGTAAATCCAAATGTAGTCATCATAATATTAATATCTTTAGTTAAGCCTCAGAGCCCAGGAGTTATTTAATTAGTCAAACTGAGATTTAATACATAATTACTGTTTATCTCATTTTAAGTGAACTGTAAAGTTTTTATGAGAAATATATTCTTTGAACCTAAATCCACGTAATAAATCATCATCAGACCATATTAGTCCACATCTGAACATTGGCTTCCCCTAATAAGCACCATGGCGCCCTGTCTTCAGCTTATCAATAAACACAATATTTATGGTAAAGTTTGCTTATTTTATAAAACCAAATCAATTTGGATGGATCTATTATGTTATGGTGTTATCTAAATAATCCAAGCGTTTATCCACTTTCTTGTTTTTACTATAAGCCAGTGTGAGGCTGAGATAACCATTTGTTCTAACAGGATTTCCTTATTCTTTTGTAGCGTTACAAATGTTACAATGTATCTGATTGGTTGTTACTTTGTTATTTTATGACCTTTTGTTTGATGTTGCTGGAACTTATCTATTTGTAAGACATGTTTCTTTGCTACCACTTCTTTTGTTCTGCGATAAAGTTACTTGTAATTAATGAATGATAGCTTTAGTCTATCCTATAACAAACGCCGCTTCCGACTGATTTTGATATGGATCAGTTGAGCTGTATCTTGTTTTGTTTCAATTGTTAATATGTACTATTCGAACTACAAAATAGACCAATTTGCTTTGTTATTTTGTGATAAATACACTATTTATGTTAGAAGATATACCTACACTATTTATGTTAGAAGATATACACTATTTATGTTAGAAGTCGATTCGTGCTCTCTACTAAACAATTGAAAATGTGTACCTATACTTCCGTTTTTCGATTAAAGACAAAAATAAACTTTTTAAATTCCATTTACAATTTTAATTTGTTTAGAGGTTTTCATTTGAAGGGAGTTTCAGATCCTCGGTCAAAGAATGGAGTTGGGTTGTTAAAATAAAATATTTTATTTGAGCATTAAAATACGGCCAATTTCGTGTTACAAGGGTTGCGAAATTTTCAGTTTACAGCAAATTTGCGCTTGCTAATACAACATTATGAAAATTTAGGGTTTTTGTAAGTGTATGCAGATTTGTTAATATAATTACAAAAATGGTTCTTGTTTTTATATATTGTTTTTTCTTTACGTCCCTGAAGGACTCCAGGAGAAGTATTCCCGGATTTTAAAATCGGGAAATCGGTTCCCAATGTTCCCCATGACACCACTAACGTTAATTATTAAAATAGTGTACAAATGAAAGGTATGAATTGATCTGCAATGCCAGCGATTTGGCGACGGTTCTAACTGATATTGTTATGGATCAGTTGTGCTACTTAAAGATTATTTGCATCAGTACTAGTTGTACTTTGGTTATTTAATGGTAATTGTCTTTGTTAATAATGATATTACATTTTTAATAGATAAATATCCAAACTAATAAGTCTAAATGCGAGAGAAATACTGTCTGTTCGTTGACGTAGCGGTTGTCGGTTGTCTCTGCCATTTCATTTTGCTAATCCTTTGAGCTACATATGTTTGGTTCTTTGTCGGATGTGTTCCAATCCTTTCCTTCAGAGAAACTTATCGGAAGCATTTTGCAAAAAAAAAAACCAAGGAAAAAACCAAACCAAACCGGAGGGCGTCCGTTGACCGTGTGGTGCCGGTATAGAATTTCACCACCCCAGCTCTTCCTGTGCGTGTCGTAAGAGGCGAATAAGGGAGACACACCGGGGGGCGTCAGCAGCGCCCTCTGCAGAACAACTCCACTGCAGAACCACTGCGATCCCCAAACCGCATGCCCAGCGTAGGGATTATGGCCAATAACCCCCACATGATAAATAATGACATCTACAGCTCTGACTGTTCTTAGAAGGCGTCCTACACTACGTGCCTCAATAAAATTTATGAATATTATGTTGAAAATTCATGAAACTACACAGGTTTCTTTGAATCGTTTACACAACTGCAATGAGTTCTCTTATTGTGATGGATTCGACATGACCTTGAGTTTTCTGCCTTGCTTCAGACAAACAGATTTGTGATTTCTTGTGATGTTGTTTACTTTTGTGTTACCAACTGAAAATATAATTAAGAAAATAATCCTAATACCTTTTTGTTTAAGACTGACTAGGCGGTCCGGCCCTTCGTGCAGGTTTTTAACGTCGAGGTACATGATGGAATATTTCATACGGAACCCTTAAAGTAATCCACGGATGTATGATAGTTTCACAAACAGGTCTACTATACTATCGATTTTTAGGTTTATGATTATTTTTAATTGATCAAAATTTACCTATTGGGTTAATAGCCTACTCAGCACACTCTAGGTTTTGCTTTACTCAAGAGCTGGTAGTATGGTTAGTATCTGGCGCAACGCATCAGCATTGCCGTACAGCGAGGCAATGCAGCCAGAATCTTGGTTACACTTCCTACTGGTATTGATATGGATCAGTTGAGCTACCTATAATTAGTTTGCAGCATTCTGCAATTTCATTTGTAAATACTAGTTCTAATTTGTTTATTTAATTGTTTTTTTCTTTGTTAATAAAGGTTTTTTTATTACTACTTCTAAATCGCGAAATTGATGGTTGTATTAGTCGCAATTTCTTTCTCAAACCTTAAATAAAAATGTTCAACATGATTCGAATGTTTCCACTCTAAAAAGGCGAAGGCACAACTATGTGGAACTCTTAACAAGCGGCACAAAGTGAGTGTTCTCCGCTGAATAGTTCTCGATCTCTTTGGAGAAAGTTTTTCCGATATTTTCTTAATTAAACGAAGGAGGCGAGCTTTGACCGGGCTTCAAAGGTTTTTAGGTTCATTTTGTAAAGTAGCTAGTTTTTTATTTAAAATAGAACACGAATGTAGTACTTACTACCTGCTTAAAGCAGACAAATATACTGGTCACGCTCGGATCGGTTACGCTGAATCGTATTTAATCGGCTGACATCGTATCTTCAGAAGGAATGAACGTGCGCTCCGAAGAACGGACTCTCCAGGCCTTCATGACCTGGGTCAAGTTCATTTGTATTAAAAAACACGATACTCAGAGAATAATAAGCTAGCTTTAAGACAAAAAAATGGGACCACACTCAACGGTAACTAGGGAAGAAAAAATCCCGCTATAGCGCTGGTCTTCCATGCTAATACCCAGATATGTCAACCGGCGCCATTATGGCGTGAAGTTATTTCTTCTAGCCAACCAAAATATTAGGTTGGTAGAGCTAGTTACTGCGACCACATAGAAAGCAAAGCTCAAAACTAGCTGAGACATAGAAATGTGCGTCATGGGCAGTGAAGGTAGTAAATGGTTAATATATTTATCTTAAAAGGCTCGTGCGTAAATATAAAAACAATCCTTTCTACATGCATAATATACAAAATCTGTTTAGTGAATACTAACTGTCCGCCCCGGCTTCGCACAAGTATTTAACAAATATTATATTTTTCATACGGAACCCTAACTTTATTGGAAATATGCTATAGCCTATGCCTTCACGGAAAATTTAGGATTCTAATGATAAAAGAATTTCAGGTCGTTCCAGTAGTTTCGGAGCCTATTCCATTCCAACAAACAATCAAATCTTCCCTCTTCGTAATATTAGTATAGACGGGCAAACAACTAAAATCTCTATACATACTTGAAACTTGATGTCGACCACTTAGCAATAAACGGGCAATTTTCGGTTTCCCCTCCAAGTAGCAATAAAAAAGTCATTGCCCTTGATTTGAAGGATGATTTTGCGAAACAAATGGCGTATAAATCTCAGAAAACAACAAAATAATTTATTCTATTGTGTTATTTATTAAGCCGGCTCTACACTCGCGCGTGAAGTCGCGCCGTTATTTCACGCCGTGAATGTATGTCGCGCGCGATCCACGCGTGAACTGTGTCCCTCCACACTCGCAAATCTTCACAGTCTTGTTCGTGACTATGGACAACGACGACGTGATTTCTGCAACCACTCCTTACGATGTCCTGTCCGCTACTGCGGAAAAATGCGAGTGTAGATGCGTTCACGTTCGCGCTCCACAAACCCTTTGTCGCGGACCAAAAAACCGCCTCCTGATCGGGAAAGGCGCGAAGCGCGAACGCGAAGCTACGCGAAGGCGTGAACGACATCCACACTCGCGTTTCGCAGTTGTCGCGGCCGTTCGCACCGCGAGTGTAGAGCCGGCTTTACAAGAACCATCAATTGCAAAATGAGAGCTGGCGTAGTTGCCAAATTTTAAATTCGAGACTAAAAATATATTTTGGTCGCTGATTTTATTTGTATCTGATTAAAATAAAAGGTGTAATAATTAATATTATATATTTGCCTTTTCACACTACTGAACGGATAGCGCTGCAATTTTGCATATAAAGGATTATATATAGCGGATATTTATCGAGTACATGTTTATCACGGGGCAAATCAAACATAGTGATCACAATTAAAACCACAATGCGCAATTAATTTTGCTAGACAATCCATACAGTATCATATAGGCCCAAATTTAGCAGAGCTTATGTTAATTATATTCTTTATTTATTAGCTCTTGACTCGAAAAACTTTCGTACATCCTGATATTATAAGAATCGACAAAGAATCTTCGAATCGAGGATTCGATTCCCGCCTTGAGACAAATATTTGTACGATCTGCAGATATTTGTTGTCGGTATTCTGGTCGTTTTCTAATAAATAAATAAATAAATAATGCTGGACAATCCACACAACATCATCTAGCCCCATGCTAATGTAGAGGTATAGTAAAAATATCTATGTAATATATTGTATTTAGTAGGTATATCACAACACAAGCTCTGCTTAGCTTGGGGCTAGATAATGCTGTGTGGATTGTCAACATAATGTTTATTTATTTTTCTTTTAATTTAATCTTGATTCACTCACCTGTCAACAATGTAAATACTTTAGTGTCATAAAGAAAATTAAATACGTGTAATTCGTTGTCCTCCACTTTTATCCTGGGCCAAATAAAGCAGCAGTACGTATTTAAATCACCTAATTTGTCTAACCTATCAATGACCATATTATTGAGTAAACGGAATAAAGTTATATGTAACTTTCCTTCATTTTCCTCTCATTATAAAGAGAAGAAAATTAAGGAAATTCTAATTCAAAATGGCGTCTATTTTGTAGGGTACTGGCAGCGTCAGCAGCTAGTGAATACCTATTCACTCGCTTGATTATCTTCGACCACATTGACACTAACCAAAACGTGCAAAAACAAAGCACCAAACTGTCAAGTCAAAATCATTAAGCTTGGAGCGATGACGCTGTGTGGATTTTCCAGCATTATTTATATGTACATAATGGAGGTATAATATGTACATATTATTTAAATCTATACAGGTGAGTTTTTTCTGAGCTACTGAAGGGAAGTCTCAATTTATGAGAGGGGAAAATACATATTAGGAAACTTCTTACTTATGAAGTAAAATAGGCGACTTCATCTCTGAAAGTGATTTCTTTCAGACACAGGCTGCAAGTAGAACAAAAACGATGTAATTTGCGATGTATCAGCCAATATGAGGACATATCATAATTTTGACCGATATATTGAGATACGGAAGGATACGGATCAGTTAAGCTTACGCCCTTTAAATTATTTGCAACAGTCTACAATAAGTGCGCGAGTAATTTACCTAGTGTTGAATGCGTCCATAGGCTAGAGTAACCGGGCCGCACGCTTGTTTGTCATAAAATTTGCTCAATTAATGTCAATTTAATCTTTAATTGTAATCTTTCAATGCTAGTAAGATACTTAATAATGCTGCCGACTGTATTTATTCAAATGAATCCCAATGAAATGGAAAAAAGGTTACGGAATCACAATCGCCGCAAAATGCTTTGTAATTTTGCAATTCCTACCCATTACTTAGTTAGAATTAAATTGGAGAAACTGTCTGTGAATTTGCGATATCAACCGCCGTAGCGGTTACGGTGAAAGAATATATCCCTTCAACTGTGTATAGGTATATATGAACTATAAAATATATCAAATTTAATATAATATCAACCCAACCTTAGATCTCTTAAAAGCTGACTATGGGAAACTACCAGAGGGAAGGCAGTAGCTTCCTTCTGTGTGTTGTAAAACCTTCATTGCAATCATATCTCACTGCCAAGCGTGGTCATTATATGTACATAGCATTATTATTATAGTCTGATCTTTCAGGCGTTTATAGGCTGCGGTAACCGCTTCCTATCAGGTGAGGCCCATGCTTGTCTGCAACTTTGATGGTATATAAAGAAGTACAAACTCCCTTGTTTGTGGGAGGGTACTCAGCAGTGGACGTGTGCTAATAATGAGGGGCTATATTAAAAAGAATAATAAATAATGCTGGACAATGCACATAACCATCACCTAGCTCCAAGCTAAGCAGAGCTTGTGTTATGATCAATAGATGACTGATAGAGATAAATACTTTTTGTTATACTTGAAAACGACCAAATATCTGCAGAAAAAACCTTTGTCCCAAAAGGCGGGCATCGATTCCGCAACCTCCAGCGTTGCAGGCGGTCCTTGGTCCACTACACAACACAGGTCGTCGAAGCATAGTAAAACTTTCAAGTAATACCTACCATAATTCTTACATAATTATGTTTTACGATTCCTAAATAATCAATCCTCCTTTTCAAATTTTCGACGTTCGAGTAGTAATAGGAAATTCTTTAGTAATATAGTAAAAAACTCCTTGTTTTCAAATTTCATAACCACAATACATTTGCTACCTACCGGTCAACATCTCGTTTATCAGTAGGTACAATCCTAGCCGAGGTGCAATTGTCTATTATTGTCCATCGTAGGACGAACAATAAAGATTACCTCAATGAGATACAATGTACTTGTATCACTGAACTACTGTGTTTCGAACATCTATGGCTATGAAGTACATATAATCCTCCTTACAGTGTATTGCTGATTTATTTAGAGAAAGATTCAGATTCAGATTCAATAACTTTATTTCTTTAGGCTTACAAAATAAGCACTTAGATAAGTCAAATTTCATACAGAAACGCTTCTATACTCGAAAATATGCCAGAAATATGTCAAAAAGTAAGTACAAAATGGCCACATATACTTATTGCAATATTAAGTTTGATAAAATAATTGCTTCAATAGTCATTTGTTTCAGTATTTCATTTGTTTTTTGTTTCAATTGCTAATTTTACTAGACCAGTGGAATGATTTAGCTGACATGTGCGAATTCATATCATAAAACTCTGTCATCCATAGTTTTTTGAAAGAACGTAACGTTATGCTTCTTAGCTACTTCTTATCCGCTGTTTTGACTTTTGGCAAAACAAAAGTGTAACGTTAACTTTTAGTTTTATTTTGTCTTAGTCATAAGTTTCGAGAATAAAGAATTATTATCTTATCTTAAAAGTGAAAATGCGAGAACCAAGTTGGGTTTTATTATAGTTTTAAATTATTGAACTACACTTGTTAAGAGCAATAAGTTTATCTAAAATAGTGGGCTCCGCAACGCTCACCTACTGAATCCTGGACATTTTATTTCAACAACTGCCTTCTTTAAGGAGAGTTAATTTAGATGTTTTTTGGTCAGGTTTCAGTAATGTTGTTAAACATTTAAGTTTTTGACTCTTGTTTTCAGATTTTGTAATATTTGTCTTATTTTTTTTTTTGATTAAAAATGCTTCATTACTTTACAATGTTATAATAGTATAATTATATGTTATAATAGTATTAATACTATAATATTATAAATGCTCAGTCTGTCTTTCCGTCTACGAGTATCTCGTATCTCGTATCGCGCCTAAACTACTGAGCGGATTGATGATTTGGACACAGGCGTTGTCTAGACCTGCAGAAAGGACATGGGATACTTTTTATCCCGGTTTCATATGCCCGTGGGATAGTAAAGAGACGCGCGATATAACCGCTACTATTTTTTTATATTACCTATTTTAGGGCTGGATGATGCTCATGTTGCTGGAATTGCATGCAGCTGGCTGCATAGTAAAGGAAAGTTGAATTCAGTATTATTTATTGCAATGTAAATTTTGCTCGCTGCGTGCTAGATATCATTTGAAACTATCTCTATCAATTTCAGTGGGCAGGCAACCACTGAAAATGATATCACAAATCGCCTTAATATTTCACTGCACTTATTATTTATTATTTACGACGTTAGAGTCAACTTTGATGTCGTCAAAATTAAAAGCTAAACGAATTTGACACGTAGGTATACAAATATAAATAATGCTGGATAATCCACACAATCATCTAGCCCCAATTTAAGCAGCTTGTGTTGGGCATAACGTTTATTTTAATTATATTTAGACAGGTAGACAGGACCTCTCAAGGTCCAGGATGACTCAAAATGAACGGTGGTCTAATAGAAATGAGAAAATTTTATTTGAAACATAATCACCAAAAACAAAGACAAACATGACCAAAATACAAAGCATACCTAACTACTAGTTTTTGTATTGAGTCTCAAAACGGTCTCTATCTCAGCATGAGTTAGTTGCAACATGTTACAACTAACACTGGTCTTCCAATAGGATCGCTGAAACCTTAACATAAGTACCTAAGATAAATGTATCAGACCTTTTATACTGTATGAGAAACTGTAAAAACAGTCGAAACACGTAACTTTGATTAACTTGAGGACCTATTAATAGAAATCCAAGAAAAAAAACGCGAAAATTACCCAATGGAGGCTTATTTTTAACAGCCAACGTAATTTTCTATACGGTATTTAAATAATATTTGCCGAGTTTTTGGTGTTACAAGGTTATTGTAAAGATTTTACCCATGTCAATGCCCAGCATGGTGATTATGACTCCATCATATAGTTTTGGTAGTCTATGCAACTACTTCTTATAAAGGTTAGTTACTATTGATTATCAGTATTTTTTATTGGAGAAGATTGTTTCACACATAATCATCATAATACAAAAATAGTCTAATATTTTAAAATTTTAACGTACGACACGGATGAATTTCCCATGCAAACGTAATACCAAAATGATTTGTAATTTGAGCTTGTTTGTATTCACAATAATCTGTTTTTAATGTATATCCAGGTTCCTATGACATTTTTTTTCAAAATACCTACTTAAAATCAAACTAAACCAAATCAAATTTTTTCAAAGAAAATACTTTGAAAAATTATTTGTGTCGATAGACTCTAGACATAAGACGTTTTTACCTATCGGTAAGTATTTTCAAAAAAGCTGACAGAAATTGAGATGAATACTACCTATTCTAATACAAATAATAGCAGAACATGGTGAAAACATGCTCAAATTACAAATCATTTTGGTACTACGTTTGTATGAGGAATTTATCCGTCACCGGAGCCTTAAGATAGAAGAAGAGGAGAACTGTAAGTTAAGATTAAATAAGTAGTGCCTATTTAGATATTTTGAATTATAATAAGTATATTATAATTCAAAATATCTAAATAGGCGGTCCGCCCCGGCTTCGCACGGGTATTAAACAAAAATTTCAGAAATTATACACTCTAACACGATGGGTTTCACAGAGTTCATACGGATCCCTTACTTTTTTAAACAGCATTGGGTTTTTGACATTGACTCGACACTCCATAACTGACACTGGCCGTAGAGTAAAAGCAAGCACCGTGCGCTATTCAACCTCTTTTTCTATTATGACGTGCCATAATAGAAAAAGAGGTTGAATATACAGCGTACGGTTCAATTATTGAATTTTTCATGCGGATCCCTAACTTTTTTGAAAATATTATATAGCCTATGTTCATCACGGAAAATTTAGGATTCTAATGGTGAAAGAATTTTTCAAATTGGTCCAGTAGTTTCGGAGCCTATTCAATTCAAACAAACAATCAAATCTTTCCTCTTTATAATATTAGTATAGAAGTTTAGATATAGATATCTTTTTAGGTTTCGTTCCACCGAGTCACTCGTTCGAGCCTTTGATATTTGTTGAATAGCTAATTACAGCCGACCAATTTTGTGAAGTCCGCTAAAACTCATTATGTCTGCTAATTAGTTACGCAAATTTATGTTTTTAATTTAGTACTCGTAGTATCTTCGGTCGTTTCTCTTATCCATTTACAACAAGGTATTACGGTGTGTACGTACATTGTAAATCTAGGTAGATATTAGTGTAAGCAAATATTAATACAAGTGTTTTATTGACCAACAGCCAGCTCAAATCGCTTAAACTTACACATTTGGTTTAATAGATGAAATTAAAAAAAAAAATACAAATAAATCTCTAGATAGCCTTTAAGAAGGTAAGTAGCGTCTTAAACCATTAATAAAATCATAAATCATTTATTCACAGAAAGCATGTCAAATATTACAATGGTGTTAATGTGTCAAAAGTAGCAATGCAATACTACCAGAAGTTATGGCCTGGTGTGTGAATATTAATACTACCTACTTACTAAAAATAACGCTTATGGAAACTAAATTAAAAAAAATCTTGTTGGTTTAAAATTTAATTATTCGTCCACGCTATAAAAACAATGAGTTAGTAGCCGAATATCTCACAAAATGAAGACATTTTAATCAAAAATATTTTGTATCAATGTTGTCTTTTTCTCTCGCTTTCTCAAATTGTGTGCCCAATAGGGTATAGTGACACTAATTAACTTTATATAGGTATCCTTTGTATATATATATTCCTATATATTACCTATAGGTAATACCTATAGAATGCAATAAACGGTCGATTATTGAGTATCGGGTCTTCCTTCAGTATATTTTTACACTTCGTTCATTAATCACTAACTTAGCCTAGGATGTATTTAGTATTAGGTACATAATTGAGTTTGCTAGTAGATTTAAAATAGATAAAATTAATTTCTCTCTACCTTCCTTTTAATTCTGCCAGTCGTGTTGATAATGTCAAAGTTCCCGTGATTGGGTGAAACATATTCAGCTGTGGGCGTATATGTGCTTATTAGATTTTTACTAATCCATAAAATTTTTTTAAAGGTCAGCTTATATAAGTTCTTTTGAATTTAGAATGTAGGGGCCTAGTCCATCAGTCTTACAAAGAAAAAAAGTCATAGGAATATTAAATGATACCTATGTAGTTACATAAACGGTTCTGTCCTGGCCCTAAGCCCATCAGTCCTATAGAATAAGTCATATTTTGCTGAAACTATATATTTAAAATGATTCTCCTATTTGAATTTAGAATGTAGAAGAGCCTAGGTACATCAGTCCTACAGAACGGAAGAAGTAATAAACGCGCCATGACCTATTTCCTATTTATCAATCAAAACTCCATTTTAAAGTTCAATTGATCAATCAGTGTTATTGAGGGCTCTTAATCTATGCGATGTCATTCTGTCAAGTATTTTCACAACCCATTGTCAGGGAGGTAATTAAATATTTTATTGATAAATAAATATGTGATAATAACAAAAACGTAACCGGTAATTCACGGCTGTTAATTTTTTCATTAAAGTAAGGAAAATAAATCCGATAGTGACCTAAATAAATATAAGACGTGATAATTTTAGTTGATATTGAAGATATACCGAATATTATAAAAGAAAAATCACAACAAAGAATTCTTCAAACTTACATAAATATCAATCTCGGTCCAAACAAAAAAATCCACACACAACACTAACACTGTCACTTATTAATTTATCCTTCACAAAATCGTTTTAATAATTTTTATTAGTCACAGAGTCGAAAATAGCGGTTGGGAATAATTGAGAGCGCGCGGAGAGCGACATACAAGTACGCTCGACGACCGTTCGCGATGGACTGGCCGATTTTCGCCTGGGGCGCGGGAAAACCCGGTGAAAAACGCGCGAAATGTCACAGGCGTTTTATACAGAAAGGTGGTAAGTAATTTTTTGTTCATCCTATTCAATGAATCTGTAAAACAACAAAATCTCTGCGAAGGGATATTCTTTTAACTGTAGGTTACGTTGGGTTATATGTCTCTAGAGTTAAAGTGAGACGCAACGTGTATTTATTAATTATTAATGCTGAATATATTCACACGCCACCGTCTAGCCCCAAGCTAAGCAGAACTTGTGTATATACTACTTATAGTATATAGTATAATACTTATAGTATTATATAACAGTTATACTAAAAGTCCTACAAGCCCCGGGGTTTATTAAAGACTAAAGATCTTAACTCTTGTTAATGATCTAACCTCCACTTTTCTCTCTCTGTCTTTAACTTGTCTATGACGATGCAGGAGGTTGCGGGTTTGATTCCCGCTGCGGGACAAATGTTTGTATGATCTACAAAAATTACACCGTCGGCCACATCTTCACTTTCCATCAGGTGAGATCGTGGTCAAACGGAGGTCTATCAGTAATAAAAAAAAAAAAAAAAAAATTGGTTCCGGGTGTTATGGACGTTTTCTCTGTTTATAATATCTATTTATATAATCATCAATCATCAATCATTAAGTACCCATAACACAAGCTGTGCTTGGCTTTAGACTAGGTACATGATTTGTGTTAAAATATGCTGGACAACAGCATTATTATTATATTTTTATACAACATGAAAGCGACTTTCTCTTTTATTTAGCTAATTTTTTTGTTTTCCCATACCTCATCTTCATCTCCTTTTACGATGCTCCTTTTGATATGAAATTTTTATGCCGTACATATTTATTTAACACAGTTACTGTCTTTTTTCTGCGGTCATGCATACCCAGTCCTATCAGTTATGATTTATTTGATTTTCTGCATCTATAAAATATTATATAAGCAGTGTTTTTTGTTCATACTTAGCGTTAGGATTTTGTATCATTTGGGCTTCGTTGTCTATGTAAGCTGTCTATGTCCATACTTAGCGTTAGGATTTTGTATCATTTGGGCTTCGCTGTCTGTGTAAGCATTATTGTCTAAGCCTTAGCAACACATAATAAGATAATGTTTTGGGGAAACCTATCTATTTAATGATTATTTTCTTGGAGTCTTATAATATAATCTCATGTCTAAAGGTTCACAGTTTATCACGAGTCAGATAATCGATTACGAGTATAAGTGGTTTTTTTTGTGGGTATTTTGATTTATGTAGTTAGTATTATCATTATGGTTGGTGATTTTAATCAATTTAAGAAGGTAAATAAATGTTATTATTTTAAGATACAGATGATGAATAAAGAACATCTTATCTTATCTGATGATAAGACATTTTTTGGACTTTTTGTTATAGAAGATGAAAGTAATTTTTTACTTCATCATCATCATCATCTTCAGCCTATATAAGTCCACAGCTGGACATAGGCCTCCCCTAATGAGCGCCATAGATGGCTTACTTTTTACTTAAGAACCTATTTAAATTTTAAGCAGGCGCAGTGAATACGGTAACGGATAAATCTGATCGCTATTTTCAAGTTAGTTTTACAAATGAATATTACAATTATATAGCCATACTAGTAGTGGACATGGGAGTAGTCATGGGACGCCTATGTCCAGCAGTGGACTATTATAGGCTGGTGATGATGATGATTCAAACAATTGAGGTAACTGCAGATTGTTGCTAACAAACTACAGGTAGCTCATCTGATCCATATCAATACCATTCGGAAGCCTCCCCAAGAAGCCAGACCTACAGATATTTTAAAAAGTTACTTATAAATACATAAATATTTTTTAAATAAAGCCACCTACATCAACCGACCTTTTGCTTGGCTATAAGTAGGGCCTATTTATAGCTAATTATTGCCTGAGTGGATGAGCCAACCACAAAACAGATGGAAGGCACAAATTATTGATGTGTTGTTGCGTTGCATTACTGTAGCAACCACAAA
This sequence comes from Eupithecia pulchellata, assembly GCA_963931895.1. Taxonomy (NCBI): domain Eukaryota; kingdom Metazoa; phylum Arthropoda; class Insecta; order Lepidoptera; family Geometridae; genus Eupithecia; species Eupithecia pulchellata. The sequence continues at coordinate 3,048,334 of OZ007544.1, forward strand.
TGTGCCACAGGCACATAGCCTGGCAGTGACACATGAGCGTAGGCACCATTTTGTCAGTAAACTGGCACATACTGACTTCTATGTTCGACCGACTTCGGGAAAATAAAGAAGTTGTATTTTCGGTTGTATAAAGGCTTTTGATTTGTTTGTTCGCAAATTTTTCCGTCGATTGTAGACCGATTTTGATTATTATTTTGCTATGGAAAAGAGATTGATTCTATTGAAAAGAGGTCCCATAAAAGATAAGTATTTTTAAAAACTTAAAAAACGATGCAAAATATAGAATTTTGGCTAGGTTGTTGTTTTTTCATAGTTATCAAATTATGTACAAGAGTCCTGTAAGGTCTAAAGGAAATAAAGCACTTTCATTTCGTTATAATCATTTTGTACTAAAGGATAGAAAGTTCAAGCCTTTGTTTCGATTTTTTTGTCGATAGTGCCTATAAATATTAAACGAAATGGAATTGTGAACAACAGCGCGCGCTGCAGCGTTACAGATTTGCCACTATTTTCCAAAAGCAAAACTAAAACACTATTTTGTTATTTTCGTGCTGTATCAAAAATCGCGCCATGACCCTTCCCCTGCTCGCTCCATTGAAATCCTGCGGATCACAGAAGCCTATTTACCTACTATTATTAAATATCGGTAACTTTATATGTATAACATTAATAATGCGATGTAAGGTACAGACCGCGTCACATATAAGTACCCCCCTATCTCAATGTATGTGGGACACAATAGTTGTTATTGTTGGAAATTTCAGACTGAGTTTGATCCTGAGCGGCGGCATGATAAATTTTTGCATGTGAAAATTTGTGACAAGTTACAAGGGAATTAGAAGTAGTCGAAAATATTTTGTAGACAAGGGGGGTACATAATTCAGACGCGCACTGTACATATCAAAAATTTGCTCTCTGCAAGTGGAAGGAACGTTGGAGCTTCGTTTCTTCTTGGTACTAACGCGTAAAATATGTACCTAAGTTTGCTTGGTCGGTTGCCGATTCTTTTTTTCGATTGTGGGTTATGTTTTACGAGTTTTCCTATGTTAGGTGGAAACTCTTCAGTACGGAAACTCATTAGCATTCAATCATCAAATTCTAATTCTCAATTCAATTGAATGCGTTTATTTCAGCTAAATAAACATATTTCAGCCATAGATGCAATAATATAAAAAAATTAGTATTTATATTTTTGAGGTCATAAATGCTTGACAATTAGTGTGCGTGTTCAGTACTTCATGAAAGTGCAGTTCGTATCCAGTCTTCCATTTATAAGTATAAGTAATAATAATATGCTTTTATTTCAGACACATGATCCATATACAATTACAATAAAAAAAATTAAATAAAAAAAATAAAAAAATACATTATTTATTAAAAAATACATAATGTACCTACTTGTACACTCAGGAGGCTAGTTCCATCCATCGTTTGTATGTATGTGTCTGTCTGGATCAGTCGATCCGCCAGACTAGATATGATACTATTTTTACACCTGTCAACCTGGATAAGAATTTCGCAATACGTTAAGTAATGATTTTGATGATATCATAGGTTTTCAAAATATCCGTCTAGCTCCGATATTATTTATCGACATATTGTTATTTTTAGGGCTTCGCACTCTCACTTGGAGAAAAGAAATGGAAAATTGCGCATCAGCATTTCCATACAGCAAGGCGATCCAGTTTCCAGATTCCAGTTTCAACGCTTCTGACTGGTATTGATATGGATCAGAGCTCCCTGTACATTGTTTGCAATAGTTTAAACTGAGCTCAATTGTTTCAATTGTAAAATTAGGTCTAACTAGTGGCTTGCCGTGTGGTGCCGGCATAGAATTTCATCACCCCAACTCTTCCCGTGGGTGTCGTAAGAGGCGACTAAGGGAAACACACCGGGGGGCGGGCAGCAGCGCCTTCTGCAGAACAACTACACCGAACTGCGATCCCCAACCCGCATGCCTAGCGTGGGGATTATGGGCAATAACCCCCCCCCACATAATGATGCCATCTATGGCGCTCATTAGGGGAGGCCTATGTCCAGCAGTGGACTATTATAGGCTGGTGATGTATGATGTATGTATGAGTGGGTATACTTATATTTCTACTTTCAACAGTCGTTAGGCATTCCCAGCATTTTTCAAAAGGAAACATTGTACGTCGAATGTTTAGATCAACAAGCTTATTGTGTCACGGTCTACCCCTCTTGTAATTCTGTTCTACATCGCCGAACAAGAGTTTTGTTATGTTTTCGAGTTTTTCCTTGAGAAACTGACTACTAATTCCGCACCATTTTGGTTGTAAACATTTTTAAACTTTTTATTACAATTATAACTAGTATTTATCTTGTGTTTACTTTATTTTGCTGACGTTTCATCATCACTTCCGTATGTAAAACGAGCAAAGATCTTGAGTTCCTTAGGTATTTTCGCTAGGTGTCTACAGCATCACATAGTTATTTCACCCTAAAATTTCGAACGTCCTTCGATAATATTTTCTACCAGCCCCTATTGTTCAGACTCCACAATAATTTACAACAAAAATATATAGTTTGCGAAAGATTATTCCGAAGCCCACGTTTTCGATACACGCCCGATTGTTTAGATTCATTGCCAGCGACGCTGTGGCATCACAGTGAGGTAAGGCCCTAAAAGTTGCAATATAATCATCATATAAAACTCACCAAACCAGCTAGATAGGCTTCAAAACTGTTGTACCATTCCCTACGGCCATGCGCTTCTAGCGAACAGTGTCAAATAATTAAAAATATTCACTAAAACCGTTTGATCCCTAAGCACTTTAAATGTGTGTATTTTTAACCCTTGATCTCCTATAAGCGTGAAACATCTTCAAATTACCGGAATGAACCCATCGCTGGATCGAATAGAATACAAACAAGACTTGTATTTGAACAACATATTGATTCGCAAATGCGAACGGCTGTCGTCACTGTTTAGGGTTCTGTTATTTACAATGAAACCTTATTTAAAGAGAAGAGAAGCAAAACAAATATTGATTCATCATTTTCTCGATAAAAAGACGACGGTCGATTAGATTTGCAGCATAAGTGGTCGTGTACCTACATAACGACAGTGAATTATAGCGGGACAGCATATCATTTTCAATTCCTATCTACATAGATATACTCGACATACCTATACCTAACGATGTCTACACCTACTACGGCGAGTTTATTATTTTCTTTGCTCAGAAGAAATAGACAGATGCCATTAGTACACCGTCAAAACTTATAAAAGGAAAAATATAAGAATATCTATAGGTATTGCGTCGCCGGTTCTGTCCAAACTTGGCTAACGCTTCGAGACAAGAACGTCTCGATAATTAACTCGATAAAATGAGTAGAACAAAATGACGCTGTCTGTACTTAGAAAAAGATTTTTTCAGAATATAACTAAAATAGGTATAAAGTTTGAATGTTTGGATGAATGGATGTAACATTTTAACATCTTACAACAAAGGAAAACTTCGTTTTAGGTGATACGTTTCGTTTATTTTTCTGTACCATCCGAATACACGCTAAAACAACGTGCTAAACAATCCACACAGCATCACCTAGCCCTAAGTTAAGCAGAGCTTGTATGTGGGTACTAGATGACTGTTATATACTTAACACAATATATTACATAGATATATGTATAATATTTTAATAAACATAAAAAACGACCAGAACACCCTGAAATATTTGTTGCAGATACATACATTTGTCCCGAGGCGGGAATAGAAAATACATAATGTAAATAGGTTGATAATTTGTACGGAACCTTTCAATATACGAGCGTTTGTACCCTTTTTGTTTATATTTTGTACAGAAGACTCGGGGATATAAAATATTTATTTGCATGTTACGGTCGACATTCAGGGTTTTTGATGAAGAGCTCACCCAACACATTTGTTACAAGTACGTCAACACATATCTGCTACGCCGTTTTATATAACTTTCTTGTTGATAAAATGATATTCGACCGCTTTGGCATTTCGGAATGATTGTTGGACCTAGAAATGTGCGCTCTTGACTTTCGATTGGACATTTTTCTTTTTTTTCGATGATACCTGTATAAAACTGTTTGTACAATCTTTTATCTCCGTCACCACAGCTGATGGCAGTCTTCAAAGTCAGTTTGAAACGTTGGCTTATCGAGCAAACTACTAGAAAAGTAAATTAAAAAGTATGACTATATTTCCCTATTCAATGTTTTATGTCAACCTTTTAATTTACTTATTTTGTTTTTGACCTACCTCAGTTTAAATTTTTAAATGATGTTATGATAAAATACAATTCGTATTATAATTTTAACTACTTTCCTATTCTTATCAAATAATGACATGTAAATTAATTTTACTAATAAATTGTACACATGTTTATGCAAATAAATGATCTTTAGCTTAGCTCTTCGGTATTTGTCTCTGGTGCCATGTTTCACATTTGCACCTTCTCATCTTCTGAGGATATCTAAGCCGTGATATGGCTGGGTTTCATGTAGTAGAATCTAATTTATAGATAATAAAGATTGAAACGCATTACCCTCTTCGAAATAATGATCCGGTCCACTTGAACTAGCCCCACCATTATATCAGCCCATATTGAATTCAAATAACCCGTATTTCAAAGCAATGAGAGCTATTTGCTCTCTCCTCATAGCCTATTGTACAAGAAGGATTGACAATATTCCGGATTTATGACCGGACGGACGTAGTTAGTCTATGGATACTATGTCCAGTTCTAAGCAGATTTGTAGCACTCTGTCATTGATATTAATTATTGTTTTGATAATGTAAAGGCTGGTACCTTAGTAGCGCAGATTATTTATAAGACAAATTTAATTACCTCCTCTGGTCGAAGCGACGTGTGACCCGAGAGCTGCGCTGGCGCAGCGCATCAGCATTGCCATACTGCGTGGCAATGCAGCCAGCATCTTGGGTACACTTCGAACTGGTATTGATATGGATCAGTTGAGCTACCTGTAGTTTGTTCGCAACAGTCTGCAGTTAGCTCAATTGTTTCAATTGTAAATACTAGTTTTTATTTAGTTAGATAATTGTAATTTTATTTTAAATAAAGGCTATTTGCCCTTAAAAAAAAATTACCTCCATTATTTAGAAATTTTTAAAATGCTCCCGGCAATATTCTTTAAATTTAGAATTTTCTAATACTGTTATGGCAAGCTTATGCAATTTCTATTTCTATGTTTATTATGCTACTAACAAAAGCAGCCGGCAAAAACAAGTATTTACACATGCAAAATACTTCGAAATAATGTCAAAGTTAAAGCCTTAAAACAGAATGTCCAAAGGTCCAAAATTTAAGCATGCACGATGGTAAACTTTGGGTCTTATGTTCATGAACTGAAACTATGACACTTTGCCTCAAACTTTCCCAACCTATTGTGTTTCTACGTCGATAATAACGCTGTTGGGGTAAGTTGCTAGAATTCAGATGACCTCCCCTGCGCATGGCCTATTATTTTTTTTTTATTATCTATAGGTGGCTTTAGTATCGCTGCGGCTATTATAGGCCTATTGTGATCGCCACTTGAATACCTTCTTTTTGCAAAGGTAGGTTAATGTAAATCTTTCAATATCATTTAGTTATAATTTAATTCTAGGTACCAGAGGTAATTTATATAATGTTAAACCTAGATTAATGTTTTTACTGTATCTCATTTTAAGTGAACCATTGTTCTTTAAACCTAATTATTCTTAGTGGATAGGAAATTAAGTTTTCATGATTTACTAATTATCGTAGTAGGTACTTAACCCAACCTAAGTCTCTTTTTATTTTTACTTTAAACAAAGGAAAATACAAAAATTTCATTAGAGTATTTCTGATACCTATTAAGCTTGATTTTAATGGTTGTTTTACAGTTTTGTTTGGTTTGGTCTCGGCAGAGATAAGAAATTGCTCTTTTTAGCTCTATTTTCGCTTCTCTGCCATTCTAAACAAAGTCTTTATTAACCCTTATTCGCGTGTATGAATCGGGAAAACGCTCTTTTATTTGTGTAGTATATTTTTTATGATCTTGTAACAATCTTACTTCCTATGTTTAACAATGTATCTCTATTCCAATAGGTTTGCTGGTAGTATCGTCTTCGCCGTGCCTTATAATAGACTCAAAAAAATTATAATGCTATCTGGTTTTGATAATTCTTTCGCTTTTGTATAGAAAGCAATCCGAGATAGTTCCTGGGAAATTGTTCTTTGTCTCACAAAGATTTAAAAATGTATAATACAGAAATTTGAAGTCGGTTTTTATAATTTGTATCTTTATTTACAAATGAAATAAAAATCCAATGACAAATATAAATAAGAGCTACTATTTTCAATTAAGTTAACAGTAGACTGCTGTAACCAATCTGTATTAATTTCGTTGAGGTTCTTTTGGAGAATATTATTGAGGAAGATTAATTGCGATGATGTGGACTATCCAGAATTATTTATTTATTTAATGTATTGTACTGTATATGTAGTAATACATTAGATAAGAAGACTAAAATCGAATCATGTATCCCCTTCTATGCTCACGTACCCACGTTTAATAACTCTATCCCTCTCTCTCCTAATAAGGTTTGCTGGAAGAGAACTCGTTATAGGGTTAAGCTCACCTTCGCCATTTTTTTTATCTTAATGTTTTTTGTATTATTATCGTACAATAAAGATTTTATTTTCCGCTAAAGCGTTACCCTTGGAGCACGTACAAACTAAAAGTTTTACGAGAACACCTTACCCCACCTGCCACGTGACGCAGATAATGTTTTGTTGAGTCTTAGAGGAATACTTGCCAAGTTTCACCATATTGCCACGTAGAGAGCATCTTTACTAGCGCCTGCCTTTACCTATTAACCGTGTTAATTTCATAGATAATCCATCGACTTACCTACGTGGTTAAATTTATAGAGGCGTTTATCGGAGGGTAAGTTTGAAGTAAATTTTTACTACTAGTGGAAGCGTCCATCGACGCTGGCTGCTTTGCCTGTCTCTTTGGCTATGCTGGTGTGCTGTGCTAGATACTGGCAAGGTCTCGGGTTAAGCGTCATTTCGACCAGACGCTCAGATATTTTTTAGAAAACTCAGTAAGCCTCTGTACCCCAGGGACCCAGACTCGAAGAGGAGAAAATGCGTACCTATAGACTACGTCGAGACTTCCATATTTGCGCCTCTTGAAGTCTCCTCATGATGGACATTCCAGAAGATCCTCATCCAAAAGAATCCTCATCCAAATCTACCTCCGCATCAGCCCTCAATAATTATAAGAATTAATGAGATCTATACATATAGGTAATCGAATTGAGACACTGTTATAAAATTGTGTAAACCCTCTTTGTTGCTTGTTTATTATATGTTGTTGACGTTGTAGGCGATACTACTTCATCAGTACAATATAATATTAGTTGTTCTGTTGAACAAAATATTTAAACCGCTTTACCTCAGAGCGAGGTTATATAGTATTGATAATGTATCAGTTGAGATACTAGTAGTTTGTTTCCAACAGTCTGAAGTAAGCTCAATTATTTTAATTGTAAATAACAGTTCTACTGTTCAGTAATATTTAAAAAGTTAGATCTCTTGATAAATTAAAAACAACAAGCTTTTCTTAACGTACCTGAAATATAATGATGAGTTATTAAATAAAACTATAAAACCAAGATAATTTTATTTAATTATTGTAATAGATACACCCACCCCTGAACAATTCTTTCCAGGGGGAAGATATTTATGAACACCATTGTACCTTCGTGTCCTTTTTCTTGTCTACAATTTTCATGTTGGATTGTCCCACGCAGCATCATCTAGCCCCAGCCTAAACAGAGTTCCTGTTATGGGTACCTACTAGATGATTAATCAAACTGATACAACACATATAGATATTTTAATCAAACATAGAAAGAACCAAAACACCCGGAACAAATACCTGCAGACCTTACAATCATTTCTCATGAAGGGAAAGGCGGGAACCAAATCCGCATCCTCCTGCGTTACAGGTGGATTTTCACCCACGGCGCCACAGAGGTCGTCAGATGGATATTCACATATTCACTCGAGTCTTGACGAGACCCAAGTTATTAGTCGCTACTTGTGAACGCAGACCATTTTGCACTCTATTGCCGCAATCCATGTCGGTTTCTATGGTGGGTTGAACGAACTATCTACCTGACAAAGCAGTGCCAGCATTCAAGCTAACAATTAACTTGTTCCGTCGATGCAACCAGCACAATGCAATGTTGCCTACATGTTACTACTATGTTGTAGGTAGACATCACAGTATAATAGAACAGTGGATTAGGTTAGTACTGTTTATTTCTTTGTGCACTATGTTTGTGGAGGCCCGATTCGATGGTTTCAACGCCATCTGCAAGAAAACTGCCTCATTTCACTGAAAGCGGAGCAGTTCCAATAGTATCAAAGTATCTTTGATTCGAGAAACGATAAAAATAGAGTGCTAATATTTGATGCGTGCTGATATTTTAGAGTTTAATCTAGAACTTTGAAAATTGTAATATAATGTGTGTATTAATTATTTGTTAACTGTTTGTTGTGACGGTCTTACCTATGTTTAGATTCTACTAGTAGCTAGAGATTATGCCTGAACACGAGATTCAAGAGGGCTAAAGCTAGCTTGAAAATTATTCAATTGACTAGATTGCGGTGAATCGTGCCACAATTATGACTATCAGTGAGTATTGTTCTCGTCTAAGATGTTGTAATTATTATTGGGGTTATAGTCCCATTTCTCAATCGTCTAAAGTGATTAGGAATAACTGAAATAATTTAACTTAAACTTAGAAATGATGAGTGTAGAAAAGGTTTATTCAATCAACTTCTTAATAAATTAGGAATTTCAGGAAGCCAGCAGTTGTTCATATTTTTAAATTATTTATTTATTTAGGTGAACAGCATCCCAAAGCTAGGGAGGGCTATCTCAAACAAAACTAAAATTAAAAATCTCACGAAAACTTGACACTCTTTAGAAATTTATTTTGTTAGAAAAGTAAAGTTATTTTGCATATTATCGATGTAAAATTAAGAAAAAAAAATCTCGTCACGTCAAGTTCAATCAACCCTCAATTGAATGTCATTTGCATCATTGTTTAGTACCCCAAAGGCCAAACAACATTATGCCTAAAATCCCGCGCGGCACAAAATCGGACCGAGTTTCCAATGCGAAGTTTTCATTGAAATTGAACATAGCGCTAGTCACAGATAACAAAATGTACGGTCAGTAAAATCATCGATTGCAAAATACATAATTTATTTTAAATCCTTAAAACAGTAGTAATCATAGGTCACGATAAGTTTATATTAAGTTCACCAGCTATGGATTATCCAGTATCATTGGTCTATTTAATTACCAAAAATTTTTTCAAAACAGCGCTATCAACCATCGTCTTGTACGTTGGTTGTTTTGTGTATAAATTACTTATTGTTTTTATTACCCTCTCAAAATCTCAACTTACCCATGAAAAAGGTTTCGTAATAAACTTTATAGTCAAAAATATTTTTTTATTATTTTGTGTTGCAGCGGTATGGTATTAGGGAATTTATATAAAATTCAACTTTTCTAAAATTCAACATTTCAAGGAATCAAAAAGCGCTGAATAGGTCAACATCAACATCATCAACATCACCAGCCTATAATAGTCCACTGCTGGACATAGGCCTCCCCTAATGAGCCCCATAGATGGCATTATCATTTGGGGGTTATTGCCCATAATCCCCACGCTGGGCATGCGGGTTAGGGATCGCAGTTCGGTGGAGTTGTTCTGCAGAGGGCGCTGCTGCCCGCCCCCCGGGGTGATTCCCTTAGTCGCCTCTTACGACACCCACGGGAAGAGTTAGGGTCGTGAAATTCTATGCCGGCACCACACGGCCACGGCTGGTTAGGTCATTTGCTGCAAATCGTAAACCTTTTCTATTAAGATATGGAAAACGGACTTCAGTGCACTAGTGTATTTGGAGTATCTGGGAATAATTTTCTGGTAAAAATTTCTCAAATGCTTCCAAAATACAAAATTCTAAAATAGTTTATCTTGTCCCGTTTTCACCCTTTGGGTACTGAATCCTAAAAAGTACTGACACGTTCTAAAACTTTCTATATTACCTATGTTTTTGCGAACCATACATTGTCGCGTATCTTGTTTTTGAAGCTGTGTCGATTGGTTTCGTGTTGGAGAGGATTGAAATGGCTTTTTTCATTTTGGTAACTCAGGCAGTAGCTTTTTATGAGTGTTTGGATTAGCTTGTACTTGAGTATCACCTTCAGTTTTACGTATGCCGTTTATTATTTCACTATAATAAAAAATATCTATCGATGTAATATATTGTATTAAGGCGCTGTATAAAGACAATATTTAGGTATTAGTAGTATTATTTAGTAGTTCGTAGCGCTTGTCAAATAAAGTTGAAAATGGTGATGCGTTTGATTTAGTTGAATCTCTTGTTCGACAATGTCAACATTATTTATCGGTTTTTATTTACCTATTTTAAAAATAAATACACCAGTAAGTTAAAATATTTATACATATTTTTCTAGATGATAAAATTACCTTTCTTACAGTAACAAAATTATAAAATGTTATAACTCAAAATATTGAGCATTTCGAGACGAAAAAGTATATTCGTGTTCTTTCTTGCGATATTTTTTTCAAATTTCTAGATGGTTTTTATGAAATATTTTTGTATAAGTCTTTTTTCCATACACTTGACTATAATACTGTATTTTTTTTGGCTTGTAATATGTCGCAGTACGCCTAACTGTGCGACGAAAATGTGGTCGTTTTACGGTTTCTGTGTTTGGGCAGCGCCTTAAGTACCACCATTCAGTACCCATAACACAAGCTCTGCTTAGCTTGGGGCTAAGCATATTATCTATGTAAATAAAATTAGATATTACGTTTTGCATTTGATATCATTCATTCACTTCTTTTAATTAACTAAATTTAACTAAATTAGCTTTCTAAAATCTAACAATCTACGAACTACAGCAAAAGATAGACAGTAAACAAACATTTCCATATAGATGATATCAATTCATGCAATATTCCTTTCCACTGTGCAAATAAACAGTCTGAACACTCCACGGAAACATGAGAAACGCATTTGATGTTCAAAGAGCAGGCGAATGGGAATTGCCTAGTATTTTTTTTTATTTTAGGTTTTTTAGTATAGTTTTAAATATATTTTCTATGAAAACTACAGTAGTTTGACGTTGGTGTTCTTCCAATTCGGTTCGTAGTTAACCCGCTGACGTACGTAATGAGTTATAAATAATGTTTTTGTACTACGTAGAAAACACCTAACACTCTGCGATATCTGCAGATAGTACATTTTTTCCGAGGCGAGAATCGAAACAGCAACCTCCAACAACGCAGTTGGACCTTCGCCCACTGCGCTACAGTCGTCGAAATCTGAAAAGTTTTAATATAAGTAGGGCTTAGACGAATTCACATCCACCGGCTGATAGAGAGTTCGATTCCACCACCGTCTTTTTTGTACGATGCTTCCCAAATATCTCTGAATTTCTGCCTTAAAAGAAGAAGGTTTGCGGGTTTTTACAACCGCCTACAAATTTACGATCTGCAAATATATTGTGTTCAGTGAGTTTTTGTCGTTTTCCATGGTATAATAAAAACATCTATATAATATATTGTATTAGGTATGTCAGATATCTAGTATTACCCATAATATAATCTCTGCTTAACTTGGGGCTAGATGTTGCTGCACGACAAGACTCCAGCTTACCTAATTAAATGAATCAGTGAATAAATAAAGTACTACGAAAATTTAAAGTATTTTGACGTATTAATTAATGTACGCGGGTTAACATCGAACCTAGTTTTGCTTGGAAGAACACCACCATTATAAGGTTCTCTGAAAGTAAGCAAGCAGAAATGCTAGAAAATGCAATAACCTGGTAGAAAATATCCGCACTAAGGCTTCAACGTAAAAATACAGCCGTCAAAATGTACCCGTTCACGATATATTTCTTTTTATTGCGCTTTAGTGCCCGCCCGAATGGAATGCTCATTTCAAAGTTCCAGAGATTTTTTCGGAAACGTTGCTATGATAAATTACTTCAGCTGTATGAAATTTGTTATAAAATATGTGAATAATTCTTTATATTTGAATGTTAATATGAACATTTTAAGAAAATACGCAACACCACTTTCCTTACCTTCCTTACAAGCTGCGGCCTACCTATACCTCTTTCGCTCTACTTATAGTGGGCAGTGAATGCATTAATTTCGTATCGAACCAATGTACTAGACCTGTACCTACAACGGATAGTCGCATCCTTTGCATAGGTAAGAGAGTGAAAAAGGGAATGAAAAATACTTGCAAGGCTTACTCAGTATATAACAAGTACGACAAGTGCGAGTGTAACTCGCGCGCCGAGGGTTTTGAACTTTTGTCGTTTAGGTAGGTACGTATATGACAACCTCTTGGCGCGGTGGGCTTACAACGCAGGAGGTTGAGGTTTGATTCCTGCCTCGGGACTAATATTTGTAGGATCTTCAGATTATTTGTTCGGGTGTTCTAGTCCTTTTCAGTACACAAAAATAAATCATCTAAAGTGATACTTATACTTTATTAACTATAACAGCTATCGTAGTAATACCAATAACATGGGTAAATGATACTATGTGGATTATCCTAGGATAGGTGCATACTTATATCTCTTCTCAAAAATTTTGAGAACAACAGTTTTGGTGCGCTGTGGAACTCCTATTACAGTTACTACAGAGATTAGTGGGTAGGTAAGTGGGTTGGTACCTACAATTTTTTTCGACTTTTTTCAACCTATTTCACTAAGTATGAAACTTAGACGATTTTCAAAACCTGTTTTGTATTGTCGAAATCCATACCTTTGATTTGATATTACTCTCAATGAAATAGCTCCCATTGTATGAAAATTAGTTTTTTGACCATATTTCAAAAAGTATTATATTTACAGACTTCTCTTTATTTTTCCTGTAAAATATAGATATATATCTACAAACGTTTAGTACATTTTACATCAATCACTCTGCAATCTTCGGAGATAGGGGGGGGGGGGGGATGGTCAATTTTTCGACCTTTTTCAAAATATTTCGAAAAGTATAAGACTTATCGAAATTTCAAAAACTGTATTGGGATGTACAAACCAATACCTTTCATTTGATACCCAACTCGGTGGGGTAGTCACCCCATTAGAAAATTTTCCCGCCCTTTTTTGACCTTATTTCAAAAAGTATTATTTTCACAGACTTCTCTATATTTTTCCTGTAAAATATAGATCCATATCTACAAACACTTGGTACATATCACATCGATCGCTCTGCAATCTTCGGAGATAGGGGGGGGGTACCGGTCAATTTTTCGACCTTTTTCAAAATATTTCGAAAAGTATAAAATTTATCGAAATTTCAAAAACTGTATTGGAATGTACAAACCAATACCTTTCATTTGATATCCAACTCGGTGGGGTAGTCAGCCCTTCAGAAATATTTCCCGCCCTTTTTTGACCATATTTCAAAAACCATTATTTTCACAGACTTCTCTATATTTTTCCTGTAAAATATAGATTCATATCTACAAACACTTGGTACATATCACGTCGATCGCTCTGCTATCTTCGGAGATAGAGGGGGGGGGAACAGTATATAAAAACGATGAAACATAAGGTAGAATCACACTATTGTATCGGGTGCCACGTCGTCGTCGTGAGCGAGTGGGTAGCTACAGTGACGTTCATTGTTTATACACTGTAAAGCCATCGCTTCTTAGTTGTTACTCAAACGCCGTACGGATGTACGGATCAGATGGCCGGGCGGTCCGGAAGTGCGTTTCAAGCTTTATTAAAAAAAAAACTGGTTCCAAACATTTTCTATCTTAACTAGCCCGACAGCTTTATCAAAATACGTATAAAATTATAATAAATAAAATATTTATATATTATATAAATAAATAATTCTTTATATTCAGACACAAAATCCATAATTTACCAGTGATGACGATTGAAATCATTGTACCTAATGGACGTCATATTCTACTAAATATTTATCTAGCGGTCCTTACCGCACTTAAAAAAATATAAATATTACAGACTTTGAGTTACCTACGTTACTGAAGTGTTCATATGGATCCCTAACTGTTTTGAAAATATTCTATAGGATTCGTCAGGGATATTTTGAATTCAAATGGTGAAACTGAAACAACTTCAAATCGTTGCAGTAGTTTTGGAGCCTATCATTTCAAACAAATCTTTCCTCTTTATAATATTAGTATAGAAAAGTAGATTTAGTAGAATTTCTATTACCCATTACGGATCTCATGTCCTAAATTCAAGAATTTATTATTATTACCATCTGAGCGTTGAATCGAGCGGTCAAGAAATCAAAACCACTACGGTCATCCCTGGTTAAAGCTCTCTGGGGCCCGGGAAAGGGGGTGAGGGGGCTAATCCAATCAGTACACGAAAGGACGGTAAGGGTTTGGCCGTCTGAACTGTAAAGAGCGCGGGATAAATATTTTTTACAGCTTTAGGAACTTTTTCAGCGACAGTCAAGCTGCAGAAGTTTCTCGGTAAGAGATGAAGTGTTTTTTCAACGCAAATAAGCACCGCCCCCACATCCGTAATGAATTCGGCAAACTATGAAGGTTTTTCAGTAAAATTTAAAAAATTCTGGAACATTTCCGGTTTTTTTTCCCTTGGGATAAAATCTGAAGGACGCCAGTGAGTCATCTCAATGGTGCATCTGCTCATGTAAAGTATGCGAACAACAAACAACAACAACACCAGCCTATATCAGTCCACTGCTGGACATAGGCCTCCCCTAATGTGCGCCAAAGGCAGCGTTATTTCATCTGGGCGTTATTGCCCATAATCCCCACGCTGTAAAAGTATGCGAACGTCTTGAATGATTATTCTGGACACTGGAATCGTCCTGTGAAGATTTCCCTCCTGTCATTTTGTTAATCGCGGCTTTAACGTCCTTAGGTAGAATCATTATCTAATTTTCCTCAATGCAGACACCATCGGGTCTCTGCATTGAGTGAAGCATGCTGGTGTCCATTTCATTCATAAATTCATAAATTCTTTATTGCACACATACAAGTTATCATACATTATTGACGACCACTGCACTGTGGCGCGGTGGGCGAAGGTCCGCCTGCGACGCAGGAGGTTGCGGGTTCGATTCCCGCCTCGGGACAAATATTTGTACGATCTGCAGATATTTGTTCAGGGGTTCTGGTCGTTTTCTATGTATAATAAAAAATATCTATCTATTTAATAATATTGTATTATGTATATCAGTCATCTAGTACCCATAACACAAGCTCTGCTTAGCTTGGGGCTAGATGGTGCTGTGTGGATTGTCCAGCATTATTTATATTTATTTACAGCATTATTATGGTTCAAGAAAATAATGGGCATGTACTAAGGCGAGCTGTAGGTATGTATTAGAGTATGTATTAGAACTTGCTTTCCGAACAGTTTTGTTTTCATGTTTTCTTTAATTTATTTCTCATAGGCACATTAAAAAGCACTTAAGAGAGTCTTAAAATAACAATATTTAATTCATGGTCATAATAGGTCTTAAATTAAATTGATAAAAGACATTGTGCTGTTATGAACATTGGGGCCCTGTTTATTCATACTCCCTGCCTGTATGTACATATGTGAACGCACTGGTTGCGCGACTCTGCAGCATACCTATGGGGTATCACGTTGATGGCGTATGTGAACCTTGGCTATACCGGTGATATGCTAATGCTGGCTCTCTGAATCAGAGCACTCCTAAAGCCTGATTTTATGGCCTATATCCACTGCTGGACATAGGCCTCCCCTAATGAGCGCCACAGATGGCATTATTTATGATTGCTCATAATCCCCACGCTGGGTATGGGGTTGGAGATCGCAGTTCAGTGGATTTGTTCTGCAGAGAGCGCTGCTACCCGCTCTCCGGTGTTTCCCTTAGTCGCCTCTTACTCAATTTTCACTTCAACTCTTCTCGTGTGTGTACACGAGAAGAGTTGAAGTGAAAATTGAAGTGAAGAGAAATCAATAACAAATTATTTCATTTTGATAATAATTATCTGTAAGCCTAAAGAAATAAAGTTATTGAATCTGAATCTGAATCTGTTGGAGTGGTGAAATTCTATGCGGGCACCACAAGGCCGAAAATTTATTGGCTTAGTAAAATTAAGTTGATATAATATATTCGTAGCTTGATATACTATCAACAAACCCGAAATGTTATGACCATGGGGAAAAAATCACAACCGAACACGTCTCATAAAATCTACACGACGTAATACTCTGATTACAGTACATAATGAAAATAAAATATTGTAACCGAAACTACTAGGTACTTAAATTTTAATGTAAACCAATTAAGTTAATAGTTACGACTAGCTGCCCGAAGTGTACAGCATATCGATGCAGTGTTCGTACTAGTACTTTTATGTATCACTTATTGTAATGCATCTTTATTTTCATCATCATCATCATCATCAGCTTATAATAGTTCGCGAAGAGCCCCATTCTTCTTCGTGGTGAAATGCTATGCCGGCACCACACGGCAATGTTTGTTTTGCCTATCATCTGCAAGCTCCCCATCGGCAAACCGTGTTTGCCGTCTTGGTGGTATAAAAAAACTGAATAATATTTTAAGAAACGCTATCACTACGGACCGACCCTATCACAACCAGAGAAGGATTGACGACCAATGTTCAGGTCCTACTTTGAGCTTACAAGACCCTCGACAGACATTTTATATAGAACCGAAAATAAAAAGCTTAAGAACTGGTCGGGTATAGAAACTTGAGCGAATTTAGGATGACGTTAGAAAGGCTTTGGATAAAATATTAAAACAAAGAAAAGGCTAAGCTTAATAGGATAAAGTTAAAGCTTATTTATAAGGATGAAACGAAACAGAGATTTACTTAAATGGTTTTCGGATTTTCTTTTGTTGGAGGGATAATAATTAAATTGGTCAAAGAAACTGATTAGTTTAGTTCAATGAGACCTCTGTGAATATATTTAACCATGAACATTTTGCGGTGGAAAAGTCTAGACTTCTTAAAAACTACAAAACCTGAATGTATTGCTGTCTACACAACACATTTAAGAAGACAAGTCAGTTTGTTGATTGAACAAAGTAGTCTATTAGGTATTTCCAAAAAATTATATCCTACATAGGTACTTAATGCTCCGGCGGCCGATGAATTTCCCATACAAATGAAGTACCAAAATCATTTGTAGTTTGAGAATATTTTCACAATGGTTTGTTTTTATTTGTATTAGAATATTATTTATTAAGTTTCTTATCACAAGCTGTTTTGAAGATAATTATCTACACAAATACTAAGAAAAATCTTCTTCGTTGATGTGTTGTGTAAATGCCAATAATATTATTTCATCTCAGAAAAGTATATAAAAAAGAGGTAGGAACCTACATAAATACTATTCATTCATTATGAATGTAAGCGGGTTAACTACCAACCTATTTTGTGTTGTAAGAACACCAATGTATGAAACGTTGGTGTTATTGGTGTTCCCTTAACGAGGGTCTTTATCAGGGTGAGTGCAGCTCACTTCGCACTATCGCAAAATAGGTTCGTAGTTAACCCATACATAATGAATTCGTCAAACAACGATAGTTTTTATATTAAAATACTATTCATGGTGACAATATTACAAATCATTTTGGTACTACGATTTATCCAAAGAAATTCACCCTTCTCAGAGCCCTACTCCGCAAAGGCCTCAACTGAAAATCAAAGTCCATAGGTATTGGTTTGTTTTAGTATTACAAAATTTATCCTATTTATATTTCTTAGTTTCCTACTCAATTATTATTAGATAACTTGTTCTGGGTAAGTATAGATTTATTAAACCATAAACATACGCCAATTAGTTAGGCCATGCTCATTGTTCTTGTTAGCTTTTTTTCTTTATGTACCTAAATGTTTTCATATGGATAAAATATATAATTATAAATTTGCCAATATTTATTTCATTTAGGAATAGCTTTTTATTGCAGGAACATCATATTTTGTAAGCTAAAGGCACCAACAGTATTTTTGTACTCGTACCCATTTATCTATCTAATTTTGAGCCTTAAATTAATGGTCAGAGCGAGCATTATTTTTTACACAACAATCGTACATTTTCATCACCCTAAAACAGCCTGCGTGTCTAAGATAAAGTTTGGTCCTTGTCTATTCCGGTAACTTAGAGAGAGACAACTACAATCATTGGTTAGGCTTAGTTGACCCATCACAGTAAAATATCTGACAGTAGTGTAACTCACAAGTTATTATTTATATCGGCCTGCGTCTCGTCAACACTACATAGTATAAAACGAAGTCACTTCCCGCTCTCTGTCTATATGTACCCATGTATGCTTAGATCTTTAACACTATGGATTTTGATGCGGTTTATTTTAATATACAGAATGATTATAGAGGAAGGTTGTTAAAACCAAACTCAGCGATAATGTGTACACTCAACAAACAGATACTATTGAAGAAAAACTGTTTACTTATAAAGAAAACTAAATTAAATAACTACGAAATAATAATATACGAGTACATAGATATTTTTTTATTATACTTAGAAAACTGCCAGGACACCCTGAACAAAATATTTTCAGATTGTAGAAATATTCATTGATGTGACCGGACGGTGTATTACGAAAGTCCAGAAGACTCTTATTCACTCCAAAACTTTTGAAACTATCATGGTTTACACACTAAATATTGGTAAACTCAAAACTCAAATCATGGTAAATATTCCGGTATAAATGACTTTACTTATTCACGAGACCTAGCTAGTAATTAGTCGTAAAAAAGAAGCAGGAAGCGAGTTCCATTCATTTGCGATACAAACGATGGATGTAGAGGAAAAGCGCATAACTAATAATATAATGAACCTTCTGCTTTACAACCACACATCGTGCCATGCTCCTGTAATCCTAGCCAATTGATAGCATGGAGACTTGGTTATTTGTCTCGCTTTTTGAAGTAGCTCGAATATTTTTACTTCAGTATGTACAAGGATACTTTTATCATAAATACTCGGGATGATATAAAAATAAAGATCTTATTCGCTTACGCCCATTATATTGTAATAATAATTTGGAGCTTTGTAAAGATGAATAAAGGAGTTTCAATCCAGAAAAAAAAGGATTTATTTAATAATACCTGTGTCATTAAATTCTAAAATAAATAATAACACCTGTATAATTAAATTCGAAAATAACAAAAATATTCGGGCGACAGACTACTGTGTTATTACATTAAACTCTAAAATAAATAATAAGACTTGTGTCATTAAATTTCAATCAAAAAAAAAAGGATTCATTTATAATAATACCTGTGTCATTAAATTCTAAAATAAATAATAACACCTGGGTCATTAAATTCTAAAATAACAACATATTCGGGCGATAGACTACTGGTGCAATATTCATGAAACCTAACCTGGAATAACTCAAGCAAGCATTGACTTCTAATCGTAGGGCAGGGACTCATAAGTAAATAGTGCAAATTAAATTACTCTTATGTTTTATTCACCAGATTATTCTGGCGTAAAATACAGTAATTTTTACATAAACTAAAAATTCAAGGATTTTAATTTTAATTGCTTTTAACGATTACTAACTGCTCCGGCATAGAATTTCACCAACCCAACTCTTCCTGTGGGTGTCGTAAGAGGCGACTAAGGGAAACACATCGGGGGGTGGGCAGCAGCGCTCTCTGCAGAACAACTTCACTGAACTGCGATCCCCAACCCGCATGCCCAGCGTGGGGATTATGGGCAATAACCCCAAAATGATAATGCCATCTATGGCGCTCATTAGGGGAGGCCTGTGTCCAGCAGTGGACTGTTATAGGCTGGTAAAGATGATTATAAAACCGTATATAAAATTAGCTAATTAAATTTTTTAAGATTATGTAGTATTTTTACTTTTATGGAACACCTTGGATTGATTTATAGAGTGGCGAGATAATAATTACAGTTGTATCATAATTTTCTAGATGATGCTGTGTAGATTTTTTATTTTTTTTTACCCACAAAGCATCATCTAGCCCCAAGCTAAGCAGAGCTTGTGTTATGGGTACTAGATGACTAATATACATAATACAATATTATTACATATTACATAATATAGATAATTTTTATTATTAGATTATTCAACATTACGTATATATTAAGCATATTGCAGTCAGTCGCTATTGCTCAACCGGAGCGCACGCTTGCTTGTTGGACCAGTGTTACTCAAAGTTTTTTCCGTCACCACATCATGTTTACGTGTGGCAGTTGTGAAGCCCAATTCTCGGATGGCACGGTGTGCAGTGTCTGCAAGCGACACCTCGATTTTCAGTGTTCCGGAATCACAGAAAATGGCTATCGCAAACTAGGAGAGAGACAGAAAAACTGGCGCTGCCCGAAGTGTAAAGCCAACGCATCGCCATCGAGGCTCAATAAGTCACCTTCTCCTACTCAACTGGATAAAATGCAAGAACAACTGAACAGCATTGTTTTCCAGTTAGGGCCATTGTCAGAAGATCTAAAGGCCATCAAGTCTGAGTTGGGGAACCTGCGAGAATCTTTGGAGATGGCGCATGAGGTGATTGGGAAATTCTCAGGATCGGTCCAGGCCTTAGAAACCCGAGTAACTCAAGTGGAGAAAGTAGTTAGCGATGTCCCGACGCTCCAAGCCGAAGTAGCTGCATTGAAAGTAGAGCTTCAGGCTCGAGATCAATGGGCTCGTGCTAACAATGTTGAGATACGTGGAATTCCATTGAAGAAAAACGAAAATCTCTACAAAATTGCTGAAATGATTGGTAAAACCTGTAATCGTACAGTGAAGAAGGAAGAGATAAATTACATTGCTCGAATTCCTACGAGAGTCCCGAATGTCGAGAAACCGATTATTATTTCTTTTAATAATCGGTACACTAAGGAAGACTTCGTTGCTTCTTGCCGCAAGACCAAAAATCTCAAGCTGGAGACTCTAGGCTACACAACTGGTGGAGTCTTTTTCGTCAATGATCATCTGACGCAGTACAACAAGAACCTTCTTAGTAAGGCGCGGGTCTTAGCTAAAGAGAAGAACTTCAAGCACGTGTGGGTTAAACACTGTAAAATCATGGTGAGAATGTCGGACACCTCTCCCATAATTTTTATAAAAAACGAAAACGACCTCTTGAAGATATCATAATTGTTAGCGATACAAATAACGTCTCGATGATGTTAATTTTAGTAATAACTCTCATATTAGAAAATATATTCTTAGTTTTGTCACTACGAAGTAGTAAAAGTTTGAGAGCCGCATGCAAAACCAGCACCTTTTGTTTGTTCGTGTGCTCTATTGTTCTTGGGCGCTCTATTGTTCTACAGTGCAGCGCAGCGCTGCGCGAGCGCGGCGCGGATACCGACCGATTCGTCGTCAGTACGGCTTTACGCGTTATGCTATTTGCGCCTGCTCGCACAATGCACTTACGTTCTATTTTCTCTTGCACCATTCTAGGGCCACTCAGTCGCTGCGTGAACGAGTTAAAGCTAACTGTTGGGTTTAGGTCAAAGATAGTTATTTCTACCCTATTTGTTAAATTTATTAGGAATACATGGTTAATTTTGTTCTTAAATTTTTATTTCAATATTATATTTTTATATGTTCAGATCATTGTTAAGTTGCTGCAGTTATTTTTAATAAGCAGGGTTTGTAATACGTTGTTTTGCTTTCTGATTACTTACTCAATGAAAAGCTATAGCGTAGTATCCCTTATAGAGTCTCACCTTCGTTATTGCGTAAACATTAATAATGGCGTCTAAATTAAAAATATATTATCAAAATACGAGAGGGCTACGTACTAAGACCCATACGTTAAAACGTAACATCTGCTTAAATTCTTATGATGTAATATCGATCACTGAGAGCTGGCTTTTAGATGGTATTTTTGATAGTGAACTCATTGATGATAGGTATTTAATTTGGAGACGGGATAGGGACTATTCTAAAACGAAACAAATGTACGGCGGTGGAGTTCTCATTGCAGTGCGCCGTGACCTCGGTGCTGTTGCACGGCCCGAGTGGCACTCCTCTGCTGAGGATATTTGGATCACGGTGACCACTAAAAGTAGTGACCACACACTGAATAAAGTTCATATTTGTACTCTTTATCTTTGTAACGAAAACTTAGGAAATTCATTAAACACGCAACTAACTAATTTCTCTGATAAACTTTCATGTATTGTTGAGTCATGTCCCAATGATACTTTTATTATTTTAGGCGATTTTAATATGCCGAACGTAGATTGGTCATGCAGGCAGGGAACTTTGCACCCATCTGACGTATCAGGTAATAGTCAGATACTTTTTTTTGATACTTTGTCTGTCTGCAATTTGACTCAGTTTAACTACAATCGTAACTCGAATAATAGAATTTTAGATTATGTTATCAGTAATGTAGATATATCAGTTCTCGCGAGTGATTGTCCATTGGTCCCAGAAGATGAGCATCATAAACCCTTAGTTATTAATTTAAATAGTGTTGAATGTGAATCACTTAAATCGAACTCTCGCTTGAAATATTTTTATGGCTCAGGTGACTATAACAGCATTAATTCATGTTTAATGCATGATTACGATTGGGATTCTATTATAAAAACTAAACCACTAGATGATTCCCTAAACATGTTTTATGCCTCCCTTTATGAGCTTCGCGATAAATTTGTACCACACAAATATATAAATACCTCCTCTTTTCCCCCGTGGTATAGTTCCCCTCTCAAGAAAGTGATAAAGGAAAAATATAAGTTTTTTAGGAAGTTTCATAAGTATGGCAACCTATCCGATTATGAATCTTTTGCTTTCCTTAGAAGAAAGGCAAAAACTATGGAGGAAGAATGCTACCGAACTTATATCTCAAACGTAGAAAGTTCTATTATTGAAAACCCCAAATATTTTTGGTCTTTTGTCAAATCCCAAAGGAGAAGTACGAACTCTATCCCGTCCACTTTATTTTATGAAGGACAGTCGGCTGATTCTGGAGAAGGCATTTGTAACCTCTTTTCTAATTATTTTTTCTCCAACTTCCAATCTCAATCACAATGTCCTCCTTCAGTTAACCGCTTTAGAAACTGGTCTGTAGAAAACGAGTATCCATGCTCTATTAGCGATATCCACATTGATCATGCTTCTGTGTTTAAGTTACTTAGATCGCTCGATGTGTCAAAGGGTAGTGGGCCCGATGACATTTCCTCAGTATTCATAGTGAGAAGTGCCGAGGGCTTAACGTACCCACTGACACTACTTTTCAAGCGTTCTCTTGAGCAAGGTTATGTACCTAAGGTCTGGAAGGCGGCATTCATTACGCCTATTCATAAAAGTGGTAGCAAGAATGATGTTCAAAATTATAGACCCATTTCCAAACTTTCTATATTTGCTAAGGTATTTGAGAGGCTTGTCTATACCTCTGTATATTCAACTCTCTCAACATCATTTATTTCTGAGCAGCATGGGTTTATGCGGAGACGTTCAACTGCGTCCAATCTGCTATCATTTAATGATTATGCTACCTCAAACATGGATGCTGGTGGCCAAGTTGACGCTATTTTCACTGACTATAGCAAAGCATTTGACAGAATAGATCACCAGTTGCTGTTACAGAAGCTCCTAAGGGCAGGAATCCATGGTAATCTTTATAGATGGTTTACCTCCTACATTGAAAATAGATCCCAGGCTGTTGTTCTCAATGGGTTCTCCTCCTCCTCCTCTACCTGGGTGAATGTACCATCAGGCGTGCCCCAAGGATCCCTGCTTGGACCGCTTCTGTTTTCTATATTTCTTAATGATATTTGCCATTGCTTTAGGTTCTCCCAGTTCTTGCTATATGCAGACGACATGAAAGTCTTTATGCGAATTACCGACCTCAACGACTGTAGCCTGTTACAGCAGGACTTAGACAGGTTTGAAATTTACTGCCAGCAAAACAAGCTAGAGCTGAATGTTTCGAAATGTTTTGCTATTACCTTCACCCGTAGCCCTAAGCCTGTCCTTTACAGTTACACACTCAAGGGCATCCCCTTGAAGGTGGTAAATGAGATTCGGGACCTAGGAGTGATTCAGGATAGTAAGCTTGCTTACGACAAGCATATCGATAACATTATAAAAAAAGCAAATAGAGCCTTAGGTTTTGTTATACGAACTTGCTCTCAGTTCACTTGTATTAAGGTTATTAAGATTTTGTATTGTGCTTATGTGCGTAGCATCCTCGAGTATTGTTCACAAGTTTGGAACCCCCGATATGAAATTCATATAGATAGGATTGAATCCATACAGCGCAGGTTTTTACGATATCTGCAATTTAAATGCAATACTTTAGATCATGATTATACTGCTAAATGTAAAAGACATCACATACTCCCGCTACAAGAGAGACGATTTATTGCCGACGTTGTACTCCTTTGCAAAATTGCACAAGGAGATATTGACTCCCCGCAGCTTCTTGAGCACATAAGAATTAAAGTTCCCAGTAGACCTACTAGAAATCCTATACTTTTAGATATTCCTTTCAGTTCCACGAATTACAGGCAAAATTCCTTTTTTAGTAGAGCCGTAGCTGCTTTCAACGGTTTGGTCGATATCCAAGATCTCGACTTATTTGACTTAAATGCGAAAAGAGTTAACAAACTATTGACTAAGCGCTGGTTTGATGCGGCTTCTTAAGCCTAATTGCCATTAGTTATTTGTGTTATTTTTGTTTTTCTCGCTTTACCCACCGATCATGTAGGTATGTTTTATTTGTGTTATTTTTGTTTTTCTCGCTTTACCCACCGATCATGTAGGTATGTTTTTCATTTTTCATTTTGTTATTTGCTAGAATCAGATTTTATTTCATTTTTCCTCTTGTATAGTTTTAATAATTGTTAGTTATTCTTAGTTTCTAATTATAACGTAGTTGTTAAGATACAAAACTGTTACTCCGCAAGCAAGCAGTATTTTTAGCTTCTATATGCGAGGACACATTAATGGTTAAAAGTTAGTATTTAAGTTACATATAAAGCATGTACAACTGTTTGTTCTCCTAATAAAGTAAAATAAAAATAAAAAAATAAAAATAAAAATATTATCACATACCAAACCATAAAAAAAATACGTAAAGCCAAATTAGAACCAATCTATACCTACTTTTTTATCAGTTTCATTTATGGAAAAACTTTGAAAATATAATCTGCTAAAAATAAAGTAATAATTCCATCCGAAAAGCCTCCCACAGATATTCCAAGAAATTCCCGGCAGCGGAAGTGGATCGGGTTTCCGTATCCGGCGGAAATGAGCGACCGGAAACCACGGCCAAGTTCCTAAGACTCCAACTTAGAGAGAATAGTTCGGTGTACTTACAGCTATCCTATGAAAGCACCTATGTATCTGACAAAGTTCAAGTAATTATCCTATAGGGGAATTAAGTTCGTTGGCGTAATTCAAGGACTTTAAACACAGCAAAGGGTTATTTTTTAGCTATTTTGACTAGCAAATAATAATATAATTATTAATAGTAAAAATTAATATTTATACGTATTATATTTGTATATATTATATTTTATTATATATATTTTTTTATTTTATCATATTATATTTTTTTACTATTTTATATTTTTACTATATAGTTATTTGGAAATCTAAGGATACTTAGATGTAGAATTTTTTTTTTAGTGACATTAGGTAAACGATTTGACTTAGTCTAATAAACTTGGGACAACTAGCTACAAAATAGCGTCCGACTTAGCCTGTTTGGAATCAGTCGCAAATAATTTTCGGACTGGTATACCCTCATTTCAATAATCCGCACTCGTAATGCTATTGGTGTAATCCGTGCGTCGAGATGGTGTTTTGTTTTTTGTCGAGGTAGCATGCTTCGCTTGCCGTAGTTCACCAGTATAAATTACACTATTCTTGCCGTTTATTGGCTTTATTTGATTACGAATAGAAATGCCCATCGTATTATCGTCTTGGTCAGAAAAGAGATTAAACATTGCGTAAATTTACTGAATTTCAAGAAATAGGTTGCAAATCAAATGAAGTCAATGAATGGCAATTATAGTGTGATTTATACACAAATATATTATATCTGAATAGATATTATGTGTATTCTCAAAATGGGGGAAAACCAGTCCGAAAACAGTTGACCTTAAATCTATATAATAGCTATAGGATAGGTTTTGAGCTAAACAACGGAAAGTTCGTTCTACAGCCGTATATTTACGAAACAACACATAAAAGGACAAATTGAACGGTTATAGAGTATCGTATGCGCGGGCGAGGTGACTGACGTGCGCTCAGTCCGGTGGCGGCTTGTTACTAACTGCGTACGTGACGTCGCGCGCGCACGCGGGACGAGCGGCGGAGGGGAAGGGGAATCCCGCCTAGCAACACCGAGTCAGGCACAGGATCGGATCTACTCGCTATATAGCTGGATAAAACCTTTAATAACATAAAAATACAATTAAACCAAATTAGAACAAGTATTTACTTTGATCTACTTGTCCACAGAATTACAAGTTCTTTCATTTCATGATCTCTGTGATAATAAGTGTCGCAGTCTTTCTTAGTTTTGAAACTATTAAACAATCAAGGAAGGTAGGTACACTAAAATCACTCACTTACTCTCGCATACAACTAACTCGAAATAAAGTAACCTCCAAACACCCAAACTTATCACGTGGGCGTGGACCGGTATTGAAACAATTTAGCTAACTGCCGACTATTACAAACAAACTACAGGCGTACCCTGACGCTAGCTGCATTGCCTCGCTGTATGGCAATGCTGACGCGCCGCGTAAAATACTTAGAGGTATAGAATACAATATAATAATTATACTACATATCAGCGTTGTGGGGTTACTCGCAACATACAGCTGAGCATGAACCTTTTTTGATAGGTAGCGCAGGAACACCGCACTGATCATGATCACACACATAGCGGCAGAGCGGCCCGATCTATATAATTTTAATCGAATTGTTATTCCTGTACCTTGCCTATCAGAATAAATGTATTTTCTTTCTTTCTTTATACATTACTAGCGGTCCGCCCCGGCTTCGCACGGGTATTAAACAAAAATTTCGGAAATTATACACACTAAAACGATGGGTTTCACAGTTTTCATACGGATCTTTACTTTTTTTAACAGCATTGGGGCTTTTGATATTGACTCGACATTCCAAAACTGACACTGGCCGTAGAGAAAAAGCAAGCACCGTGCGCTATACAACCTCTTTTTCTATTCTGACGCGCCATAATAGAAAAAGAGGTTGAATATACAGCCCACGGTTCAATTATTGAATTTTTCATGCGGATCCCTAACTTTTTTGAAAATATTATATAGCCTATGTTCATCACGGAAAATTAAGGATTCTAATGGTGAAAGAATTTTTCAACTCGGTCCAGTAGTTTCGGAGCCTATTCAATTCAAACAAACAAACAATCAAATCTTTCCTCTTTATAATATTAGTATAGATATTATAGTATAGAAGATTGCATATGAGTTGTTTGTACTAGGCGAACATAATGCTAATAGCACCTTCGGGTAGTGTGGACAAAATTTCGTAGGTGTGTTTTTGTAAGTACACCCAAGACGTTGGCAATACAATAGCTTAAAAGAAACCTTTTAAACATGTATAAGCCATTGAGAACTATAAAAAACCTACCTGTTCTACCGTGTTCTAATTCTGCGGCAGGCAACAAAAAGCAGGTTAAATGAAATAAAGGCGCGCATACACGATTACACACTTCACTGGCGAAGTGGATCCCTCAGAAATTCAATAGTATTGAAGGAAACACCAGGATTTCGTTTCAAGATTCCACTTATATTCGGAGAAAAGAGTCTGAGACTGAAAACCATAAAAAGTTTCCTAAACATAAAACTCTTTTAATATTTACAGTGGCGTGGAAAGTTATTGAAGAGAGATAAAAGAGCATGAGAGATGGCGTCATAGACCCATTAATTAAGTGCGCATGTTATACCTATTTTGCCGTGTGGTGCTGGCAAAGAAATTTACCACCCCAACTCTTCCCGAGGTTTCGTAAGAGGCGACTAAGGGAACACACTGGGCGGCGGGCAGCAGCGCAACTCTGAACTACAGAACAGCTCCACCAAACTGCGATCCGCAACCTGCATGCCCAGCGTGGGGATTTGGGCAATAAGTTGATCTTATTTCTATACCTTATCTTATTCTCTTGAAAAACGCTCAAAGCAAACATAGGTACATTGGCATAATGAAAAAGAAATTGAAAATTTATCAACATTCGTAGTTGACAGTACAGGCTCTTTCGTGGGTCCGGTGTAAAACTACTTTATGTAAATTGGACCCCAAACACAAAGTAAATAAGGAAATAAAGATTAAAGGAAATCACTATAATAAAATATTGTATACTAACATTATAAAGAGGAAAGATTTGATTGTTTGTTTGGATTGAATAGGCTCCGAAATTACTGGACTATCTCAACATAAGAATTATCCTTGATGAATATAAGCGACAGAATATTTTCAAAAAAGTAAGGCATCCATATGAAAACTTCAATAACGAGAGGTCAAAGTGGGATGAACAATCCTTATATCGCATACGTTGTTACAGTCTTATAGAGGACATCAATAACTACAAAAAAGTCCGCTATATCATATGTTATGTAACTATTACATCATCTTCAATATCATCGTCAGCCAATGTTAGTCCACAGCTACATATAGGCCTCCCCTAATGAATGCCATAGCGCACTGTCTTCAGCTTGTAGCATCCACCCAGCATCTGTCTGTAGTCTTTCGCAGATCGTCAAACTATCTGGTCGGAAGGCGTCCTACACTACGTTTGCCGTGGTCTCCACTCAAGAACACTCGAAATTTCTTCGAAGGATACGAATCGTAACGAATACATCGACAGAACCAAAGTTATCGACAAGATCAAAGAAGCTCAAAGTGGGAAGACATATTTCGCGAAGAACCGACAACCGCTTGGGGCTAAAGTATAAGAGTTATGTCATATGTCAATATAACCACCTTTACATGTAAAAATATGCAATGATAACGCTAGCATTATGCGATGTAGGCGTCACAGGGCTGTGGCAGTTCGACTCTACACAGCGTCGTGTGCGGAATCGCATAATTTTAGCTTGAAAATAGTTTGAATATCCTAAACTTCCTTTTTAATTCCCTTTTATAAGTAACCCCCGAGAAAAGAAGTGTGTGGGTTTGTGTGCGTGTGAGTGAATTTTTATAGTAAAATAACCGTACCGGGGGCTGGCTACTCAAATAATTTGGCTGGACAATTCACACAGCATTATCTAGCTCCAAGCTAAGCAGAGCTTGTACCTATTTGAGGTAGTAGTTAACTGATATACAAAATAATATAGGTAATAGATATTCTAGATAACAAGTACATAGAAAACGGTCAGAACACCCTCAACGAATATTTTCATATCGTGCAATAATTTGTCCCGAGGCGGGAATCGAACCTGCAACCTTCTGCGTCGCAGGCGACCATCTTTTTAGTGCTCTTATGTTATGTTTATTTACGCGATCCTTTGAAAAAAATAGTTTTTAATTTAATTTTATAGTTATATGTGATTTATAAATACTTGAATTTCGGTGACTCGTTATACCTAATGGGAATGATAGTATAGAAGAAGTGATTTTTGGAGTTGACAATACTGTGCAGGTACAAATTTCATGTTAAACCCTCCTGTGTCAATCTCTAACAGCTACTTTATGTAAATTGGACCCTAAACTCAAAGATTGTTTTAGTTTTGATTACGTGACCTGCATTTTGTACCCAATAAAATAACTTTTTGTGAAGGGACCCGGAGAATTGTATGGGTGTACCTATGTACGGTCACACGTGTACACCGGTTTATACATGCGTACTTGAATGATATGGTTGTTTCGTAATTTCCGACCCAGGGACCGGTCATAATAATTTGATATCATTTGTGATGCGTAACTAGGTTTTTTCTATGTTAGACTAAGGTATAATAATTATTTTATACATTTTCTTATTCAATTGAAACAAACAATAATATATTTTCCACTTTATAATATTAGTATGGATATTATAGATAATATTTTGTAGGGGATTTCTGGAGTTATATGTTGATAGTTTAGAGGGATCAATAAAGTGCATCTCAACCACAAAAAAACTCAAGAACTTACTCAAACGCCTAAGTGACAAAGAAATATAAAAACACACACAAAATACACTTATTAACTTTGAACATTATAAAATACATAATAAAATACAGCAACAAGCTACTAATTCTTTTAACTACAACTAAACGATTAAGTTAGATAACATCAAAGCTGGTAACTATGCCAGTAGTTATGAAGTTATCTCAGGTGCCACGAGAGCACTTAAAGGAATATCTAGAGAGCCTCAGCACTTTGCATACGAAACGACTTCTATCATACTGGATGGAACTTATTTATCATACTTAGTTTTACAATATTTTACATTACATTACATCAGCCTATATAGTCCACTGCTGGACATAGGCCTCCCCTAATGAGCGCCATATGTGGCATATAATATAATAATACTATATTAACAACGAAGAAAAAAAGAAGAAATTCATTTATTTTTACCCATTTGAAACAAAAATAAAGATACAAACTAAACGATGAACTATTAATAGTATTGTGACGACCGGTGGAAGAGCTTGGCGTCCTGCCGTAAAAAAGTTTTTACTAGCAAGGAGGGCCGTCACCTTACTAAGACTAAAATATATAAAATCTATAATATATATACTAATATTATAAAGAGGAAAGATTTGATTGATTGTTTGTGTGTTTGAATTGAATAGGCTACGTAACTACTGGACTAATTAAATAAATTCTTTCACTATTAGAATCCAAAATTTTCCGTGATGAACATAGGCTATAATTATAATATTTTAATATGGTTCAGGTACTGATGACATACATACCATATTAAAAAATAAGTAGTTGTAGGCCTAGAATAATGTTATTCATTTATTTTATTTTCTTTACTGTATCCTACTTGCTATTGTTTACCTTATACTAGAAGCACTGTACCAACCTACCTAATAAGTATTCAAAGAAATGTGGCATGAAATTCCGCCTTCGAAGCAGGAGGTTGTGGGTTTGAATTCCGCCTCAGGACAAATTTTGCATGATCTGCCGATATTTTTTCAGGGTTTTCTGGTCGTTTTCTACCTCTATACTGGGTTATAGGTAGATGATCAAAAATCTCTTAAAGGGGACTTCGTTAGAACAAAACGAACACGTTTTACTATGACTTTGTCTAAATCAATGTTTTTTCCATACAAAATCAATTCGAAATTTTTCTTAGCTCTATGTAGCCGGTCACCGATTAAAGCCATACATAATACGAACGCAGCACAAGCATTAGATTAAGACAAGTCGATACATGATGAGGCATGCGGCGGCGCTTATATAAATACTATTCTGATACTAATAATAGCAGATAATAGTGAAAATATGCTTAAATTAGAAATCGTATAAGCAAATTTTATAAATTTTTAATTCTACTAAGTTTTATTATAAGTAATGAAACTCTATTTGTTCTTCTTCTTCAACACTCTTATCAGTGGTTTAGATCAATGTGTTAGTTCTTGTTGGGTGGGGTCTGAAACCTCCCCCTTCGGCTTAGTACACATATTTTGTTTCATCTTGTATATTTGGGAAATTCATCAGGAGCCGGTCTCTGAAGCCTTAATTAAGAATTATATTATGGACTTAATTATTTCCCCAAGATATTAAGCGCCAAAAACATAACCCTCTTCCATCGAAAAAAATACTTGGGAAAAGTTTTCTAGACCGGGAGTTAAATGAGATCCAACCCTAAAAAGGGTGAAAAAGGTCGAAGGTTAAATTTGGTTTTCAATATTTTCTATTCTTTCCTACACAAGGAGGCTGTTAAAAAGGAGAATCTATTCTCTAAGCTTGCGGTACTTTTTGCACTTATAGGGAACAAGCTGAAATTCTATTTAGTTTATAAGCAATGTGGGTGTCGGGGCAGAACTTCATAGTTATTTGATAACCTCTGTGGCGCGGTGGGCAAAGTTCTGCGATGGTGAAGGTTGCGGGTTCAATTGAATATTTTTTATCGGTTTTTTCTATATTTGTATGTACAAAAATGAATCCCTTTTCCCTTGATCACGGCATCACGCGTGAACGGACCAATTATAGCAATTCCGTTCAATATATGCCAAAAACTCCGTCTTCTTCTATAGACATTAAGTACCTACCTAAGAGTGAGAAAAACACAGAGTGTCTAAGAAAGCTCTTAGCATTGCCACGTTGGATGGCGATATTTCGTTTATAACTCGTTGAGAAACAAAATAAAAGCTCGCATTCCGAACATTTGTAGACTCTTTCTATAAAGGTAGCTTTATTGTATAAGAAAGTCCCCAATATAAATTTCCAAACCTTTGTTAAATATAATAATAAATTTCTTTACTTCTATACCTATACTTATATTATAAAGAGGAAATATTTGATGGTTTCTTTTTATGTAGGTTTTTTGTACGTTTGAATTGAATAGGCACCGTCACTACAAGACTGATTTGAAAAATTATTTAACCATTAAAATACAACATTATCCTTAGAAAAAGTCTAAAGAAAAATTCAAAAATATTCCGTATAAATGAGAAAACTTCAATAACGTCACCTAAACTGTATAATGATATGTGTGTATAACTTTTTAAATTTTTGTTTAAAACCATTCGAAGCCGGGGTGGACCTTTAGTAATAAGATACCATAGGTGCTTGTATGTTTCAGCGTCTTAAATAATAATAATAAAACAATAATACGGTGTGTAGGTTTTACAAAAGAAAAATACTTATAATTCTGAAGTAAATATAGGAGCTTTTCAAACTAAACTAAAAATTCTAAGCATATGAGGAACATGGATACAGTTTTGCTTCGGCAAAACTTTTGAATATTAATTACCACAACAAGCTGTCTACTAAACAAACTGTTCATGTAACTTAAATGTTTCTTTTCCTTCTTTTAAAATTTCTGTTAAATATTTATAAAGTTGTTCGTTACTAAAATGCTTCATTATTCAGACGCGGTTGAAATAAAAAGGTGAATAAATAAGATGGAATCGTTTTACAGAATGTCTTTTATTAAATGACTTAATAGATCGCTAAATGACCAATACCAAAATAAATTTACTGAAAATGTGAATATGAATGTGAACCTTTTCATAACGTTCTAAATATGATTATGATAATGATCTGAAATATATGAGTTAATAATATATAAAATAATCATTTGAGTTTTGGCTACATGGCAATATCGGAAATACACCTGGTAGGTAATGTATGGTTTCTATTATTAATTATATTTTAAGTATTTAGTTCTGTTGGTTTATAAGTTTGACGAATTATTTTCCAAAACTAGGTAAAGTCAACTCGTTAGTTTTGGTATCACTCTGCCCAAAAAATTATAATATCGCATCGCAAGTTTCTGTTTCTTATATTGTTTTGTACCCTGAAAACATTAGGTAGGTACACCTTTTTGGGCAGTCGTGTAAAGTTTGGTAATAGGTACAAAGTCACTCTGATCTAATTTAATGTCTATTATTATCTTATCTTCCCATACAGCGAGGCAATACAGTATCTTGAGTACACCAACTGGTATGGATTTTGATCAGTTGAGCTACCTGTAGTTTGTTTGCAGTCTGCAGTTAGCTGAATTGATTCAATTGTAATTACTAGCTCTTGCATTATCATAATACAATGTCGCCAAGTAGCCAACATTCCTCACAAAATCCTTGAATAAACTTATTCCATTACTTGCGACGACTTTCTCGAATATTTCGTTACTCAAATCAAGACAAAGCTGGTTCGAGGATTGGCGCTCGGAGCGTTTCCCGATAAACCTACTTTCTTTAAGTATTCATTAGAGACGTCCTATCCCGACTTTTAGATAATAAACTAGATAGAACTGAAACTGTGGGACGTATTTATTTAAGAAGTCAAACTAAGTAAGTAGTTGGAAGAAATTCAA
Organism: Eupithecia pulchellata; assembly: GCA_963931895.1. Lineage (NCBI taxonomy): Eukaryota > Metazoa > Arthropoda > Insecta > Lepidoptera > Geometridae > Eupithecia > Eupithecia pulchellata. The sequence goes on from OZ007544.1 coordinate 3,082,387, forward strand.
CAGAATTCGATGTTAAAAATATTGAAAAAAGATCATTTTATAATTTAAATATATTATTGGGGTATAAGATTGGTTTGCCCAGTGGAACAATGTATTTTTGAAAACTTATGAAGTTCACCAAAGAAAATAGAAGAAATCAAAGGCAAGTTTTCTTGGTTGTTTGAAATGTATATTAATTCGGGGTTATTTACAAGTACTACGGTGTATTGATATTGTAGCTCAAGGGGTTTTTGTTCCTATTTATTCTTATTCCCTTATATTGGCATGTTTCTAAACATCGCGAGTTTCACCTCGATACAACATTACCTAGTTCTATTCCTGCTCCTCGCCTTAATTGCGCTCTCAGAGCGATTTGCATTAAATCTAATGTTTAACTACCTTTCTTATCTTTCTTTCTACTTAGGAGAACAATAGCAGTTCCTGAATACTTGATTTTGGGGGATTATTGTGTGATTGTTCAGGATTTACGAGTAGGTATTACGAATTCTAGGGTAGGTAAGGTAAAAATATTCAAGGCCAAGAAAAGTTTTCAGGGGAATTTTCAAGAGTGTATTTTTCGTTTCTCTTTATCTCTGTCCAATGAATAGTAAAGGAGCAACGAATGAAAGAGAAGACCGACTTATATTTACTTATGTAATGTTCAAAATCAACATTAGATTACATAATTTCTGCTATTCTTCTTAAACTTTGCTAAAGTATTATTATCGTATTAATGGTAAGAGGGGGGATCTCACAATACAAGACAATTTTGATTAAAGGCGACTACTGAACCTATATGTATAATTCTACAAAGTCGCCTTTATAGTCACCTACAACCCTGTATATTAAGATTTATTTATTTTGAAAGGGTTAAAACGCAAACTAACTATTATAAATACTCAGGTATATAAAATAATGTGCTTAGATCGCGTAACTTTAAAATCTTTACACACAACAAACATTCAAACTTGGAAAACCTTCCTCGTAGACGGCAGCGGCAGCGACACAAAACCTAGTAATATATCACAGGTCACCTAGATCTAGGACTTATCGCCTCGCTTCCGAAACCGCTAACCGTAAATACTGGGTGACAACACAGCCCTGGCACGATCTGCAGGCATTTCTGACATTCAGTAGGTTTACTGTTCCATTTCCGGGTAATTGTGATATCAAGGCCTATAAGTATCATAGGCCTAGTATCATAGACATAGTATCATAGACCTAATATCATAAAAAGGAAGGTTTAAGAAACTTTACTCGTTTATCAAGCTGTGTCAGGCAAGAGGTTCTAAGAAGAAACTCATGCCTGTGGCAGCTTTGATCAAGAGTTGACCCGAATAAGAATAGAATAAGAATACGAATAAGGCCTATACAAATACATACCTATTATACCAAAGGCTTTGTTACGTCACCCTATAATAGGCCTTTATTCGGGTCCTGATCAATTAGAAAACCTTGCCTGAGACAGCTTGATCAGGACCTAATTTCCTTAAACCTTCCTTTTGCTTTCCTTGTATTTTAATAAATCTTTTGTTAGTAGAGTTGTAGTGCGCTGTCCTCACTAACAAAAGATTCACCTAAAATGTTATCTGATTAAATACATTAACTTTATTTAATCAAATCAATCATTTAATCAATAACTGAAGAAAACTTCTCCGTAAAACAAATAAATCAGGATACTTCAAGCAAGATAAATTCACACTAATGTCCAGTTAGAATAAGTAGTGTTACGCTTCCGTGCCTCGAAAAGCCCTCTAATCCGTTAAGTACTGCGCCTGACCAATCCCCAATCATGTTAGTGCACCTGTGTACACACATGCTTGTGCACATTTCCTGCGCACATAGCTAGTTGTCATTGAAGCTACCTGCCGTGGTCATTATTCGGCTATGATGGCGCCATCAACAAAGGATTCAGACATCGGTAGTCGTAAGTGATTTCCTCTAACTTATTCAAAAAAAAATCCACTTACTGATCGATGACGACCTCTGTGGCGCGGTGGGCGAAGGTCCGCCTGTGACGCAGGAGGTTGCGGGTTCGATTCCCGCCTCGGGAAAAATATTTGTACGATCTTCAATTATTTGTTCAGGGTGTTCTGGTCGTTTTCTATGTATAATAAAAAATATCTATATACACTATATATCTATATACATTATCTATGTACTCGTATATTATTATGTATAATTATCACTTATCTAGTACCCATAAGACAAGCTCTGCTTAGCCTGGGGCTAGGTGATGCTGTGTGGATTGTCCAGAATTATTTATTTATTTATTATTAATTTAATTGATTTTGGTTTGAAAAGACGTTCATAAAATCCAAAAAAAATTACACCGTGCGAAGAATGGCCTAACTGCTAGGAAAGTTAATATAATAGTATAAAATCAATAAATGTGTTTATGTCCTCGTTCACGTTCACTAGTTTGTTCTTTCGCTACGACAGCACGTATTATAAGCTTGCAAAATCATGAATCTATGATTGAGTAACAAATTTCTATGTCAGAATACTTGCCTGAGTGATCAGTGATTACTTTGTAAGCTTACAGAAATAAAGTTATACAAGTCTAGAGGCGATGACTCAGCATAGCTTCACGAGCCGTATAAAGATTATTTGGAGTTCTGATGAACGGTTGTTGTGGGAAGCCTCCGTTATCGTATTTGTACTATAACGGAGGCGATTGTTCAAAATCGCAATCGTAAAAACACATTATCAGCCTATAATAGTCCACTGCTGGACATAGGCCTCCCCTAATGAGCGCCATAAATGGCATTATTTATCATTTGGTGGTATTGCCCATAATTCCCACGCTGGGCATACAGGTTGGGGATCGCAGTTCGGTGGAGTTGTTCTGCAGAGGGCACTGCTGCCTTTAGACGGCTCTTACGACCGACACCCACGGGAAGAGTGGGGCTGGTGAAATTATATGCCGGCACGGCGTCCATCGTAAAAATTGTTCTGCAACACGAAAGTGTGCCTATATTATAGGAAAACTTTCGTGTTGGGGTGTTGTGAGTTGTGATAATAGCACAAATAGGTGTAACTGGGTGGTGTAACAAGAGTTGCTTTTGTCACTGAAAAAAAACCTAAATTTTTGTCACAAGTCATTGTCACAATTTTTGTCACATCAGAACAAAGAAAAGCTGGTTTTACCGAATTTCTGTGTGACTTGAGGTGCTGTTATCTTGTGATTCTACCTTGGTACAACTTATCATGCAATTGTAAACCCTGTTTTCAAAGTAATAGATAGCTGTTTTAGTTGCGGGAACTCTAACTAGTTGTAAGTTAATTTCAGAGTTTAAGTTATAATGGTCAACGTCCACTAACCACAATACTGGTGGCTTGCTTCTGGTATGCTAGCAAAAATATACTGTTGTCTATGTCCATGAGTATTTAATTTTCAATCTAATCTCAACTGAATCTTTAACGTTATGAGTGCACTATTCGCTATTATACAGGGTGCCACGTAACATTGTGTACCATTTCGAAAGGGGGTAATTCTGGCCACGAAGGCAGACTATCCACGTGTGATGGTACATGATTTAAAACTTAGAAAATTTCTTTTTATAAAAAAAGAGGTTGTTTTTCTTCCCATACGTGTTGTTTACACACACTCATATTTCAAAAATTTATTTTGTTTTGATTTGTAAAAAAAAATATTTTGATCCTATGAAATTTTAAAACAATTAATAATGCAAGAATACACGTAAAAGAACACGAATATGAATAAAATAAAAAAAAGAATAAAAAAAGTCTTTAAATTAAAAACGATCGTAGATCACCCCTTAATGCTACACATATTTTGTAGCCCTGAATAGTTTTATACTTTGAAATAATTCTACAATTTTGAGCTTCATAGGTTAAGGCGAATTTCCATTTTTTTATCTGAAATATATTCCTATTTACTGATAAAGTTCTAGATCTAAAAGTAAATAAGATTATTAAACTTCAGACATCTCCAAATAGTATATCAGTAATATACCTACTATGGCGCTCATTAGGGGAGGCCTATGTCCAACAGTGGACTGACATAGGCTGATTATGATGATGATGATGATGAATATACCTACTAGAGAATGTTATGAAAAACCTGTAATTTCACTCAAACGCCTGTAAAATCACATGCTTAATTTTAAATATTAATAATGTATCTTTTTAATATTCTTAATTTTTCAATATTAATAATAATGTCTTAATATTAGGTCCTTACAATAATGAAATTGGCGTTTTTCGTACTGGCCACTTTAATCACAAATTTCTCCTCTTTGGAAGCGGATCCATCGCAAACCACGTCCGAGTTAGCTGCAGGCTGCGGTGTTAGTGATAAAACTGTTTTAATTCACTTGAAGCAAATTGGGAAGATTAAAAAGCTTGAAAGGTGGGTACCTCACGAATTGACTGAAGCAAACCGGCAAACGCGCGTCGACTGCTGCGTTACATTACTAAACCGGCACAATAATGAAGGTATTTTAAACCGAATCATTACCTGTGATGAAAAATGGGTTCTTTACGATAATCGGAAGCGCTCAGCGCAATGGTTGGATCCTGGCCAGCCAGCCAAATCCTGCCCCAAGCGAAAATTAACCCCAAAAAAGTTACTTGTAAGCGTTTGGTGGACTAGTGCCGGTATTGTTCATTACAGTTTTCTCAAATCTGGCCAGACTATTACGGCTGATGTCTATTGTCAGCAATTGCAAACCATGATGGAAAAGCTAGCGGCTAAACAACCTAGGCTGGTCAATCGCTCCACGCCACTGCTGCTTCACGACAACGCTAGACCACACACTGCGCAACAGACGGCTACTAAATTAGAAGAGCTTCAATTGGAAAGTCTAAGACATCCTCCGTACTCCCCGGACCTTGCTCCAACAGATTACCATTTTTTTCGAAATTTGGATAATTTCTTGAAAGGGAAAAAATTCAACTCCGATGGGGCAGTCCAAATCGCCTTCAAAGATTTTATTGATTCCCGTCCGACTGGTTTTTTTAGTAAAGGGATCAATGAACTACCTATAAGATGGCAAAAGTGCATAGAAAATAATGGTTCATACTTTGATTAATTAAATATATTATATTAAAAAATATTCGACTTTTTGTTCCTCCCATACAAAACGCCAATTTCATATGTAAGGACCTAATATATTATGTATATATTAATATATTATGTATATATTAATATATTATGAGTTTAAGTCAAACAAACACGACAAATGTCTACAAAACAAAACCCAGCTACTTCTGAGCGGTAAACAAATCCCTTTCGTCAAATAAAGAGTTTTCTGAAGAAAAATGTTTCAGTATTTCTGTTTGCAACGATTTCTGTATTTCCACAGTGTTCGTTTTACTGTACAAAATGCGGAGCCAGTTGCATCGTTACTGATTAGACAACTTTGGAGTTTGTTTAGAGTTTAACATAGAGTTGTGACGAAAAGTTAGCATTTTACTCTTAGTTTTGGTGTTGCAGTAGTGGTTTATGTTTTAGGTTAACTCTTAACTGTTTTTATACGTAACATTAGCGGTCCGCCCGGTTTACGCAAAGATATTTAATAAAAAATTGTATAAAATTATTTATAAATGTTGAATTTTCAACATTTATAAATTTTATACACCTTTGGCTAGATTATTATAGAATTTTATTTAATTATTTATTTATTGAATATATTGTACAGCTCATAATGATTAGTATTAACACTAATTAACTAACGTAATTAACACATGTCGTGGTCACGAGATGAATGTCATCTCGTGACCACGACAGAGTGCAAACCTGTTGAAACGTCGAGAAAGGAAGAAGAAGAAGAAAGGAAGAAGAAGAAACGCGATAAATACCCTTTAATTACTAATCATTATGTGTTCAGATCGCGTAAGTTTCAAAACATTATATTGTACAGCTATCATTACAGGCGTATCTAATGCAATGGAGTACTTATTTAATACCTCTATAGAAGAAGTAGAGTCACAATCTTAATACATTCAAATTGAATTCGTCAACATATTTATAACATACTATAAAATTTATCAATATTTTCTTATATTCCTATTACATAAAATGATTAGTTTTCATACTGAACTCTTTTGAAAATACTCAGACCTATGTTCATTAGGGATAATGTAAAATTCGTGATTGTGAAAAATATTTCAAATCTGTCCAGTAGTTTTGGAGCTTAGACATTCCAACCTGTTTATAATATCATACGTGTATACATAAGTATGTATATAATAATGTTAAAGGCGTGTACAGAGCATGGGATTGCGAATGACTCCTGTCTTCAATCCCATCCTTTATCTTCTCGACTTATTCTTACATCTACGTTTACGTACCATTGCAAATGCAATCAAAAACTTAGTCTCCTTCACGAGCGTTGTCAATAAATATTATTTATATAAGTAAGGTTTTAAAATAAAATTACATGAAATTAAAATTGTCCAAAAACCTTTAACAAAGAAAATCACAATTCAATCCCATCCTTTATCTTCTCGACTTATTCTTACATCTACGTTTACGTACCATTGCAAATGCAATCAAAAACTTAGTCTCCTTCACGAGCGTTGTCAGATAAACATTATTTATATAAGTAAGGTTTTACAAGAAATTAAAATTGTCCAAAAACCAACAAAGAAAATCACAAAAACTAGTATTTACAATTGAAACAAATGAGCTAACTGCAAGCTGTTGCGAACAAACTACAGGTAGCTCTACTGATCCATATGAATATCATTTGGAAGCATCTCCAAAATGCTGACAGCATTATTCAAAAGTATATCTGTTTTCTGAAAATACACCCAGAAAATTGATAATTCATACTTTCTCCAAGTAAAACTAGATATTGATTTAAAATAATTTATTTAGGAACTGATAACATGGTTGTTATAACTGGAGTTCGATGATGCCCGCAGTAGTTTAATAAAACTGTGTCGCAGACAGGATGTTCTATTACACCAGTACCGTGGTTGAAAAGTACTAGGCGAGCAGAATTTTATAAGAGATAAGGATCCAAGAACAAAATTATTATATTATTATGTATTTTTCTTTTAGGTTTGTGTAATTTGTTTATGTTTACGCCAGGTAAATTGAGTCTACCGGATCGGGGTTTTATACTCTATGGAAAGCCGTGCTTAGTTCACCTAGGTGCACCAAGTGTACCGTGGTGCGTAGCACTTAATGCACCCAGGTGATCAATTTCAGGTGAATTAAGTCTACCCGACCAATAATTATGTTATATCACTACACTACGTAGTATATAACAAAATTCCTTCCCGCAGTTTGTGTGTATGCTTAGATCTTTGAAACTACGCAACGGATTTTTATGCGGTTTTATAGACAGAGAGATTCAAGGAACGGTTTAATACATGTATAACAGATTTCAGATTTCAATAACCTTATGTCTCCAGGCTTACAAAATAAGCACTTAGATTAGACAAGTCAAATTTCATACAGTAGATAGATAAAATAAGAAAAAAGGTGTTATTGATTTTCGCTTCAATTTTTTGACCACTAGTTGAAGAAGTGAAAAAGAAACCACTATTACATTCATATACGACTTACAAGTAAGTGTCTCAGGAATAATTTATAACATGCATAGTATCAGCATTGCACCCGTGCGAAGCCGGGACGGATCGCTAGTATATACCTAATATCTTATAAAGTATTCATCATCAGCCTATAACAGTCCACTGCTGGACCTCTAGGCCTCCCCAAATGAGCGCCATAGATGGCATTATTGATCATTTGGGGGTTATTGGCCATAATCCCCACGCTGGGCATGCGGGTTGGGGATCGCAGTACGGTGGAGTTGTTCTGCAGAGGGCGCTGCTGCCCGCCCCCGGTGTGTTTCCCTTAGTCGCCTCTTACGACACCCATGGGAAGAGTTGGGGTGGTGAAATTCTATGCCGGCACCACACGGCAGTATCTATCATTAGTATGAAAGTTTGATCCAAGTTCGTGCAGCTGGCCCAGTACACGGCGGAAAGATAAAGCTGAAACATATAAATCCCGCCTTGTCAGACGTGCGATAAGCTCGTTTGCTTAGGCCGCCCCTCGGCTTACTCACACTTTTCTGTAACGTAGTTGAGTAACAGTAAAGAATAATGGAGAAATTTTGACAAGGAAAGGATATACATTGGAAGTTTACCTGATACAAATCGATAATAATCCTAATTATGAATAGGTTTGAGTACGCACGTGGTACACACTGGTAAGCCGGCACCGAACTAAATAAGTTGCAGTAATAAAGTAAGTTGTAGTAGTATTGAGTGGCATACCCGCTGGGGTATGCCAGACCCCACCTCGTACAAAGGCCATCAAAAATTTTTAAATTTTCATGCATACACACATACATTACATTTCATACAGATCCCTAATTTTCTTTAGCATATGTATCAGGGAGATTCTACTGATGAAATAATTTTTCAAATCGGTCTAGTACATATTTTCGGAGCCTATTCAATCCAAATGAACAAATCTTTCCTCTTCATAATATTCATCATCATCATCATCACCAGCCTATAATAGTCCACTGCTGGACATAGGCCTCCCCTAATGAGGATATTAGTATAGATTATATTCATAATATTAGGTAGTATAGATTTATTTCAAACACAATACAGTGTTATTAATTAACTTTTTACTGTGCTTAAAATCATCAATCATTCGGTCATCATTCGTCAATATCATGACGCCGGACAATTTCTATAAAGTAATTTTTTATTAAATCTGTCAGAAACCTTCCCCATTTTCGCTTCTTTTTGTGAAATAAAACCGCACTTTGCCATTTTCAAGATGGCATCCGCCATTATGTGTCAAAGTAAAACAAAATGGCCGCACAGCGCTACCGTTCGTTCCCGTGTAACAGCTGGCGCCTGACTTCCTAACCACAGGGTAATGAATTTAACGTTTATAATATTAAAGCACCCCTGAAGACACGTGTCAATTTACTGTTAATTTAATATGTCAACTTTGGGGATGAACGGGTTAGCAATTTGTTGGACTTACGAACGTTAATATTGGATGAGTTAACTTGAATTTGTAGAGAATCTCGGAGTAGGCATTGGTGTCAATGAAGGTGTCACCAATCTTTATTAAATTAAATTGAAACCACTAAAGATGACGTCCCTTTGTATTTAAATCAAAAGAGAAAGTACCTTTCTAAAATAAATGTTTAAGACACATTATTCCAGCAATATTTGATTATAATTTAAAATATTTATTTTAATTGTGACATTTAGCTACGCCAACTTCACGTTTTTTTACTTCCCGATCCTGTCCATCGAAAGGTTGCCTTAAAGAGATCGCTTTCAGTGGTAAGATACATCTAAACGGTAGTTACTCTTTGTGCTATTGTTTTATAAAGTGCATTTAATTACTAGGTATTTAATCAGTTTAGTTTCGGCGTCATCTAAATAATAATTATTAAAAATAATTTTGTTTGCTTCCCACCAAATTCGTAAGGGCAATCAGAATCCAATGCAACGTGCATTGAATTCTGATTGCTCGATTTACCTAAATCACTTCATAAAGTTATTTACTTTTACATTACAGAAATAACTGCCTATTATCACCAAGGTCGGATTAAAAAGTAAATAAACTCATTATCTCTTCGTAACCCTTACATAATAAAATCCCAACGTGAACCAAGCGCATAAATTGTTTAAACATCGTATTTAACGACAATTTCATTATTTATTTTATCGATAAATCCATTATTTTGTCATTCGAGGGCATTAACGAGAGATAAAGTTCAGCAGTGTCGGTAAATATCGAGTTTCGTTATCGGATTTACGAGTTTCGTGACTTTAACATAAATGGAAAAACAGACTTTTGATATAGGTAAAGTATAGGTATATATATTATTTATATTCTTTCGTCGTAGTCTCAACTTGCCCGCTGGGACAACATAGTAGGTCCGTGGTTCGTAAGATAAGGGACCTACTTATTGAAGTTTCTTTTTAATGGGAAAAAGCGATTTAAAATTTAAGTCTTAATCTCCGGGTTAATCAAAAGCCAATAAATAATTAATCACTAGGTAGATATATTTCTCAACTCAAGAGACAAAACATGTAGGTCAGTATTATTCTATTATACTCGTAAGTACTATAAAAGTTCTAAATTGTTTTTTTTTGTGATATTGTTTTTCGTGAATGTATTTCTTCGTACGCCACGCTAGATAAACTTAGTTAAGTTAAATATATTTAGAGAACATATTTGAATAATAATTAATACCGTAACATTTCGATTTCGTGAGCTACAAAAAATTTTAAAAGGGGTGGGGTCTCCTAAAGAAACATATCATAATAGTAGTCAGTTTAAGTGCTTATTTTTTTTAATTTTTGAGGATTACTTGAGAGTAGGTAAAGTCGGCGAAACAATGTAAGTACATTAATTATATTTACGTTGAGATTTTCGACCCTTTGATTTTTGTTAATTTCTGCTTATTTTATGTAGGGTAGTACACAATTTCCTTTCTTCAGTTATTCGAAAGATATAAAGTAAATTTTGACTAATATCTGAGAAATTTCCAACTGAACCATCAAAAAATGCCCTTACTTTGTTCGATTATCTTTTCCAAGAACCATAGCCGAAGACTACATCTAGTTACTATTCCTGTAGTTATTTATTTGAATTAAAAGAAATCACAAAGAACGCCCTAAAGCCTGGAAAAGGTCAGAGAATGGTAACAAGGACCCATTGGATCGAGTAACAGAATAAATTCAGCTTTTTGCGATTCGGGTACAGTGCTACGGTCAGCAAATTCGTTACCTACACAGTAGTGTTAGCTTTTTGTTGCGTTTGGTGCGATTGTTAGCAATTTGCAGACTGCAAACTGTTTCAAGTTAGTTTTTTACGATGGGTGTGGCGCGAGTGTCGTCGCAAGACATGATTAAAAAGTTATATAAATTAAATTAGAGAAACAGTTGATGTGCAATTTTGTAAATATAGTGGATTAGAAACGAAGTAATTTGTGTTGTGAGTAATTTGTGTTGTGTGCACACGCTTTTACCCAATCTCAGAATTATCTGCGAAAAAAAATTTAGAGCATGAAATTGTTGTAATTCCGAAAAAATATCCATATTAATTTTCAGGGCTTTTCAGGGTAGGTACGCTACTACAGTTAAGTTCCTCTGTAAAAATAAATTTTGTAGTTTGTATCAATAAATACATCTGGAGATTGTTTGCAACAGACTCCAATCCGCTCATTTGTTTCTATTGTAAATACCAAGTTATAATTTGTGTATTTTTCATGATTGCACTTTTCTTTGTCTATGAGGATTTTTTTTTTCAAATACCCATACTCATACTATCTTCGCCACTCACATTTTACTCAGCATCAGCATCACCAGCCTATAATAGTCCACTGCTGGACATAGGCCTCCCCTAATGAGCGCCATAGATGGCATTATCATTTAAGGGGTTATTGCCCATAATCCCACGCTGGGCATGCGGGTTGGGGATCGCAGTTCGGTGGATTTGTTCTGCAGAGGGCGCTGCTTCCCGCCCCCCGGTGTGTTTCCCTTAGTCGCCTCTTACGACACATTTTAGTCAATCATCATTTATCATCAATCAGTCCAAGCCAGTCAACTGCTGAACATAGGCTGATAAAAACATTTCCGAGAGTAGAATTTTTTGTAAAGTAAAATCGCCAACACTCGCACCACACCCTACGACGAGACGAAAAGCATCTATGCTAGAAATGACGGCAAAAAGACAAAAAGCCTGAACAAAAACACCCATTTTAGTTACAATGTTTTTACTGGGTAAGCGGATTGGGTGATGCATAATGTATGATTTGGCTCCATGTTTTTTTTATATTTTATAATACATCTGTTGATTTTACTTAGGCTTCATCTATTTTTATTTGAAAGGGGATAAGTTGTCTTTTATTTCGTTACTCATGTGGAATAGTTTGAATAAAAATGGTTTTCTAATCCTGACTCAAGTAAATCTCTGGTAGAATTTGCTAAGATTTTTTTCCCTTTCTCCGTCGATTCTTTCTACTACAATTATAATACTTTATAGATTCTACCAGTACTTAAGATTACCATTTTTATTTTATTAAGAGTTCGTTAAAATTTTAAACTCATTAGGGAACTATTTCAAAGTGACATTAAATTTCTTTCGCTCTTTTCGCGGTCAGACATACTAAGACAAGGTTCCATACTCCTATCCCATTTCGATCACAAAGCTATTGTTCAATAGGGGTCCGTAAATATTTACTTCGACAAGGTTTCTCGTTCTGAGAGCGTGCGTAGTAAGGTTACAATTATATAACACATATTTCGAAGATAGTTTTTAAGTAATTCTCCAAATTTTATAGACTTACTCCAAAACTTCAATCTTCTCTAGAGATTTACTCCAAAGATTTAGCTATACTTCAGGTATTATTAACCTCTAGGTGTTCTATACTATAACCACTTCGTAAAATGCTTGGTAACCAGTTAGGTAGTATAAAAATAGGTCAGATAAGCCTCAGTTGAAAACAAGCAGTGGAGAATTCCACTCGTGCGTCTAACAAAAGGTGGCTGACAGTGGAATCGACTACATTCTACACTACAAGAGCGTTTGCGGAAACTGGAGCATAGGGTGTGGTGCGAATTGAAGCGAGTTCTATCCATGCCGCTTAAGTGGTATTATTATACAAATACATATCATTTACAGGTTCGATTGCTTAGGCTGGATTCAAACATATGAGTGAAGTCACCGTTAATCGTCAGTCCAATCGTCAATTACATGGTACGATATGCTTATAATATGTGGTTTTAAGTGAGAATGTTGTTGCCCGTGGTCTACTACTAATACGTACTTGGCTAGGCCTGTTTCGCAGGATACCGAGAAAACAATAATAATGCTGGAGTGTATCGTGTATTTTGCATTATTACCCAGACTAACCAACCCAACACTCTGAAGTGTAGTAGGACTTTGGGTAATTGAAATAAAGTAGGTTTACGTTTTAATTAAAAAGAATCCAGATCAAAATATAGGCAATTATTGAAATCACTCTTCACTTTCACCTCTTTCTTGCTACCTTTTACCTCTTTCTCGCTACTTTTCACCCCATTCTCGCTACCTTTCACATCTTTCTCGCTAACTTTCATCTCTTTCTCGCTACCTTTCACCTCTTTCTCGCTACCTTTCACCTCTTTCTCGCTAACTTTCACCTCTTTCTCGCTATCTTTCACATCTTTCTCGCTAACTTTCATCTCTCTCGCTATCTTACACTCTCGCACTCAAACCACACTTGAAACTGCGTGCTACATGGCAAGTTTCAGTCCAGTTTTTCCAACTAGTTTCACAACCTCTTCGAGTTTTGGACGTTTTCAACTTTGAGTTCTATAAGCGAGTTTGAAGGTTCAATTTTGTTCTTTGGATTTAAGGTGTTTGGATGAATAGAAATTTGGCACATAAATTTGTAGCCATATTTTTGTAGATGGTCTGTTTATATAGGGATATATATATTTTTTTTAATAGCTTCTGCATATAAAGTTATTTCCGAATCCCTCCCCGTGGCCAAGTTAAGCCTAGAAACATCGTGGCCAAGTAACTACTCATAATTTTTTGTTTAACTAAAGTAGGTATCTAATCCTGCTGAAGAAATAATTAATTCTGCTGACAAAAACATTAATTTTGCATCTATCTTTTTATTTACTGATCAAAAATAATGTAATTGCTAACCAAGTAGGTATCTATTGCTGATATTATTTAGCCGATCAAAATATAATATTGCTAACCAAATAGTTTTTTACCCCATTTTTCAGCTCCGAGCTTTAAAATAAATGCTACAGTAAATTTTCTCCCGTTACTTACCCCTAAACTCAGTTTAATTTAAGACATTTGCAATTTAACAAACACGAATCAAGAAATTCAATGTAAATCCGAGTGAAGCCGCAGTATTCAATTATACTAAATACATATTCATCATTCGTAAGTCGGTTAAACTGGGTCTGACATCGTTTTGACTATTTACTGCTGGAATATTCATTGAGGACCTATGGAAAGGGATCTTTATAGGTATTAAGAGATAGTTCTAGAGGTATAAACAAAATGAAGTCTTAGTTATCTAAGTGTAGATTAAAGCTACTCGTCCACTAGATCAAAAACGTAGCGCATGCGGGCGCTATGGCGCTATGGTAGACTGTGGACACAAAAACGAAACCTAGTGAACGTTCGGTACCGATCGTCGAATCCCACTTTTAGCGTTCGCTCGCTCTCGTTTGCTTGGTCTGTAAGGCACCATAAGGCGTTTTGAAGCTGAAGACATGGCGCTCAAACTATATCAACGAAAGCCAAAATCTATCAAACAATTTAATTTTGTTACAGAATTTGAACTCAATTCCGGAACAAAAAGCACTACTATCGCCTGACAGATTTATTTTCAACTATTCGCAAAATTGATTTTCAGCAATATAACGTTATTTTATTTGCACCACTATTGCGTTGTAATAAGGTCGAAAGTTTCCGATCATAAATTCTTGGCAGGTTACTGGTGGTAAGTTATGGTGACAGGTGCGGCGCTCCACGTGGCGTGTATTTCAGGAAATGTAATAGTTCCGTTTGTAATGAACTCTATTTTTATAGATATAAAATTTAGAATAAGACAAAAAATAATATACTTTTCTAACTATTAGCAGTAGCTTAGGCATGAATACCTACTCACAAACTCGAATAACTCAGATTTTAGTAGATAACTACATCTCAATGTCAGTTTTTTAAAGATTTTCACGGTTAAAAAATCACAATTTAAGACGACTGTGTTTTGGGTCAGTTTATAGCTTGTGTTATATTATATGTATTATAAGTACAAGTTGACTGTACTTACTACAATAAATGACATTTCTAGATATTTTTTAGGTATACATAGAAAACGACTGGTACAGACATCTGCATATCGAACAAACATTTGTACCGAGGTGGGACTTCCTGCGATTTCCTGCGTCGCAGCCGGACCTTCGCCCAGCTCGCCACAGAGGTCTTTAAATGAAATTTATACAAATTCGGAAATTCTCATTATTTTTATGGAATTTTGACTCATTATCTTAGAAGCGTAATGTAACATATCACTCGCGAGCGTTCGGGCAGCCAGTACGGAAAGAAATTACTCGCGAGCAGATGGAGTTTACCCGTCCGTATCATGCTCGTTGCGAATGAGTTCAGAATAAGGTAATTATGCCTGGAAGAAATTGCTTTGAGCAATACAGCCGCCTACTGTAATTTCCGTCGCTTTTAATTTAATTACATATATATAACATTTATAATTTTTACCAAACCATTTTCAAGTTCTAAGCGGATGAAATCGCAAAATGTAGTACATAATACATATATCAAGAAATAAATATAACTCTCTCAATAAGTCGGGTGCCTTTAATTTATAAAAATACGCGTTATGGTACAATTACGTCCTATTATACTGGTCAGTAGACGGCTTTATATGTAACCACTCACCTACAACCCTAAGTCGAATGGTTAATAGTATATTTTGAAAATGCGCCCAAAGCAACAAACTGCAGACTTAATTTGTGTAAGTAGAAATTGTTGTTGAATCCGAATAAGCCAAAAAGCGCTTTACACAGAAACGCTTTCGCTAAGCGCTTTATTGAAAATCCATCGGATAATTCAATCGTAGCTTGTCACAATATTTAGCTTTTTCGCTGAAAATCGCAGATAATCTATAAGGATAAGGTATTAATGGTACCAGTCCATTGTCGCAATTTGAGATTATGGAGAAACAAAAACAAAAACAAACAACAAATCTACTTTTACTGCATAAAATAAAAGTATAGCCAAGGCATTAAAAAAAGCTTAGATACAGGCGTGACAAAGTTCCTCAGTAAAATTTATGACATTTCCTCTCTTAACTTAATAAAAGATAAAATAAATGGCGCTTATTTGGTTCGGAGTAACGCCTTACTGTTATATCTTAATATACAGGGCGTCCCACAGCCCTGCTTCATCGAGGGAAAGTACGTTTAATATTGTAGACTAGCGGTCCGCCCCGGCTCCGCATGGATTTTTCACAAAAATTGAATTTTTCATGCGGATCCCCAACTTCACTGAAAATATTCTATAGGCAATAATTCAGTTCAAATTGTTGTAAAATCAAAATGAAATGATTTTTGAAGTTCTTTCGCCATTAGAATCCTAAATTTTCCCTGATGAACATAGACTATAAAATATTTTCAAAAACGTTAGGGATCCGCATGAAAAATTCAATTTAAAAACCCATGCGAAGCCGGGTCGGACCGCTACTCTATTATATTAAACTATAAATATTGTAAATACCTAAATAAAAACTGGTTTAGTGTACAGTACAATAAATACCTAGAAACTCGCTTCTATTCATAAAAACCTTGAACTAATCCGCTGATGGAACCTTCATAAAACTTTTCTTAACGGGAAAAAAGTCTACTACATATTTGTGACTTTCTCAGGGAAAATCATGAGAAGGTCATAATCAAGCAAATGATATTACCTTCCGAGACCTCTAAGGGTGGCTCTCTAAGGGTGGCTCTCTAAGGGGTAGGTAAGGGTGGAAGGGGGTACAAACTGTGGGATAAAGCGATTGAATCTGACACTACGCTAATCTGTATAAAAACCCTTTTATGAGTGCTTCCCCGTTCAACCCAAGATTTTTGTACCATGGGGTAGAAAAAATTCTAAGATTTTTCTACAAAAGGATAGAAAAAAATATTTTAAAACAAATCTACCCAATGGTAGAAAATCTTGGGTTGAACTTGGGAAGAACTCATAAGGGTAAGTGTACAGATCTGCGTTGTGTCAAAACATTGCAGATTTAATCACTTGATAATGTAATAATACTCGCAAAATAATAATGTTTTGGGTCGAATACTAATAATAAGTCATAATAGTCGTAAATACCTCAATAGTAGGAGTGTGTCGTTAAGAGAATTTCCATTCACATAACGTAACTATCTAATTGGCCATGTAAACCGTTAAAATAACTATCTATCGTTAAGAACCGTTAAAAAATAAGAATAAATAAATAAATAAATAATGCTGGAAAATCGACTATTGCCATAACAAAGAAGTCAAGTCAAGTCATGTCACTTTTTGGCAGTCAATAACTGTCAAAGTCCTAATGCCATATCGAAGATGTCAAGTCAACTGTCAAATGATTTCAGAACGAACTGTCAGTTTGGACGTTCGAAACAAAAAAAAATGAATGGTTTCGTTCGGGAACTAGTCACGTCAGTTGTTGGTCTGGTCCGGACGGTTTGATTGTTTGACTTGAGATCCCATAGATTTATTATATCATCTACTCGCTCTACGGGGGATCCCGTGTTTAACATTACTTATATTAAAATTGCATTTTATTTTCTTTTGTTTTTAGTTGTGGTAGAATGTCAGCCGTGCGTGTAGACACTTTCGCACGAAAGGTCCTACCAGTGTTGCTCGATTCCTGTCAAGCAACATTAGGCTGAGGTTTACATAAACCGTTAATGGTTCATATGTACGCTGTTGGTACGATAATATAATTAATGCTTTTTTTATTTATTTTTAAGGTTTGTACATTATTATGTTTTCTTGTGTGAGCCGAATAAACGATTTTCTTTCGTTCTTTCTGATTGTTAGCTAACTTGTGGCAGGAAATTCAACATTCATAAGCTAAACACATACCTACCTAATTTAAAAAAAATAGACAATGAAATTAGAAATCAAGTCAGCCAATACTTTGTCTGAATAAACTTTATTTTTCTAACGGCATGAATTGATTATGCAAAGAAAAATTACACTTTACGTCGCTCAACGAATCAACAAAATATTACAACTAATTCACATGTTCGGTCCAATCACTCACTCACAATCCAAATTTCAACGAAAGCTAAATTTCACTCACTCACGAAATGATTATCTGTTTCACATTTCACTGATTTATTTCACTCACGTCTTGTCTTCACTCTTAGCGGGTTTACGTTATTTCACGCATTCACGCATTCAGTTGCGGAGGTGCATGACGCGCGTCGTCGTTTCGTTGAAATTTGCTCGTTTAGATCGAAAGCGTTTATAGATAGTTATTGAATAGCGGCTTAACGTTATCGTTAAAGAATTCTGTCAACCGTTTATAAAACTATCTAGTTAAATAACGACACACTCCTACTCAATAGGTATTTTGCTCTTTTCGACCCAAAACATTCCCATTCTACCCTCACGCACTTATTCCAAATTTCTATTGTTTAAATTCATATAAATGATACAATAAAACACCATTGTAGAACGGTCAGCAGACAAAAAAAGGAAGATACTTAATGTAAATATTTTTAACATAGTGCAACAAAAATGATGGACCAAAACATTCAGAGGCGGGGCAGGTTCTATCACAGAATCCTGGAAAAAGATAAAAATATCCCGGCCTTTAGTAGTTTTGACCACTTGACCACTTAGGCAATGCAGGGCGCTACGCAGGGTAACAAATACCGGCCTTCAGTTTATACCTCACGCTTAGCGCGATGTCATTATATGTCAGGAAAATCGTGAGATAACGGACTGTTTCGTTATTTCTATACGCCCTTACGTAACTTCAAGTGAAATCACGTGATTTATAACGTTAACGTTAATGGAAATTAATCGACGCTTAGAAAATGTGATTAGATACGCATCATACGACAGCAGAAGATGATAATGTACAGTTATAATACAATATCTTTCCTTCTTTGACGACCTCCGTGGTAAAGTCCGCCTGCGACGCTGGAGTTTGTGGGTTAGATTCCGTATAGATTTATATTATTTTATTTTACATAGAAATCAACCAGATATTTGTTCAGGGTATCCAGAACAAATATCTGCAGATATTACAGATATTTGCCCCTAGGCGGGAATAAAACCCATTAAAACAATAATAAACTAATCATTAAAATTGTCCTGTTGACCGTAAAATAATTATACTTATTTTGCTCTTTATTTATTGGCATGGCTAAGTTATTAAACCGCTATTTCCCATTTTATGTGAAAACGCACTACCGTGTACAAGGTGTACGAAACTTCCCGTTAATGGATTTTGGTTTATAAAGGCACGGTTACACAGTCTGTTTTTAGATTCGTTTTATTGTAATTTTTTATTTGACAATGGCGGATGTTGTTGTACAATCAAGTTTTACTCAATATTTGAGGGCTCGGTAATTTCGCAAATAAAATATCTAATTTTCGCATGATAAATACGAGAACAAGCTTTATATGTTTTTTATGTTAGTTATTTGAATGAATATAAATATTTTAGTTTAATTTTAGCTAAAATTAAGTTTTGCATCCTTGAAAAATTGTATTTTGAAGACTTCTCTGCTATTTATGGGCAAAATAATGTATTTATTCTTATTCTATGTTATTTACAATGCTAGGCTTGGCAAGTTTTTTAAAAGTAGGTAATTAATTTCAAACGAGTAAAATTCAAAAATCTTCTTTGATTCCTTTTAAAACTATAGAAAACACAAAATTTTATATTTCGTGAAAACTTCGCGTTTATTGCACGCATTTCGTAAAAAGAAAAAAACGTATCTCTCTTACTATATATTTTATAGTATTAAAGTTATACATATGTATATGTAGTATTTATTAAGTATTGGTTTATGGTATAGTACCTATTAAAACATTAATCCGGTTTAGGGATCTAACCTGTGCGTGGTAAGTTAACCTCCAGTTTTGACGGAACCGTTAAAACGACCCTGTAAATACAGACTTGTGTGAACGAACACTAAAGCTGAAAATTGAAATAACTGGAAGCGTTATTCAATTTTGAACCATAACACAAGGCGGCAAGATAGCTGTTAAACCTGTATTAGCTACTGAGCTGAAACGTAATTTATAACGATTCAATTTCAACCAATAACTTCGCTACAGGTTTGATAACCCTTTCGATCTGGGGATTTTGAAAATGGAATTGGAACCTCGAATCGTTAGGCTTCGTCCAGTCACAGTATACATATAGACAGTATGGAAACTACCTACAAACGCTCGAAACGGCTCACTCACACAAGCACACGCATCTACGAGACCTCTAAGGGGTTTTCGCGGTGCTGTCAGTAGCGGTTGTCGCGTCCAGACGAGCGGTGAGAGTGAGACGGACGATGCGTATAGTTTAGTTTTTTGAAAAATGCTCGATAATATTGCGTGTATACAGCTGTGTGAACTGGAGCTTTCGTATTTTAAACTTCCTGCTGATTGATATTTAAGTGTACTGTGGTCCAGTGATGGCATAAAGGAGATATGCAGGGGCGATCCATTCAGATGATTCACTTCTAACCCATTAATAGGATAGCATTATTTTTTCTGATTGCGGTCCTGAATTTAACCATCCGATTTATTGTTCGAGGGCAAAGTGACATCTCATCATTATTATATTTTCAATCTTAGCGCTGGTAGGTATCGCCCGTGGCCAATGCAAAAGGTAAAAAAATATACTAAAAATTCACAAAAAATTTAAAAATATATCGATCTAACAACTGGATATAACTGGTCGATATCTGAAGAAGAGCCTCGTCGGTTTTCTCCTAACCTTTCCAAAAGATATTGTAGCTAACCTCCAAAAGGGTTAAACCAATTTTTACTTTTACAATCTCAGAAGTTGAAAAAATCGCTAAACAAGCGTTAACACCCCCAGGATCCGAAATACCTCCTTTCGGCTGAGTACACACTATTTGTGGCAACAAACACAACTATATTGAAGACGGTCCTAAGCGTATACGTAGAACTACACAGTTCTTGTGTACTTTGGTTCCCGTATGTGCTTCCAACCGGGTTTCCCCCAAGCTCGTTAGCTCGAAGTTCACTACATCTAGTCAAACTGTGTGTGTAACTAACTAATCCAGTCCGTCTTTGAACTGGAGAGTTGGTCTATATGCGTTGCTACTAATTGATAAACGATAAGTCAAGGCGTTTACTCGTATGAGCCGAGTGGGCGCGCTTTTCGTAAAACATGTAAACATTTAATCGTAGTAGTTTAACAGAATAATTGTTGTCGCAGATGTACAGAGACATAAAAATATGCGTTTTTTGGGTTAAGGGAAGTAATTATTATCAAAGAAAGTGTCCATATCAATTTAATAACCAAATAAAAACTAGTTTTGACTACTGATCCATTAGCAATACCAGTTGGAAGTCGTCCCCAAGATGCTGGCTACATTGCCTCGCTGTATGACAATGCTGATGCGCTGCGCCAGACCAGCTCTCGGGTCACACGTCGCTTCGACCAGACTTCGCTCAGATAATTTTGCATTGAAACAAGTCGCAATTTATGAATATAATATGAATGGTAAAATATGAATTTTAAGGGTTTCGACCGTTTTCTTTTTTTTTTTGATATTAAATATCAAAGAAACTACTACTGCAGCTATTAACTTGGAATTTTAAATAGACCCTCGTCGAGAGACCCTTGTCCCGCGAGTTACACGCACTCCACGGATCTTGTTTTATTAGATGTAACTATGGATTACCGGCCCCTGATCACGTTTAAAGATTGACTCCAGCTACACTTAAACGAGGTCTAATTCAGTGAGCCCACCCACTCTTTGATCAGCGCTGTTTGCAAGCAAATGTTTGGTTAATAAGTACTGAGGATCACTGATGCGTGAACTGAGTAGACGTACGATTTGTGTTAGCAAAACTGTCAAAGGTGATGACGGTGCGTTGGTTGCGGGGTTTCTGAATTTTTGAAAGAACTGCGTGTGATGTGCGATAACGGATGACACAGGCACCGTTTGGCCCGCGATTCTTCGGGTCATCTATAAAAAAATATTTGGTGCATTTTTGTGGCAAGCCGGACCGGGCCCGGATTTTTTCAGTTTTAAAGGTTATGTTACGTGTTGCGTTTGGTGGGGAAATTTCCTTTGAACTGTAAAAGCTAAATATTTGGTATACTATATTTAAAACAACTGTTTCATATATTTAAATAAAACTGGATTTACTAAAAATAGTTTCAAGTTTTGGTAAATATAATCTCAGTTATGTATACCCTACTTTACTATGAAAACATTACATTACTCCTAGCGTAGCGTAAATACGCTGGGAGCATGTATTCATATTAATAACTAGCGGCCCGCCCCGGCTTCGCACGGTTATTAAACAAAAATTTCAGAAATTATACACAATAACACGATGGGTTTCACAGTTTTCATACGGATCCCTTACTTTTTCTAACAGCATTGGGATTTTTGACATTGACTCGACACTCCATAACTGACATTGGCCATAGAGAAAAAGCAAGCACGGTGCGCAACCTCTTTTTCTATTCTGACGCGCCATAATAGAAAAAGAGGTTGAATATACAGCGCACGATTCAATTATTGAATTTTTCATGCGGATCCCTAACTTTTTTGAAGATATTATATAGCCTATGTTCATCACGAAAAATTTAGGATTCTAATGGTGAAAGAATTTTTCAAATCGGTCCAGTAGTTTCGGAGCCTATTCAATTCAAACAAACAAACAAACATACAAACAAACAAACATACAAACAAACAAACAATCAAATCTTTCCTCTTTATAATATTAGTATAGACTAGTCAGGAATCTTTGGTACCAACCTTACCTACAGAAAGCTAAATAAATGTCAATAATTACTGTCGTGTAGAATATGCTGTAAAACAAAAGATTCATCCTGTTTCTTTTTTTTCAATGAATTACTGTTGCTTTTAATGGAAAATCTTTTGGTAACAACCTATTCAAGAGTAACTTCCTATTAGTATTCGTTTTGGTTCGCTATCTTAAACTCTAGTTCAGACAGTAAATATTCAGATAAAATACAAGCTTAGATGCTTACTAAGGGAAGAATTCTCATACAATTTTTTTCCATTCTTTTCGCTTTGTGTGGATTTCTTATTGTTTTTTTCTTTTAATCGTCTAGTATAAGTCTTATACTGTGCGTCATTACATTAGTTATTCTGTTTAAGTACATATCTGCGGAAACTTCATAATTGGCCCCCAGCACATCGCGCTGGTATAAAACCGGCATGTATTATGTAAATACCTATTCTTAATACCTAGCTGTTAGTTTCCCTAAAATTCTGTAATAAATAAATAAAGCACACTAAACAGCAAAATCGTCCCTCTAGCCTCTTTGTCAGTGCGAAGATGGCTGAAATATATGTGCTTATCTAACTATTTACTTGTTGGCTTACAGAGAGGAACCCTAATCAATTTGAAATGAGATTTAAATAAATAAACTAAGTTAAAAGCCTTCCCGTCATCTTGTTTTCAGTTATGACGAATCAGCGAATAGAACTGTTGAAAGTCCAAAATCGATCAGTTAAGAGCTTTTATATGTACATCTATACTAATATTTTAAAGAGGAAAGATTTGATTGTTTGTTTGTTTGAATTAAATAGGCTCCGAAACTACTGGACCGATTTGAAAAATTCTTTACCACCAGAATCCTAAATTTTCCGTGATGAATCCTAATTTTTTTGAAAATATTCTATAGCGTATCTATAGAATATTTTCAAAAAAATTAGGATTCAAATAATGATTATTGAACAATTGACACAGCATCATCTAGCCCCCAGTTAAGGCTCTGGGAAAGGATGAGTTTCGCATACAAACGTGGTACCATAAATTAAGAACCTGTTAGAATATTAGATACCAGACTATAACATCGCCATATCCATAGTTAAATCCATGGTTGAGTGTCAATGGTAATCTTCAGCGACGAAGTTATTATGCAGAAAGAAGAGCCAGAAAAGGAAGAAGAGTTGGTCCACCGACCAATTCGCCGAAGGCGGAACGAGCAGAAAGAGCCTTTGGTGTCTTTGTACAGCCGTAAAATGTATCATCTTAAAACTTTTGAAACTATCATGATTATTAACACTAAAGTAATTTAATTTTCATTCGTCAGACGAGTTAGTGTGATATTTATATTTTATGTAAGGCAGCCCTTATTTTATTGTTTGACTATGTGCACGTATCTTTCGCATTTTACAAGGTCAGGATTTTATTTATATTTACTCCAATATTTTCTCCGTAGCTTAAATATTCTGGGATTCTGGGAACCAAAAAATGTTGGTACAAAAGCTGTTTACAGAACACAAGCAAACAACTCGGATTACCATAATTTAAAGTAATAAAACAATTTTTACCGTGTATACTGTTTTATTTTCAATTCTGAGAGCATGTTGAGCTATTTACCTGTTTTTTGTAAACAGTTTCGGTACTGCCAATTTTATATAGTAGTAAAAAGCAAAAATGTATACATTGAAAATATTTTCTTACGGCGGCGAGGGTTTACCGTTTTTTTACAATATACCTAATGCTATTATACTATAAGCATTGAAGAGGTAAGTAAACACAGATTTTGAGTTTTCTGGTCGTTTTCTATTTATAGAAAAAGATTTATTCAATATATTGTAATAAAGTATACCAGTAATCTAGTACCCACAACACAAGCTCTGCTTAACATAGGTCTAGGTGATGCTGCGTGGATTGTCCAGCATTGTTTATTTATTTTATTTATTCTCCTAAGACGTTATACTGTGTTTTGTTTTAACATAGTAGTTACCTACCTAGTGGCTGCTAAACTATATCAAGTGAATGTAATATTAGTGTAAACAAGTATTTTGGTAACACTTCTAATACGTTCAGCAACCGCACTACGATCATTGCTGAACCTTCCTCAAACAAGTTACGCTTTAAATAAATAAATAAATAAAGATATTTAGTATTGTGTGTCGTGCTTTGTTTACAAACATTTCGCATCCATTTTGTATAGTGTATAATAACTGCTTGCTGATCCAAGAAATAAAATTTGTACCCAGCCACCGATTAGCGTACAAAAGTACCTTCTCCCATACATATAAAGCTGTGTCTGCAATAACTTCTGAAAATTCAATATTCCCTTAATTTTTTTCTAATAAAATCAGACGTTTACTAATAGGGGCAAAGTCAATTCGCCATTCATTGTAACACGAATAAGATAAATGTGTACAATAATTGCCGTGTGGTGCCGGCAAAGAATTTCACAACCTGCATAATACCATCGCAAAAACTGTCAAAATACGTAGACCTGAAATAAAGTATAATGATAATAAAATAAATGAATTTAAATAAATTTAAGCTTCTGGTCGAGGTGACGTGTGGTGTGACCCGAGAGCTGGTCAGTAGATCATATCTGGCGCAGCCATCATTGCTATACAGCGAGGCAATGCAGCCAGAATCTTGGAGACACTTCCGACTGGTATTGGTGTGAATCAGTTGAGCTACTTGTGGGTAGTTTGTTTGCAATAGTCTGCAGTTATCACAATTGTTTCTACCTTACATTTTTTGTTCTAATTTGGTCATTGGATAGCATATTTCTTCGTTAATAATGTTTCACACTGAAACAATAGATGTAATTAGGGTACAAATAAGAACTAAACGATTTATAAATTTTATTGTTTCTTTTTCTTGTGTACTAGTCCCATGTTGGGAAAGAGGGCCGATACCAGTGTTGCACCATCTTCTTCTGTCGGAGGTTGCATCCCTTACCTATTTCGCTCCAGGTGAACTCAATATGAAGTGCTTCTAGACTGTTCGTCGCCACAATTGTTTCACTACAGATCAAGAAGGGAAGAATCTCAAATCGACTAGTCGAGAGTAAGGGATTCTTTTTTATAGATTTATGCGAAACCCTAAAAACTTGACCTGACTTTGACTTCTTGTTCAAAACTTACTGTGTCAAAACGCGTCAGGTTTGCCACTTTTTTACCAGTGAGTTGGATACTCCATATTCATGGAATGGCGTGTTTGTAAAAATAATATAGGCGGTAAGTTTTGAAACCCTAAAAACTTCTCATCAAGGTCATGCCTTAATTTAGGTGACATTTCAATGACATTTATGAATAAATCTGCTCAAATAAGACTGCCTCTGAGATAAAACTAATGGCCGATTACCGCGGGGTGAAATAGGGTAAAAAGGGGGTGAATTGGGGGTGAAACGGGGTGCTGCGGGTAACTTTTATTGCGGTAGGGCAATTAAACGGACTGTGAAAAACTGTGTCGGATTCTGGCGGACATTTTGTGATAATTTAATTTCAACAATTTACCCCGGCAAGACGGGACCTTCACAGAATTGGTTTTGTTTTATTTACAGAGTTTCATGATGTACATCTTTGTGCCTCTGTGCCTCGGCTAAATTTGCGGACTTTTCACTGCGCTGGTACCAGAGCCTTTTTTGAGGATTTTGAGGATTACACAGAAACATAATCATTGCGAGATGATATCATCAGCTGGTAAGTTATAGTTTACATCTACCTACCGCTGCTTTGAAAGCTGTCCTTCTGTTCCAAGTTACCTCTTTGCTTGGGCTAAACGACGTTTCTCTGCGCTGGTACCAGTAGAGCCTTATTTACTGCTAGATAAACATTGATTACATCAGCTGGTTAGTTATATGTATCCTACCTACCGCTGTGCTAAGGTAGCCGTCCTTTTGTTCCAAGTCGCCTCTTAGCTTGGGCTACACTCGCAGACGTTTCTCTGCGCTGGTATCAGAAGACCCTTGTTCACTGCTAGATGATTACATCAGTTGGTTAGTTATAGGTATCATCTACCTACCGCTGCTTTGGAAACCGTCCATCTGTTTCAAGTCGCCTCTTTGCTGGCTACACGCGCGGACGTTTCTCTGCGCTGGTACCAGTAGAGGCTTATTCACTGCTAGATGATTACATCAGTTGGTTAGTTATAGGTATCATCTACCTACCGCTGCTTTGGAAACCGTCCATCTGTTTCAAGTCGCCTCTTTGCTGGCTACACGCGCGGACGTTTCTCTGCGCTGGTGCCAGTAGAGGCTTATTCACTGCTAGATGATTACATCAGTTGGTTAGTTATAGGTATCATCTACCTACCGCTGCTTTGGAAACCGTCCATCTGTTTCAAGTCGCCTCTTTGCTGGCTACACGCGCGGAGGTTTCTCTGCGCTGGTACCAGTAGAACCTTACTAACTCCGAGATGATTACATCTTCGGGTTAGTCATAGGTTACTTCTTCTACCTATCGCTGCTATGGAAGCAGTCTTTCTGTTTTAAGTCGCGTCTTTGTTTCGGCTATACTCACGGACGTTTCTCAGCGCTGGTGCCAGTAGGACCCATTGCTTATTTCTACATGCCCGCACTAGTCCACTGCTGGACACCCATGCAGGTACGCTGCTGCCTACCAGCGAATACTCATACTTGTCAACAGTCACTTGAGACACTCACGTAAAGAGTTGGGGTGGTACAATCAGCGTCAAATTGATATGAGCGTCTAGATTACTCTAAAGCTAAGATAATTTTGAACATCCTGACTGCTTATATAAATATGAAATAATATGAAGTAAGATATTTTGAACACCTTGGGTTCTTACAAAAATATAACTAATGATTCGATCTGCGTATATAAAATTGCTTTTATGTTTTTCTAATAATTTTGACTACTCTACAATATCATATCAATTTGAAGCTGAATATAAAAACAAACTTGTGCTCGTTTAAATCACACTCGCACTCAGTATTTTAGTAACTCTTCGCTTCGCTCGTTAGTTTTTAAAGAATCCTGTTGCACTCATCATTACTCATGCTATGTTGCTTGATAATAAGGGTAGTCCCTTATGGGTATGGATTATCCCATAAGCCATAATCTACTATCATAACGATGTATAATTTTCGATAGGTACTACTAAATCACATAAAACAGAACCCTAAAATCAGTGAGCAGAGTATTTGCTATGCCACAACATTTCAGCAGGTAGAAAAAGCAACCCTCTCAAAAACGGGCCTTTCAAACCCCCGGGATATTTGCGTATGGGTAGTATTGGCCAAATATAAAGTAATGGATACCCACTCGTTGGCGCGGGCCAGACGGGTTAAACCAACGCCGATTGTTTTTTAATTTTAATGAGAATACATATGCCCTTTATTTTTAGGGTTTCATAACCCACACAAAACGTCTGACCTTAACAATTTGATTTTTGATAATTTCTTTGTATATCGTTTTCATATTATAGTGAACATCGACGCAACTTTAGGTCAAAGTAGCGCCTTAACGACGAATCGGGCGAAGGTCTACCTCGACGCATGAGGCTACGGGTTTGCGGCGCCTTGGGACAAATGTTTGTACGATTTGCATATGTTCAGGGAGTTCTGAGTGTTTTTTATAAATAGTAAAAACATATAATTTAAGCATATTATAATGTATTATAAATAAATAAAGAATGCTGGATAATTCACACAGCATTACCTAGCCCCAAGCTAAGCAGAGCTTGTGTTATATACTATGTGCAATGTTCTTTTACAGTTTATTAGTAATTTAGGTACAATTAAACTACCCACATAAAAGAAACTGAGTTAGTTTCATTCGAAAACTTGAATTTTTCCAATGAAACTCGGATAAATTAAGATGCAAACACAACAGAAGCACTCCTTGTATATTTATCCAGATGTAAAGTTTATTTAAATACTTCGTAAAGTTTCCTTTGTTTTCTTTGTGCCGGTAAGTAAAGCATAATAAGTATATAGTTTAATTTCTGTTTATAAAGTATTTATTTACCAAAGGACTACTACTACTCTTAAAGTATTTTTTTTTTTTGCAAGAAAAATACGTAACAACAGCCTGGAGGGATTTACAACCCTTTGCCATGGGAAATACGAAATAATAAAGCCATTGGTCTTGCAACTGAGCTCTCCGCGGTCATTTAGTTTAACGTCCTATGAATCGGATTAAGAGTGAGGGAATAAGTGTGTACCTGTGTTTGCGCAAACACTTGGGCACTATAATTTGTTCTGCGTTTATACTGGCCGATGTGGTCGAAGATTCGGCTTGGCGGTCTTTATCAGTCTTGTAGTCCAAATAAACCTTGAAAATTAAAATAGATAGGTACTGGCTAAAAGTTATGTTACTATCATATTACTTACAACAATAGGCTAGAGCAAACGCGTGTTTGTGAGTGGCAGCCGTGGCAGGGCAAAATATGTAAACTTGAACCTCAAAATATTTATATTGAATTGACCAAGGAGACTCGGACTGAGATCTTATTCGATTTGTTTGAATTTAGTAAGACCTTCACCTTTTTGTGCAATAAGGTTTTAATTGCTTTCCGTTGAGGTTACATGTCTAGAGTGTGAAAAGTGCTTTTCACACTTAACGCACGTAAGTCGAACGACTATGCATTTTGTGTCATTTTATTCATTTTTCTATTCACACTGATCATTCAAAGTTTCATTTAGACGTAACTTTGTGATTTTTTTCTATCGGGTGAAATATCACCAATCGTGTTTTTGTTCTAGTGATGCACTAGAAAATATGCTCAACTATAATGTGTATGAATTTCAAAACTATAGGCCTTATAGTTATTGAGGTACGGCCATTTGAAAATCCCGAAATTCGGGAATCCTCCCCTTAATCAAACTTATTCGATAGAAAACAATGAATTTTTGTGTTGGAATAACTTTAATACTTTTTTTTTGGCAAATTATTTTCTCGGGATAGTCGCGAAAGTTTCCGCGAATTTTTAATGGCGCCAACCGCGGACTTATGTTGCCCCCTGTCACCGCGAGGGCTGGACGTTCAAGTGGATAAAGTATTAACTTTATTCCTTCGTTGCATAATTTACTATAAATGAATAA
Source organism: Eupithecia pulchellata (assembly GCA_963931895.1). Taxonomy (NCBI): domain Eukaryota; kingdom Metazoa; phylum Arthropoda; class Insecta; order Lepidoptera; family Geometridae; genus Eupithecia; species Eupithecia pulchellata. The sequence continues at coordinate 3,111,924 of OZ007544.1, forward strand.
ATAATATTAAAATCTGTTTAATGCGGGCACAACAATTACCCATATCCACATCATCAAAATATGAGCACACAATATAAAATGAAATAAAAATATTAAAAATACGAATTATTTTTTATTTCCATCCATGAAAAAGGTCTGGCAGGGAAACAATGCCATCTGCAATATGGCCATCTTATATGCTATCTTAAATATAAGCAATAAAGTGTTTAAATAAATTAAAACACTAAAGCTAGTATTAAGCTGCCATAATTTTCCTCAAAACTGCATTACAAAAGCATTAAAACTAACTGCCCTAAAGCAGATTACAGTGATATTAAACTCAAAACTGCGTAAGCAGAACGTGACTGGAAGGAATTAAGGCAATTCTGGTGTCACAAACTGCATGGTCTTCATACCGGTTAGAGAAACTTTAGAAAAGCAAAGTAAAGCGTGACATTTAACGAAAATACAATGCTTATGATAGTTAAAGGGTTCAAACAAATTTATTAACAAAGAAACGGAAGGTACTTATTGATGGGTCTACTAGAGTGTAGACTCTACGCTCTAGTAGACAGATCGTTCGTTATGCATCTCTCTAGTTTTGAGTTAGATGCTAGCTTTTTAGTTTATGCTAACTTGTTAGCTTTTTGTGTGATATTTTTGTAAGCGACATGAGTTGTTCTTTGTTTTCTTTTGAGTTTTCTGTGTTCAAAGCAGTTTAGAAATAATTATGGCTTTTTTATTCTCAATTGACGAACTCTGGCGCGGTGGGCATAGATCCGCCTGAAACGCAGGAGAAGACAGGTTCGATTCTCGCATCGGGGCAAATGTAAGATGTAGATATTTGTTCAGTGTGTTCTAGTCATTCTCTATGTGTAGTAAAAAATAAAGATATTTCAATTTAAAAAAGTATTAAGTCAGTAAGTTAATCAAGTACCTTTAAAAAAAAATAATAGTACATTATAATCGTACCATAATTCCGACACAAATGTAAATTTGTTTGTAAATAAATAAATGAAATACCAATAACACAGGCTCTGCTTAACTTGGGGGTGGATATTGCTGTGGGGGATGTCTAGCATTATTTATTTTATTCTTACGACAGTATATCTCGGCTTATTAAGTTTCTCAGCGTTCCACTACAGATCCACATCTGGGTAATGTACAGGAATATTAGCATTTCAAGCAGATGTGCGTAACGGGTGCTTAGGTAGTTTTGATGCGTGTAGATATTAGGTTACGACATATTATATTACATATGCGGGAAAATAAATATACAGTAGTTATGGAATAGGCGCGTATTTTTTTCAGGGCCGGAATTAAGCCTTAAAAAAGATGGATAGAAAATCCTTAATACGTTTTTAGTAGTTCTGGCGTATTTTTTACAGGGTTGAAGTTAAGGCTTAAATGATGTGTATTAACTAGTTGTAATTGTTTTTTGTAACCATTGTTTTATGTTCCATAAAATCGGATTTAAATTCGTTAAGGCTTCGGTAACGGATGAATTTCCCATACAAACGTAGTACCAAAAAGATTTGTGTTTCGAGCATTTTTTGACCATGGTTTGCTATTATTTGTATTAGAATAGTAACCAAGGTTTTTCAAAATACTTATCTACACAGATACTAAGACAAAATGTCTTGATCTTTTGGGGAAACTTTGCTGGTTTTAGTGATATTTTAGTAGTTTTTGTTTAGTTTTTAATAACTGTTTGTTACCAAAATAAAATAAAATAAAATCTCTCTATCTTTCTTTTTTGGAGTACCTAAATATGCGATTAGATTTCATTACAGAACGGCATCTTTTTTTTATAAGTACCTAAAAATTCGATTAGGTTTCATTTAATTAGAGAAAAACATTTTGGAAGAAACATTAGATAAATACTTTATATTAATACAAATAATAGCAGATTAATGTAAAAATATTGTCACATTACAAATCAAACTGGTACTACGTTTGTATGGGAAATTCCTTAGCCTTAGAATAATTTTAAGTTATCCAAATAAAGGCTTATTATTATATATAAAATAAATTGAGGACATTTACCTTCGTAAGGAAAATCAATCTAGTCGATCTTTAGTAAACTTTCCACGTTAGTTTCGGTAGTTAAGGAAATTCGGTCTTTGCCTGACGTATCGGAAACTTATAACGAGTTGTAATAACAGTGAAAAAACTACTATATTGCTACGGAATAAAAACTATAGTTGAACAGCAAAAAACTAGCTTTGAACTGGACAATATTTTATAGAGACGGTGTCGTTTCTCGCGGACTTTTAGTACTTATTGAAAATATTCGTTCAGTTTGAAATTTACAGTAATTATTTATTTTTATTTCAGTATTTATTTTTCAACTTGAGCGTTCATTATAATCAGTACGGAAATTTATCACGTTTATTACCCGATGATACTTGTTATAATAATATGTCTTCAGATTGAAGAATCTTCATATTTTCATATAACGAAAATGTTAAAAAGCAACTACGTTAGCAACAACTTACGCTTATATGCAGGTACTTTTTGAAAAACTCGTTTTATTGCGTACCTATGTACCCATAATGTATTCGCAAGACTTATGTAAGAGTAAAGCACTAAAGATTAAATTAAAAATAAAGTGTATGTCCTTATTTGTATACCTTTTTGATACAATCCGTTTTTAATGTTGACAGCGAAAACAGGTACAAGGGTAAGTTGGTACGATTTTTATCAGTTTTCAATACATTGAAAACGTTCCTACAATTTCCCGCCGCCCATTTAGAAAGGCTTTCGAGAAAATTCTTTTTACCCCCAAATTTAGTCAAGTCTTTTATCCAAATTAGTTTAATATCTTCATCGAGACACAACAAAAACTCTATAAAAACAAAGGGTTCCCTATTGCACCGTATTTGCAAATGTCAAAGCAAATTCACCATCATTAGAGAAGCTCTATCACGAATAATAAAATGCACGTTGTAGTTGATTGCCACTTTACGAGTACGCACATCGTGCATTGCCCTAATTAATGGCAACCTTGCATTTACGCCAGTCATCCATTTTAGCAATACTTATTATTATATTCAGTTCGTGATCAGCGAACACAAATAATAATAATAACAATAACACGACCACAAAAACAGAACAGACACATCCAAAGAAACTAGATGTTGCTCTCATTTACTGTCTCACCTGATATGACCAGAAAGATATAAATAATAAATAAGGTTGGTATAGAAGGATCTTTTTCAGTTGAGTACCCGCTACCTATCGAGATATCTGGAACTCACTTTTGTTTTCCTAATGCCAATCAAAAACCGTTCATTTAGATTCCCAATAGACGATAATTAACATTGAATCTTCGTACATTGCATACATTATTGAAGTGAAATGAATTTCTAATAATTTACGTAGTCGATGACAAAGCGACGTATTTTTTTTTCGATTCTACTCCGAACAATTATCCCCGTGCGAGCTGAAGTCTGAATTAGAAAAAATTTAGTTAAAAGTAACATACGTCACGTCACATAAGAAAGACTCTCCTTACCTATCAAACGTCGCAATTTTATTGGGTAGCCATTGGGCAGACAATCAATGTGTAGGTAGCTATTTCTAAGGGTAACATAGCAAATTTTACAATAGTTTACCAATATAATAGGCTGCCAAATGACGATGTTTGATAGGTAAGGAGATTCTTTCTCAAGTGTCTTGACGTAACATATACGTCAAGTCACTTGAGAAAGAAAAACTCTTTTAAACCTCTTTTAAATTATTTTTTTTCAGACTTCAGCCTATAACGGACAAAAATAATCAGATTTTTATTTTATCTCTTCGTTATCGTTATCCGTTTCTCGTGATAGACCTCAGACACATTACACTTTATTTCTCTACCATTCGGCGTAGAAAGGGCGCGGGTGCTTAAAAATAATGGGTAGTACCTAGCGTTCACGTGAAAACCTTTTATTTTCAGAGGGTGGAAGCTACTCGATGCTTATTAGTTGTGAATGATGTAATGTAAGGGCTCAAAAAACTCCAATCTAGCTCCCATTTAGTGACATGTTGTATTTCGTTTGCCCTTGTTAATAACTAATCATTTTATTCCCGTTTTTCCTTGAATAACAAATATTCTGGACAATTAGGTACCAGCTTTCACCAACAAATGGTTAAATTTTTAACGATTGTTTTGACTTTTTGGGCACACCTTTTCACACATTTCGTCACATCCGACGTCAAAGCCGACGAAGTTACCTATACGTGGTGTAACAAAATATGTGTACTAAGCGAAAGGGAGTGAATTTCCACCCCCCAGGGGACCAACTTTTATTCCACGGCTTTTCGAATTTCAGTCGGTATTTTGGAAAAAACTGCATCAAAGTTTCAACATGGACAGCTGACTTTTTACGAAGTGACAATCCTAAAGGCAGCGGTTTCTTGTACCTGTGACAATGACGTCAGTATGGGCATAGATGTAGAGTAATAGATAGGTAGATAGATAGATTAGGTAGTCTCCCGCCCCGCCATAGCTGAACTCTACGAAGATAAATACCTACCTAACTGCAGTGGTAGTAGGTATGTATAGGCTACCCAGATAAGGAAATAAAAGAGGAAAAAAAAAATAAAAATATAATTAAAATAGGAATTTTTAATTTTCTACCCCCCACAACTGATCACCATTGGGGTCTGAAACCTCCCCCTTCGGCTTAGTACACATATTTTGTTACACCTTGTATAATCCGATTATCTTTTGATGAATACCAGCCTAAGTCATTTAGTACCCATAACACAAGCTCTGCTTTATTCAGATTCAATAACTTTATTTCTTTAGGCTTACAAAATATGCACTTAGACAAATCAAATTTCATACATTATCATTCATTTACTTCGGTAAAACCCTCAATATTTCAGATAAGTATGGATGTTCAATTCAGCAGACATGGTGTTTGCTGTCAACTATAATTCTTATCAAAATTCTTATTCCATATAAATAAAAACCAATTTTCTATCAGAAAATATATATTTTAAATTAAAGTCATTGAGTCTGATAGCATTAAGATTATCCGATAATCTTCCGGTATTAAATGAATTGTTTCTATTAAGTGGTCCATTCGCGCTCTTATTTCTTTGGATTAAGTAAGGTCGATATAAGTCTCTAAAGATCCTTCACACTGGCGATAAAATTTCTTTAAATATCTGTTAACTAAATAAATAACGAAAAAAATATGGATAATTCACACAGCGTTATCTACTCCCAAGCTAAGCAATTTTTATATTATGTATGTTTATCGTTTTTTACCATCCATAACGGTTGCTATGTTGCCTGAAGTAAATGATTTATTATTATTATTATTATGGCCTCAAACTAAGCTTAGTATAATAATTTAATATAGTATAATAATTTAATATCGGCCTTCAAGCTTGTTCATCACTCAGACAAAATAAAAAAACTTTTTTTGTCTGAGGTTCATCATTGATGTCGCTGCTGCCCGCGCTATAAAGACTTTCATTTAATTAGGTCCATCAAGAGCTTTATGCTGACGGCGCGATGGCTTGCATATGCTACGCTGCGATACGCTGCCCTTACCATCATTACTGTGGCCAGCAAGACCAATTACTAACCGCGTCAGTCATCATCATCATCAGCCTATAATAGTCCACTGCTGGACATAGGCCTCCCCTAATGAGCGCCATAGATGGCATTATCATTTGGGGGATCGCAGTTCGGTGGAGTTGTTCTGCAGAGGGCGCTGCTGCCCGCCCCCCGGTGTGTTTCCCTTAGTCGCCTCTTACGACACCCACGGGAAGAGATGGGGTGGTGAAATTCTATGCCGGCACCACACGGCCCGCGTCAGTAATTTGCTTTATCATCCAATCTCTAAATCAACTTCACAAAGTATAAACGTAAGGAAAGATTCATCAAAGCCCGTCTCATCGTATCTGCAAATGGATCCTTTGACTTTTTTATTTCCTTGATTAAATACGTTACAAGTATAGACGCGACAAGGGGAGGGTTTGGACAGACGGGGGGAGATAACTTAATAGAGAAGTGGCTATTTACTGTAGAAATTGGAGAGATAACTTTTATTAAAGTATTGCTTTATGACTTCTGTGAATTTGGGTAGAATTATTTAACTTTTCTGGATTTATTCTTACCTATAAAACTTTCATAACCAAATACATTTCTATAAACATTGAAATGAATTTGGTGGGTATTGGAGCTAACTATAAAATAACGAATAATAATTAAAATAGTTCTAGAAAAACTGAAGATTGTTTTGAATATTAAAGCTGTTTTTAAGCTGGTACTTTAGTTACGAAAAAAAGTATTATAAAAATGAATGAAATAGCAATATTTTTTTAATAACTTTGCCTTTAATAAGAAGACGTGGAGTAGTGACGTTGAATAGAATAGAATAGAATATTACTTTATTGCACCATCAATACACTTAAAAGGTTACAATTTTACACGATCTTAATACTAACTATATCTAAAATGGCACAATCGGCTATAATAAGTTCCCGATTTATTAACATGGGCCACACAAAATGTTTTATACTATCACATTTTCCATGGCCGTAATACTATAGGTACATATTTTTTACGTAACATCGAAACATCATTCTGCTCTCAATAGGAGTCAGTAGTTTTTATTGGATCTAGCAGAGATGACTCGTGGAGTTTTTTAGAAACTCTTGCTTGTTTTATATATTGTTTATGTACATTCTTTTCAGCAAAGGACCTTCTATAGTTCATATATTTAGCGGCAAAGATATATCTTTGATATTTTGCAATCACGTCTTAATAGCAGAATGGATGGAACTTAATGACGAAATGTTTATGAAAAAATTGAGGCTTTGACTACCACAAGAGCTTAATTACCTACACAATTAACGAATATACGTTATATATGAAATTTTAAAAATAAATATTTAAAAATAAATATGACTTCCTCCTCTCTATATATACATTTTGTGAGCCACGCAGGTTCTACGAAATTAACTATTAACTTTATGGATTGTCATTTTAAATCCATCTTGCCAATTTTTTTTTTTTTTTTTTTATAATGCTGGACAATCCATACAACATCATCTAGCCCCAAGCTAAGCCGAGCTTGTGTTATGGGTACTAGATGACCGATATACATAATACAATAGATTACATAGATAGATATTTTTTATTATATATAGAAAAACGAACAGATCACCCTGAATTTGAAAAAAAAATTGACCAAAAAGAGTATTAAATATAAAGTTTGCCGCAGTATATAAATAATTTCACGGCCATTTTTTATTATTTCTTTGGGAAAAACCTGCTATATCTGCATAGTTTCAACATCGTCAGCGAAACGTCAAAAATCAAATCATTTCAACATCATCATCGTTTTCATGCTTTTCAATAAACCATGTTCTACGGCAGTTGACACTACGCTGCGCTCCGTCCCACGATGAAATTTTTAATCAACAGATTCCTATCGGCAGGTTGCAGTCGTTGTACAGGGTGGTCGAGGGATAGGTGATGATTACAAAAAGTCAAAAAAAATTATAATATTTCGTTTAAAAAAATATCATTGAACGATATTTCAGATAAGAAGGTTCTTTATTAAAAAAATAAGTAATTTTACACTCAGAAATTATTCTCCAATCAGATTAGCTCACCTTCTTGCCAAGTAGCCTCCTGTTGCGTAACATTACATATGTGTGTAAAAATTAATACTTTTAATATTTTGTTTAAATACTTGTGCGAAGCTGCGGGCGGACTGCTAGTAGCTAAATATAGTAATTTATTTTTAGCAACTATTAGGTAATTCACAAGGTTTTCCGCGGACATTTACGAAATGGCTAAAAGATGCATTGCTACGACCGACGTAGCTACTTTTTACTTTGCTACAATGCGGCTACGAGAGCTACGAATGCTACGGTATATCCATTGATCTGTATGGATGAAAGCGGGTTAACTACGAACCTATTTGACGCGTACAAGCGATACGGGCGCGACGTAAGCCACACCCACTCTGATGAAGTTCCTCGTTAAAGGATGAAACGTTGGTGTTCTTCCAACACAATACGTATATAAGTCAACCCACTAACATTCGTCAAATTACGATAGGTTTTATAGTATTTTATAGTATCTATGGATCTAATATTATGGAATCTAGCTGAATACTACTGAAAACTAGGGGTATAGATGACTGATATACATAATACAATATTATTACATATATAGATATTTTTTTTATTTTACGTATAAAACGACCAGAACGCCCTGAACAAATATCTTCAGACCGTACAAATATATGTCCCGAGGCGGGAATCGAACCCGCAACCTCTCGCGTCGCAGGCGGACCTTCGCCCACCGCGCCACAGAGTTCATCAAATTGATATTTTTATATTGTTAAACTTCATAAAAAATATAAATGTTGTGATTAATTAGTGAATTCGTAAACTGTATAATTAAACAATAAACTCAGGTCAGGATAGGTTTTCGTGTTTCCCCCACTATCCCTTAAAAAGAAAACAACCAGAATACTTACTAAATTATAAATCCTTATCCAATCTAAAAACTGAGCAGATATCAACGAATTTGTACCAAAAAAACTATTATTATTCTTTACTATATATAAACTAATAGTTTTGTTATTTGGTGTGCATTATAGACTTAATTTGCATTGTAAATAATCTAAGCTAAACCGAAAGACTAATTTATTCCGTAGCACCCTGTATCAGGTGAGTAGGCGCATTGGGGGGGTTATGCCAATAGTGCAGTTAAAATATGCTAGGTTGGGGGAGGAGGGGGGGGTTAGGTGGTATGCCGCTAGGGGCCCTCGCGTGTTTTGTTTTGGTTGTGAATACTCTGATACTGCGTAGTGGATTAATGAAAATGTTTGTGAAAAAGATTATTAATCCTTTGGAAAATGTGGTTTTACATCAGATGCAAAAGTAACTCTGTCTGTCCGTCTTTAATACCTACTCTATCGGTTCAGTAGATAAGGTGAGTGAATTGATTAAATCTGCCACATACGTTGTCTAGTCCGGGACAAATAAAATTTTGAATATTCACAGGAATTTTTGTTCATAAATAAATATTTGTTACCCATTACGCCATAACTAACTGCATTTAGTAAGTTCAGAAAAGTTGCCTAGAAGAAATTACTTTTAGCAATCAATTTTGAAATTTATTGTACGTTGCATGTACGTTGTTTCAGTGTCGACAAAATTTATATATTTTTTTTTGTATTTGTAGTTACTGCATTTCATTCATTCGTTCAGTGTGATTGGTTCATCATTATGTACCTACTTACTTCTAGATTACCTAAAGGCCAAAAAGATTTTCATTGCGTTATATCAATACGGACATAAATTAAAAATAAAACCACAGAAACCTACTTCACGGCCCTATTCGAGCAAAAAGTAAATTCTACCTCCTATAAAGCTCTATTCGCAGTAATCAGTAATCCATCCAACTACGTGCGTTGCGCGTGGCATAGATCGAGTGCCTTTCACCGGCTAATTACCTCCCGCAGGGGGTTATTCTGAACAATTCTTACTAATATTCAAGGGTATATAATACCCCTTGAATATTATTAAGAGTTGTTCAGAATATATTACGTATTCACACAAAGATGTGAAGAATCAAATTACTGTGCACAATATTATTTTTTACCTTATATTCCATTTTTATAAAAGATGTTTTGTTTGGCTTCGAAAATATTGATAGTCTATTTTTACATAACTAAAAAATATATGCAAGTAGTTATCAAAACGTACAAATTGCAAATCATACCAAGCTATTTAAAGATGATTCCTATCAAGTTTATTAAAAAAACTCAACTAATCCAACAACTGAATAAATAATAGACATTCTCACAGTCGGTTTTTATATAATGTCAAAATACTTACTCAATATAAGAAACGAACCAACTTTTGTTTTAGTATCGTGAGACAAAATATTCTTTCGATTTCGTTTGCAAAAAAACGAAACAAAGAGAGACGTTATTTTCATTCGTTTTTTTTTATATGTAGTTGGTGGAAATTATAATAAGGCAGTGAACACGAAGTCAAAATTCCCTTTATTATTCCTAGTATTACTTTAAAAAAATCTGAAACCTATCTGAGAGCACAAGAGAACTTTAAGGGTAATAAAGCACATTACGTTACGTGTGTACAGGTTGAAATACAAATCCTAATCATTTAGACTCACAATTAGTAAAAATATGAACCCGAGAATAACCGCCTTTGTCACGAAAAGATTGCGTTATTACATTAGCAGGATTCATTGAGCATTTCCTTCAGAAATATCATTCAACCGGATAGATATAATTAGTTCTTTGTATGAAAATGGATTACCGAACGCTGCCTTAATTTAATATAATCATTTAAGTCTCTCATGGAAACAAGATACTTTGAGAGATATATGTTTGTATATTTGATGATTGTATCAATAATGGAATTGACAGGCCTCTCACAACAACATCAACATCACCAGCCTATAATAATCCACTGCTGGACATAGGCCTCCCCTAATGAGCGCCATAGATGGCATCATTATTTGGGGGTTATTGCCCATAATCCCCACGCTGGGCATGCGGGTTGGGGATCGCAGTTCGGTGTATTTGTTCTGCAGAAGGCGCTGCTGCCCGCCCCCCGCTGTGTTTCCCTTAGTCGCCTCTTACGACACCCACGGGAAGAGTTGGGGTGGTGAAATTCTATGCCGGCACCACACGGTACACAATATTAGCTATAAAATTTGTATTTAGATTAGCCAGAGCAATAATATATTCTAGCAAGTTTTGCTTCCATTGTGAGAAAAAATTAATACTAATATTTGAATTTTGAATTTGAGGGGCAGCTAAAACAAGAAAGTATAATTTAGCAATCAGTATATCCATAATTAATGCTGGACAATCAGCATAATAAGATCCTAATTCAAGCTAAGCAGAGCTTGTGTTATGCGTACTAGATGACTGATATCAAATACATAGGTTTTTATTATTTTCCATAGAAAACGACCAGAACAGTAAAAAATATTTGCAGGTCCTATATTTTTCCTGAGGCGGGAATCGAACTGCAATCTCCTGTGTCGCAGGTGGACCTTCGCCCATCGTACCTAGGAGGGCATCCAGAATATTATCTACACTCGAGAGCAATGAATCCGGGTCACTCAAAGAATCCAAAAAATCTCAGAAAGTAAGAATGCTAGGTTAATGCAATAAATTGTATTTAATAGACAATTTAATACTCCTTAAATGAAAGTTAAAAAAATATGAGTCACCATACATTTTATTTACACAAAATTACATAAAGAAAAAAAACTGCTGATCTCTCCTTAAAACAAAAATAGGAAACATGAAATTTTTTAACTTTATGACGATTTTCTTGAATTTCAATACTTCGTATTACCTCCTCGTGCTTCCATTACTGCGTTTACGCGGTTTGGCATGCTGTACACCAAGTTCCTTATACGATTTTGGGGAATATTCTCCCATTCCTCTGTGAGAGCAATTTTGAGCTCAGGAAGCGTGATTGGGGGAGGGTTTCGTTGTTTTACGCATCTCCCTAGCTCGTCCCAAGCATGCTCGATCGGGTTGATATCCGGGCTGCGCGCTGGCCACTCCATACAAGTAATGTTCATCTCTTGAAGGTAGTCATACACAATCCTACCTGTATGAGGTCGGGCATTGTCATGCATAAATATAGCATCCTCACCCAAATTGACCATAAATGGACCAACGTGTTCGTTGAGGATTTCTTCCACATATCTTACGCTAGTTAAAGAGCCGTTTTCTATGATCACCAGCTCTGTGCGACTTTCAGAGGAAATTCCGGCCCACACAAGTACAGACCCACCACCGTAGGCTACTTTTTCTTCGATGCATGCTTGCTTGAATCTTTCCCCTGGTCTTCTATACACTCTGTGTCTTCCATCGTGCTTGTAGAGCATAAATTTTGATTCGTCGGAGAACAATTTATTGCATTAACCTAGCATTCTTACTTTCCGAGATTTTTGGATTCTTTGAGTGACCCGGATTCATTGCTCTCGAGTGTATATAATAACACTACTTTCTGAAACTCTAGAGGTGGGTACATTACCGGTTGTATAAAAATAATAACTTTCCATTACGAATAAGTTATTTCAAAGCCTTCTCTAAGCCTTAAGTACCTAGGCTTGACAAGGAAGCATTCTAACTAGTTTCATCTTTATTCTCTAGGGTATACGACTCAGAATAACCCTCCACGTTAGAGGCCGACTAGCAAAACTAACAGTTGAGACTCAACTTTATTATGTTTTCATAGGGTTGAAAATAGCAAAGGGATTTAACCACATTTTACAGCAATGTTGCCAACATTTTATTTTCAAGATGAGTCACTTCTGCACGTCTGTTAGTGAAAATAAGCTTCAGTTTTCAAGCTTTCGTTTGAATTCTGATAAGCTAAAGCTAAAGTGTTCAATTGTGTTAGCAATGAAAAACAAACAATAATAAATTAATAAATACCTATATAAAGAAACCCTAGCTAGATTCTAGGTTTCTTGGGACACACACAATATATAAAGATCTAACAAATTTCATAGAGTTCACAGGTGATTAGAATTCTAGCTTTCATCGCCATTCAAAGTGGCAACGCTGCCAGCATTCTGGGCATTCTACCTTATGGTTACGGCTTACATTATAAGGAAATAGTTTTAAGAATAAATATCGGTTGTAATTATTTTATTCTGTATAATTTTAAAAGTTTTGTTTAAAAAATAATTACTCTTTTTAAGGGTACCTTTAAATACACAAAATTATAGTAAAATAACCAAATTAGAACTAGTATTTTTAACGCTATGTGGTAACAATGAAATCGGCTACATTATATGCATAGGGTGCTACCCACATAACCCTCCTCCGATGTCAGTCGGGTAAATATAATGTTTATTCTAAAGTCATTTAGAACGGGATATTTACCATGATTAGAGTTTTGAGTTTTCATACCTCTATATTTCGGCACAGTTTCATGCGCCATGATCACGGAACAACTGGCGAACATGGCGCATGAAACTGTGCCGAATATTGGAAAACTAAAAACTCTAATCATGTAAATATCTCGTTATAAATGACTTTAGTGTTAATAACCATGATAGTTGCAAAAGATGTTTATTCTGTCTATAAGTGATACATTATTTTAAAACAAATGTGAATCTATAACGGTGTTAGAACACAGGATAAACCATAAAAATTATTTCTCGTTTTGTAACATTCTAACTTTACGAGCTCGCGTTAAAAGTATATTGGTTTAGTTGGTAACGAGGCAGTAAACGTGTTAAGCTTTCTTGTGATGGGGTAAAGGCCATCTATAAGTCTTGAAGTTACAAAACACAAATAAAATAATAATAGGTATTAGACAGTTTTCATACAGGATTATTTGTCCCAAAGTAAGCTCAGTTTTGGATACCAGATGATTAGACTTATATATTAGACTTATATAATTTTTATACAATTCTTACTTTTTTTATTTGTATAAATCTTAGTCAGTCCAGAAGACTATTAATCCTTTTATGAAAGATTTGATTGGCATCAAAACAGGTTTGTGTATAATTACCATTTTCTTGATTTTTTTTTTTCAAAATCTGTGAATGGCGTTTCTGGATAATGTCTCGAAAATTTATGGGTGGTCTTCTAGGCGTTTTCCTGTACATGTAACAGTTAAATATAATAAATAATGCAAATCACATAACTTTTACTGGGAAATAAAGTAATCACAACTATGGTTAATGAGTAGTGAAAGAAATCCCTAGCTAGAGGAAATATTAGGTCCTTACATATGAAATTGGCGTTTTGTATGGGAGGAACAAAAAGTCGAATATTTTTTAATATAATATATTTAATTAATCAAAGTATGAACCATTATTTTCTATGCACTTTTGCCATCTTATAGGTAGTTCATTGATCCCTTTACTAAAAAAACCAGTCGGACGGGAATCAATAAAATCTTTGAAGGCGATTTGGACTGCCCCATCGGAGTTGAATTTTTTCCCTTGCAAGAAGTTATCCAAATTTCGAAAAAAATGGTAATCTGTTGGAGCAAGGTCCGGGGAGTACGGAGGATGTCTTAGACTTTCCAATTGAAGCTCTTCTAATTTAGTAGCCGTCTGTTGCGCAGTGTGTGGTCTAGCGTTGTCGTGAAGCAGCAGTGGCGTGGAGCGATTGACCAGCCTAGGTTGTTTAGCCGCTAGCTTTTCCATCATGGTTTGCAATTGCTGACAATAGACATCAGCCGTAATAGTCTGGCCAGATTTGAGAAAACTGTAATGAACAATACCGGCACTAGTCCACCAAACGCTTACAAGTAACTTTTTTGGGGTTAATTTTCGCTTGGGGCAGGATTTGGCTGGCTGGCCAGGATCCAACCATTGCGCTGAGCGCTTCCGATTATCGTAAAGAACCCATTTTTCATCACAGGTAATGATTCGGTTTAAAATACCTTCATTATTGTGCCGGTTTAGTAATGTAACGCAGCAGTCGACGCGCGTTTGCCGGTTTGCTTCAGTCAATTCGTGAGGTACCCACCTTTCAAGCTTTTTAATCTTCCCAATTTGCTTCAAGTGAATTAAAACAGTTTTATCACTAACACCGCAGCCTGCAGCTAACTCGGACGTGGTTTGCGATGGATCCGCTTCCAAAGAGGAGAAATTTGTGATTAAAGTGGCCAGTACGAAAAACGCCAATTTCATATGTAAGGACCTAATATTATAAAAACCTAGTTTTTGCGTGGATTGCTTTTAGTTCTACAGAACTCTGAAAACAAACCAGCAGCCAACTCCATCAAAGTTAACCGACTCTCTTTAAACTGCAAGTCTGGTTCAAAACTCATCAAAAGAAAAACTCAAATTATAACAAGATTATTAAACTTTGTTTATTTAACTCTGGTTTATTATTTCGAGAACTTTCTGAATACTTGAAATCTCTTGAATTGAGCTTCAAGCTGGACGGGGCAACTTGCTCGGTATATTTTTCTTACCTATCTTCAGCCCACATCTTTGTACGTAAGTCTGGTATATACGTTTTTCTACCTATAATTCCATATTAGTATACAAAACTGGTTGTTTTGTAGTCATGGATTTGGTTTACCCAAACCCAGTTTTTAAACAAAAAGCTGACGGGTAATGTTGTTTTAGTTGTAATTTATTTTATTAATAACTTTTCCTGTTTCGACTGAGTCAGTCGCCCCGTGACCACGATCGCTGCAACGCGATGGAAACGTAGGGGAAAATAAAAACAAAAGGTACGCGATAAATACCCGATAAATATTCTTTAATATGTCAACAAATCGTGAAAGTTTAAAAAGTTTTCCTGTTTTGTCTACCTGACCTCCAGTTAATTTTTCTAAACCATGTATTTTTCTTTGTTATCTGTCCGAAAATCAGCGTCGCTACTAGCTTTCGCTTGTAGTGGCTAATGCTGAGACAGGGATCTATTTAGAACCCTTGTAACATTGTGGTTTTTTTATTTCTAAAATCAAAAAATCAAAGTGTTCTATTTCCTTTAGACCTAACAAGAGTCTTGGACACGTCACATATCGTTTCTGTTCTTTTGTGTCTAGTCATTATTATTATTATTATGAGTACCTACTCGCTCTCAGGATCAGTCTCGATTGTTTGCTATTATTAGTAATTTGATCAAACCCTACACAAGTCACCTTCCAATTATAATTATTTAAATCCGTATCAGCCCATTATTTTGGGAGCTGCGATGCCAAAGACACATAATTGTTACCTAAAATTCATGGAGTGCAGTGGAATCAATGTATGAACTTTGAAATTTACTTTTAGTAGAGCATTAGTTTATTATTATATTGTATATATTATATTATATGTAGTAGTCTATTAAATAAGTAGGTTAAAATTCAATCATGTATCCCCTTTTTTGCACACGTTTTATCTCTCTCTCCCAATTAGGTTTGCTGGAAGAGAACTCTTTTTAGGGTTAAGCTCGCCTTTGCCATTTCTTTTATATTTTAATGTTTGTTTGTATATTTTATTGTGCAATAAATAGAATAAATAGAATAATAAGAATAAAGAAATTTTAGAAATAATGGGTTTTGGAGCTCTGTGAAACTACCCACAAACACGTCGTACTTACAACACTCTTTTTTGTAAGCGGTTAAAGATAAACCTCTTTCCTGCCACCCAATAATATAACTCCTGTGCCCATCAGCACGAAACTGATGTAAACCTGCATAAGCTCTGCGTAATTCGGAACGGCTTCTCTCGCCGAGCGCATAAACATGTCTAGGCCAACGTATAGCTCTTCTGAGGATTGCTATAAAATTGCGGGTACACACAGCTTTTAAAGATAAAGAGCACACATAAAAATATGTAGGCAATGCGTAAAAACACTGCCTACCAGTGTATGTAGCCCACATCTCAGCTCTGTAGGTAGGTAAAACTTAGACATAGACATTCATTTATCAACTTGCGGTAGGATCAGTAATTATAATAATGACGGACAATCCACACAGCGTCATCTAGCCCCAAGCTAAGCAGAGCTAGGTGGGCGAAGGTCCGCCTGCGACGCAGGAGGTTGCGGGTTCGATTCCTACCTCGGGACAAATGTTGTACGATCTGCAGATATTTGTTCAGGGCGTTCTGGTTGTTTTCTATGTATAATAAAAAATATCTAACTTTGTAAAAATATTGTATTATGTATATCAGTCATCTAATAGTAACCCATAATACAAGCTCTGCTTAGCTTGGGGCTAGATGATGATGTGTGGATTGTCCAGCATCATACGAGTATTATTTAATATATAGATATAGATAGATGGTATTAAAAAAAATACGATCCAAATTTTAAAACAAATAAGAATTATTGAAACTTTTGCGTTAACTGCAGACAATTGCAAACAATCTACAGGTACCTCAACGACTCCTTGATAAACGTTTTTTTTTATTAATGATTCTTAAGAGCAGTGAGTATGAAAAAGGTTTTTATTTATTCACCGTCCGCAGGAAGGTTTTATCCTTTTTAATATATCTATGATATTGCTACGTCGATTTACTGCTATTTTTACGGACTATACCTCTATAAGTCATAACAAATACTGAAGACGTAGGTTTAATAGAAAAAGTTTCTGTAGCGTTTCTTGGTTATAGAATCAATGATAATTAATATAAATTAGCGGCAATGCCCGTATACAATACAATGCATACAGTATACCAATGTATACTGTAAACATTGGTATACATATTAGCGGTCTGCCCCAGCTTATATTATTATTGACTAATTTACAATATCCTTTTATGATTATTATTGTGAAATGATTAGGGGAGGTCTATGTCCAGCAGTGGACTATTATAGGCTGGTGATGATGATGCTGCTTGCCGTGCTTGCCGTGTGGTGCCGGCAAAGAATTTCACCACCCCAACTCTTCCCGTGGGTGTCGTAAGAGGCGAATAAGGGAAACGCAGCGGGGGGCGGGCAGCAGCGCCTTCTGCAGAACAACTACACCGAACTGCGATCCCCAACCCGCATGCCCAGCGTGGGGATTATGGGCAATAACCCCCAAATGATAATGCCATCTATGGTGCTCATTAGGGGAGGCCTATGTCCAGCAGTGGACTATTATAGGCTGGTGATGTTGATGTGATGTTGATGTTGATGATGATGATGATGATTTTGAAATGTCCCTTTTAACGTATTTAGTTTTTGAAACTATGTTTGACGTCTTGGAACATAGCTCTGTAAGTCAAATTGAATTGAATAAATATATAAATAAAATAAATAATGCTGGATAATTCACAAATTCACACAGCATCATCTAACCCTAAGCTATTTTTTTTTTATTATCTTTTGGTGACTTAAGTATCACTGCCATTATAGGCCTATTGTAATCGACACTTCGTAGGTAAGCCCCAAGCTAAGGAGAGCTTGTGTTATGGGTAACTATCTGTTATATACAATAATATACGAGTTCATAGATAGATATTTTTATTATAAATATAAAACGACCAGAATATTTATACTGGAATCGAACCCGCAACCTCGTGTGCCACAGGTGGACTTTCGCCCACCGCGCCACAGAGGTCGTTTAAAGTACCACTGAAACTAATCTCTCTATCCGTCTAAATTCGCGACATGATACGTATAAAAGTAACGGAAGATCTCGTAAATCACTAAGTCTAAGTGGCGGGCAATCAAAGGGAAAAATAGAGGGCTTCTCTTTGCAGAGTAACTAGCTTAATCAAAGTTAACAGCGACGGAGAGTGACTTAGAATGGATATGGTAAAACATAAAACTGTATTAATTCGCCTTTAATTCATGCAAATAAAATAATACTTCATACTTAACAGAGGCCGCAGAAGGTTTATATGTTCCCGTGGTTCGGCAAATAATGAAGAGACAGGGTCACCAGGTTTTAGTTAGTATTACATCTTTTTACGTCAGGGCGTTGAGTCCCACATAATTCAGGTAAAACAGACCAGTTTATTCGTAAATGAATTTCCTCGCATAAAAGAAAAAAAGATACATAACAGAATATAAAAAATACAGTTAATTTATACACATTATATAATCTATTGCCTAAAAATCTAAGCCGTTACCAAAGGGCAAAGTGCCCAGAATGCTGGCAGCATTGCCACGTTGGATGGCGATGCTGATTCTAAATCAGTTTAGAAGGTTAATAGGCACAAATTCAGAATTACATTGTACAACGGTACGCTATTCGAACAGGACAATGCTATAAATCAAAGCAAATAAAAAAATATCATCACATTTTTGATCGGTGCGCGCTTTGTCAAAATTTCATGGACAGATGTCAAAATAATTTTTCGTAGTAAAAAATGGTGCACATGTATTTTATGACAGCTGGCTTGTTCGTAGCTGTTATCAATATATCACTGTCTTTTGGTGAAAACCGCGCTTTTGTAAAATAAATCTTGTAAATTACCAACCGCGGTCGTTAGTTAGAGAAGGTCCCAAGTTATAACCACATCTCCTCTTTCACGCATCAGCGTTGCTGGCTGCAGCTATTTATTTGATGAGAGCGCCTCACAGGGAGTAAACCTGCTCGTAACTGTTGATACTGGGATTGAATGCAGTGTTGACTTTTAGATAATGTTGCTTTAAAAACTCAGCTATGCACCCATTTATGCTTTACGATTTAGATGTTATTTTAGAGTCGGGGTTGTATTCCGAGCACGTATATAGATAACAAGCAGTCCGCCCCGGCTTCGCACGGGTATTTAACAAAAATTGCATTTTTCATACGAAGTCAAACTAGTCTATAGCCTATGTTCATCACGGAAAATATAGGATGACAATGGTGAAAGAATCTTTCAAATCGGTCTAGAAGTTTCGGCGTTGCTGGCTGCAGCTATTTATTTGATGAGAGCGCCTCACAGGGAGTGAAACCTGCTCGTAACTGTTGATACTGGGATTGAATGCAGTGTTGACTTTTAGATAATGTTGCCTTAAAAAATCAGCTATACAACCTGATATAGAGAGAGAATACATGGTTTACGATTTAGATGTTATTTTAGAGTCGGATTTGTCTTCCGAGCAAGTATATAGATATAATTTCTCTGCTCTAATAATTATTTAATTGCTCTGCAGAGTCAGTTGAGCTACCCAAAGGTTGTTTGCAACAGTCTACATTTAGCTCAATTGTAAATACTAGTTATAATTTGGTTTTGTCGCCGTAGTATCGTATTACGCTTGTGTTTTGACACAGGCTTACTATAAAATATCAGATTATCTAGATGATAAAAAAGTTTGTGACGAGTTTTGCTTCAACTTTAAAACTGACAATCCAACAAAGTAAAGGTTTCATGTTCCCTTCTTTACATTACCTTAAAAAGATTGAAGTGAACAAAGAATCAAAGTAATCACTTTATTGCCCAGTAATACAAGTAATTGGTATTTTGTGACGTATCTAAGAGTCTTGGAAGGTCTAAAGGAAATAAAGATCTTTGATTTTGCTCATTGATTTTAAAAACGTTTCGCACATTTTTATTCGACCGGTAAATGGTTTGGCACTTTTCAAAATAAACGTTTCGCGTGGCAAGCATAATCAATAGAATCGAATCATTTCAATAGATGCCTAAAATGCTTACAATTTGACATGGGTCTTGTGACAGCTGCTTTACCTAGACAAAGTTCCTTCCCATCCTGATTGCGCGCGCTTCATCAAAAACGGTTTATAAAACACGCTTCCTCATTCGATACCCGCCAAAAACCCACCCTTACTTATTTGTTCTAAGAACTCAGTTTATTCCAGGTTATTCCAATCGAAATCGTTGCTAACACGATTTTACCGGGAAAATAGACTTTTAAACCTATGATCATTATATTAGACGCTGGCGCCCCCTATGTAATATAATCCAAACCAACCTGAAGACTATCAGCCTGTAAGCGAAACTCTACCTTATCTGTATAGGAAGGTGGTAGATATTTGCTTGGTATGGGTCTGCGTGAGGAAATTCATTTTTGTGACCGTTGGTTTGCTGTACAATTTTAATTTTGCTCGCGCTGTGGTGTTAAGATAGTGATACACCGGGAAAATATAGGTTAGAGAAACACTAGACAAGTTTTCACCGTGAAACTTTAAACTCAAGTTGCGAAAAATCCTCTGGAAATGTTACGATTTGTTATTCTTAAGTTTAGTGTTTACACTTTTCTTAGTTTAGTTTTGTTACTCTTAATATTTTCATTAGAAAATTATTTAATGCATTCAAAAGTAGTCATGTAGTTCATGCCATATTCACTATCTGCAAAAGGCTTTGAAATACACTGTCAAAGCTGACAAAGGCACCTATACATATAATAACAACCTCTCTGGCGCGGTGGGCGAATCTATCTGCCTGCGACGTAGGATGTTGCAGGTTCGGTCTTCACGGAACTGACCATTTAATCCATGATAAAAATAACTCTGGAATAAGTACACCGTGTCATCTAGTGTCCCTAACTTTAGTAAAGCTTGGGTTAAGGGTACTGTATGACTGATACATTTAATACGATTTATTACGTATATAGATATTTTTTTATCATGCATAGAAAACGACCAAAAGAACCTGAACAAATATCTGCAGATCGTACCTACACTTGTCCGGAGGCGAATTGAGAATCGAACCAGCAAACTTCTGCGTCGCGAGCGGACCACAGCCTGATTCGTTTATTATTACATTTAATTTATTAAGAGCCACTCTCTGTTTGGACAAAGAACAATGGCAGGTCTCCATACTAAGAATTGTCTGGGATCAAATTTAAGCGTCCCGTAATGAAAAAAATGTTAAAAGATTTGGCGTTAGCTCCAGAATCTATAAATGAGACTATTTTCTTTGGGGAAAGCCGGAAAAAAAAGATTTCAGTGTTTGAAGTTTTTGGTTATGAATGAACGTCAAACAATATTTGTCTATAAAACATCGCAGATTGAAATCAAATCATAAAGAAATGGATAATGTGGTTTGGTCTTGGGTTTGGTCTTATCAATTAGACCTTATATATTCGAAATGAGAAATGATAAACAAAATGAGCAAAACAAATTCTAAACTTCTTGTTTACGAAAGCTGGGCGTGTATTAAAAAAAAATGTACCTACTTGCCCCGTAAACACAAAGAAACTGAGGGTTTTAATAAATAATGTTGGACAATCCACACAGCATCATCTAGCCCGAAGCTAAGCAAAGGTTGTGTTATGTTATGAGTTCCTACTAGATAACTTATATAGGTACCTACTTAAAACAATATATATAGGTATACCTACATTAATAGATATTTTTTTATTTTACATAGAATATGCCCAGAACACCCAAAACAACAATATCGGAGTCCTAAGGGCACGCACTAGCCAGACACAGGGCAGTATCAATCAGTCCATAAACAGTCCAGTTCGGGTGTTACATACGTCGCCTGTGGCTTCCGTAATTCGGGTAAAAATAAATAGAAAACCAAAATATAAACACAAAACACAGCAGAGATGAAAAACGCCGAAGTCTCGGAAGGATTCTGTCAAAGAGAATAAAACCACTACGTTCTAGATTCTATGGCGTCTTGACAGACAACCGCTGACAACATGACACTATCAAAGACAAATGATACATTGCATTCAATAATTGTACCCGCACCACTAATAAAATGGTAACATTTCGAATGTACCTAATTCGAATATCATTTGATAAGCTTTTAAATATCATAAAATAACTCCGGCCTTTACGAGAAGGAGTGAATAATTGAAAAATCGTAGAAAATTTATTAAATTTGTTTCATATACATCAGATCCATGGACGCAAAAAAAAGTCCAGACCAAATTCTGCCATTGTTCTTTGCGTAGTGTGTATCGTGAGTGTGAGTATGCGTTTGTGTGTGTGTGTGTGTCTGTGTGTGTGTGTGTGTATAAGGGGCTGCTGAGGACACCAGTCTCTTAATTTTATTAATTGTTATTTACAAATAATTGTTATTGTTCATCGTTATCTCAGCAAATTCAGGTATACATTTTTTTATCTATAAACTTGAAAAACCTCTCAGTGTGTGCCTACCTTTATCTCTTTAAAGTTGTAGCGAAATTATTTTCGTTTTACATTAATGAGGCAAGAGGCGAAAAGGTTTTTCTTGGTTAGAATTTACCAGTAAACTTGCGTCTGGATAGATTGTTTTTTTTAACTTGTTTATATTATCCAGAATATTCATTAAGATTTTGAGTTTTTTTGAAATTATCAAAGACAAAAAGGGTTTATTATTAGTTTTAAATTCGAGGGAAGAATTCAAATTTTTTTATCCTAGACGACCCTATTTTTGAATATTTTTATGAACTGATCAAAAAACATCGCGAATATCTTGTTTCAAAGCTTTTTAAAAGTATATGTTAAACATAATCTTTGTATATGCTTATCTGTAACTAACTACTAAACGATAATCAGATTATCTAGTGAAGATAAAAAAGCTTGGGACGAGCTTTACAAAGAGAACAAAACCAAAACGTTCGAGCTTTACTCAACTCGAAAACTAACAACCTAAAAGGTAAACTGTGTTTGGAATATTTCTTCTTCATTTACTTTACCTTATAAAGATTAAAGTGAACAAAAAACAAATTAATCACTTTATTTCCCAGTTTTACTTATATATTTTGTAACGAGACAAGGAATTTTTGAAAACCCTAGGAATTGGGTTTTCAAAAAATTATCTGAGCGCCTGGTCGAAGCGACGTGCAACCCGAGATCTGGTCAGTATCTGGTGCAGCGCATCAACATTGCCTTACAGCGTGGCAATGCAGCCAGCATCTTGGGTACACTTCCAACTGGTATTGATAATGAGCTACCTGTAGTTTGTTCGCAACAGTCTGCAGTTAGCTCAATTGTTTCAATTGTAAATACTTAGTTATTTAGTTAGACTAGTTTTTATTTAGCTAGATAATTGTAATTTAATTTTTTTGTTTATTATCAAAAAAAATATTTATTACAAAATTACAATTTTGCGTAGTGTGTATCGTGAGTGTGAGTATGCGTTTGTGTGTGTGTGTGTGTGTGTATGTGTGTGTGTATGTGTATGTGTACACGTGTGTGTGTGTGTATAAGGGGCTGCTGAGGACAGCCTTTATTAAGGCTTTTTGCCCTCTTAGAGTCCAAGTAAAGAAAATAAATCTCTTTGATATTTGAGTATGACTCAAGTTTGCACACAAGAGTTTTTCACACTCCCTCCCGACCCACTTTCGTTACACAACGTTGAAATTGCACTTAACTTTAAGTTTAGTACGAAGATCTGACATAGTTTAGTGCTAAACTCTGAAACTTAGTAAATTATAGGAAGTAGGATTTAGAGGTATTGGTCAGGGCTTCCTTCTGATGAAAGTAGTGTCTAAAGAACAGTATATTAGGTAGGTAGTACTCTACTATATTCGAGGACCTTATATTATTATATTATCTATTATTTCTTTTGAAGTATTGATAGTATGTAATTATGTATTAATTTTGTATACCCCCTGCCTTTTTTATATCCAAATAATTCTTTCCATCCAAAGGTTGCCTGGAAGAGATCGCTTCTAAGCGATAAGGCCGCCCATTGTACTTGTCATATGTAATGTTCTTTGTTATGTTCTATTTCTGGTGTACAATAAAGCATATTTGTATTTGTACCTTTATGGAACGGTGAGACGAAGACCCAGGACGTAGCAGTTCGTAGGTTCGATTCCCGCTTCGAGACAAAGTTTAATGTTTGTCTGATCTGTTGATTGTTTTGTTTTCTATAATATAAAAATGTATCTATGTATTATAATGTGTATCTGTCATCTAGTATCACCATAGAGCAACGCGGGCCCCCGGCCGGCGGACCGGAGGGGAGTAGCCATACGCAGCTTTCCCCTCTGTCAAAAGTACAAGTCCACGCGGACCTACACGTACTATAAAACTAGTTCATTCTGTGACAGAATGTATCAATGTGTGGGTGAATTTGTTAGAGTATTTTTAATTTCGTATGAAAATGAGTGCGCAGCGCAGATTCCCCCCCCGCCAAAATTGCCTGACAATGTTGAATCGACAAATAACGCTATGGCCACTCCCCTCCGGTCCGCCGGAGGACCGCGTTGCTCTATGAGTATCACACAAGCTCTGCTTAGCTTGGAGCTAGTTGATTCCGTAAGGATTGTCCAGCATTATTTATATATTATTATAAACATATATACAAATTTACACCACACTGTATGTTTGGTCTGCCTGTAGTAGACCCAAAGAGTGCCGGTTAAATTTATTACTACATTACATAGTGCTTATAAAACAAAGAGGCTTTAAATAAGTCAGTAAAATAGGCGACCTTATCGCTATGAGGCGCTTCTTCCAGGCTTACAATTACGTACTCAGATATATCGACTCCAAATACCCCTGACCTCACTCATCCAGGGTCCGGATATCCGAATTCTGGTTCCTTTGGCGCTTAATCTGTTTGGCGAGAACACGCAGTGAGCGTAATTTCCAAAAATGTCCGCCCTTAATATATCAAGCTAAATTACAGGCAACGCCCTTGGGTGGGCGATTGTTAAAGCTTGATTGAAGCCTATGACTTTTCTCGTTTTAAAATCTAAAGACAAAAGATTTATTATTTTACTTCAACTTCTTTATGGCACCGCTTGCTTTTCGCTACGACTCTGCCAGTGTCAGTTATGGAGTTTTATAAGGCGGCTATGCCTCGGGAAGCTAGTCTAAGTAAATAAATATTTTTACTAGTTTAAAAAAGTTTCACCTTGCGACGACCGATGTTTACGAGTTCAATTCCCAACTTGAGATGAATGTTTGGGCGGTCTTCATAATATTTGTTCCTAGTATTTTCAATGCAAAATAAAATAAATCTAAATGAGTATCTATGTAGTAACATAGTAATACATACCTATGTTACTACATAGATACTCGTAACTTACATTAAATTTAATTTTTTGATCGCCTCTTATGTTAATAAAGACGGATTACATATTCTACGATTAATTTTTTTTTACTGCCAGTTGAAATCTTTCTTTTCTCGGCTATAAAGATTCTCGTACACGACGAAGTGGTGTACTTATCGAGTCGTTCGTCAACTCACACCATGAATCTTGTCCCAACTGGTGTGAGTTGACGAATCGTAAAAAAAATATGATTTTCATTCTGCAACTCACACCACCCTTTGTTTCTATCTGCCCGGTCTCTAGTATTTATAATTATGTCTAGCAAATAGATTATATTGTAAATACTTGCTATAATTTTAAGCCGAATGCTGGCAGCATTGCCACGTTGGATGGCGATGCTAATCATAGACCAAAATAAAAGCCAACATTCCTATCACCTATGAGTAGCTTTGTAGCGGAATCATGACACAATGGCAGAACTTTCATAGCCTGTTCACAATTTTTACAGCTCGCAAGTCATAACCCCGGAAATTACGGCCGTGGAACTATTACACAGTTATTATTATTTATTATATATTTTAGTATACACCTGTAGTTTGTTCGCAACAGTCTACAGTTAGCTCAATTGTTTCAATTGTAAATACTAGTTTTTATTACGTAAGATAATTGTAATTTTCTTTGATAATAAAGGCTTTTCGCCACAAAAAAAAGTATGCACTAAAAACCACCAAAACACTAGCATCAAATAGGATTTACTCGGCTGACTCGCTAATAGCACGGCCTTACAAACCACTGCAGTGGTTGTGCACTGTGGTAGTGTACCAAGTACTTACTTATTGTAAGTTCTCTTTGTTATATCATTTTAAAGTTAAGTTAAAAAAAACAGTTATTGTTATTTAAATGGTTCCTATTATTTGATAGTAACTTTTCACAACCATGATTTCAAACGTTTATTTTCTCATTGCTCCCACAACAAGATAGAACCCCTTGTGTTGACGCCAAATACCTACACGATGACTCCAATCGAGTAAAGTACCTCTATCAACAAACTCACATACAAAACCGTACAATTTTCTGTATAGAGAAATGTCGATTCAATACAATACAGGGTTGTAAATTGAATCCTAATTGGTGTGACGGTTTTACGAATTGATTTATATTGTTTTCAGAGGTTCAGTGAATTTAATTTGTTTAGAATTTTCGAAAACCCATGGGAAAACTTACTTATACGGGGCCTTTATTCACATTGCCAATCCCAGCAAACATTTTATTGAAATTAGTATTTGTGCACCCTGTACCGGAGCGAAGTCGGCGCATTCTGCAGTGTTCGGGGAACTTCGGGAGGCTCGGCCGTCCGAGAAAGCCCGAACACTGCATCGATATGCTGCACACTTCGGGCTGCGAGTATTCGTAATGAAATGAAATGAAATGAAATGAAATGAAATATTATTTATTTGCTTAAATATAGGTTAACAGTAGGTCTTAAAATAAGTAAGTATCACTATATTTGACTTAATAGTCGTGCAAATATTTGATATTAACTTAGACATTTAGTTATAGCAATTTTCAGTATACTCTTATATTTAATTAAAATATTATAGTCAAATTATTATTATGTATACAATATGTCAAAATTTAAATTGAAAATATTCATCAATCGTATAAAAACAATTTTGACAGAGCCAATTATATATTTTACGATTAAATTCGTTATTTGTCAAATTTCTCATGTCATATGGAAGTTTATTATATAGTCGTATGGCCATTGCGTAGCAGTTCCTTTTACATAATTCTAGTCTCAATTGGGGCACTTTAAGTGGTTTTTGTACAATCTTCCTTTTATTTTGAGAATTTTCATCCTTCTCAAATAAAGGCATGTTGTTTCTTACAAATTTCAACATCTCAAAAATATAAAGTGATGGAAATGTTAACAGCTTATTCGTTATAAATAAAGGTCTACATGAATCTCTCCGCTTAATACCAAATATGGCCCGAATACACTTCTTTTGGGCTACGAAAGTTCTATGAGCATCCGTTGAGTTACCCCAGATTATGACGCCATATCTTAAAATAGAGCAAACATGACTGTGGTAAACTGTCAATGCCGTTTTAATATTCGAAAGATCCTTTATTCGCCTGAGAGCAAATATAAATTTATTTATTTTCTTACATACAATGTCAATTTGTTTCTTCCAATTTAGATGTCTGTCGATAGTTATTCCTAGAAATTTTATGTCATATACTTCCTCAATGTTATTGTTATTGTAATTTATGTCAATTTTATTCCTAATCTTATTTTTATATGTCACTGGTCTCATGAATTTGGTTTTAGTTGTGTTTATTTTTAAATTATTTCGATTAAGCCAGTAAACTATGTCATTTAAGGATTTGTTTACCATACCCACAGCATTGTCAATAGATTCTTCTTTAGTTAAAATTGTCGTATCATCCGCAAACATGATGGTGTATTGGTCCGTGGCTTTTGGCAAGTCATTAATGTAAATAACAAATAATATAGGACCAAGAACACTACCCTGTGGCACACCGTAATTAATTAATGAGTAATTTGATCTGAACGTATCTTGTGTATTTGTCTCAGATGTCATTTTTGATATTTCAGTGCACTGTTTGCGTCCCTTCAGATAGTTTTCAAACCAAGAGTATGCAGGACCCCTTACGCCATAGCACTCTAGTTTATGTAGCAGACGGTCATGGCAGACAGTGTCGAAAGCTTTACTCATATCAAGAAAGACGGCGACTGGACTTTCTTTCCGATTTAAGGAGTCTAACATTTCTTTAACTAATTTAAAACAAGCTAAAGTTGTCGATTTCTTACACATAAATCCATTTTGTTCGTCGCATAATATAACATTGTGTTTTTCTAAGAACGTTATAACTTTTCGACTCATTACCTTTTCAAATATTTTAGACATTATTGGCACTAGTGTTATGGGTCGATAGTTTCCAGTATCTGACCTAGATCCCTTTTTAAAGAGAGGTTTGACTATAGACTTTTTGAGACTATTAGGGAATACACCATTTTCCAGAGAAAGGTTAATTATATGTGTAAGGGATTCAAGGATTGGACCAATATTTTGTTTAAAAAGTTTTGTTGTTAGTTCGTCATAGCCAGCAGCGTTAGTGTTGCGTAGACTCATTGTTATTTTAAGAATGTCTAGACTAGTAACTGGTTCAAGATAAATAGAGTTTACTACTCTTCTGTTATCTATAGTGGGCTTATAAGTAACTACCTTATTATCAATGTCTACAATGTTTATAAAATGCTTATTAAAACATTCTGCAATGTCATCACCATGCGTCAAAACCTTGTCTCCATCAATAATTTCCTTTATTTCATTATTGGCACATTTATTTCTCAATTTATCATTTATTATTTTCCATGTTGCTTTGCATTTGTTTTCTGCTCCTGATATATATCTTCTATTTCTATCTTTTTGTAAATTAAGTGCACATCTTTTAAGTACTTTACTATAGTTCCTATAAATATTCTTATCATTTTCTTGTTTAGATTTATAAAAAGTACATTGTAATACTCTTTTTTTGGAAAATGAGCGTTTTAGACCTTTTGTGATCCACTTTGGATTTGAAGTATTTTTATTAATTTTTACTTTTAGAAGAGGAAAACATAATTTAAATGCTAGGCATATCCAATCATGTAGTTTTGTGAAAGCTATATTAGTATCTGATTCAGATAACACATCTGAGTACGATAGTTGACTTAAACAGTAGCTAAACTTTTTCTTGTTCTCGGCGCAAAGATCTCTCCTATAGACAAACCATTGTTTCACCGTTTGAGTATGGATGTTATTTAATGTTAAAGTTTGACCTGTATTGTGGTCAGATAGTCCTAGTTCATGGACTTCACCTTGAGCACCCTTAATATTACTTATAATATTATCAATACAAGTGTTTTGTCTAGTTGGCAGATTAATATGAGCTTTCATGTTGTAATTATGTAATATATTAATAAATTCATTCTTAATTTTAGTATTGCTTATGATGTCAATGTTAAAGTCTCCACAAATCACATTACAATATTTATCAGACATGTCAGCTCTGTCTAACAGAATTTGTAAGTTACTAAAAAATATATCCAAGTCAGAATCAGGTGTACGATATACACAAAATACATTTAATTTAATTTTTTTCAGTTTTATACCACATATTTCAAAGTGCTTTTCAATTGATAAACCGTCTACCCAATGAATACATTCAAATTCAGTATTATTTTTTACTAGTATGCAGACACCACCACGTCGTTGACTTTCTCTAGAAAAATTACCTGCTAACTCATAAGACATAAGTTTCATATTATCTTTATCGTCTTGTTTTAAAAACGTCTCACTTAAGCATATTATGTCAACAACATTCTGTTTATCATTCAAAATATTTAGTGCAATTTCCAAATCATCTAGTTTGTTTAAAGCTCCAGCAATATTCTGATGTAGGATAACATGTTTATTATTAACTTTTTTTTTAATTTTATTAGTTTTTGCATGTTTATTATTAGTTGGTACATGTTTATTATTGTTAGTATTAGGAACGAAAAAAATTTATGTTGACAGTTTCATGATCTTCTTGATGTTCAATTTCATTGATTAGCCTTCCAAGATCGTTGAAGATTACCCCTAAGGCAATGTCATTTATTCCACCAAAATATTGGTTAAACATGCTTAAATCATACTGCAGGTTTGCATTTGAGTCAAGAAGGTAAACATGCTCATGTGTTAAAACATCTAAATATAAAAGGTTGTTGAAAGTTTCGACTCTCCAGTTGAACATGTTCGTAAGTTTCCCATACTTGTAAGTGGGCAGACATATTATGATGTTGGTATGATTCAAACCTATCAAGGTGTTTCGAATGTCCTGGATTGCACTGAAATAGTCAAGGGTAGTTTTGAATTCTTGATCCCCCAACATTATGATACAGAAATCATTATGTGTGAAGTCCTGTATTTTATTTTCAATTCCTTTTAATAGTTCTTTTATAATACTGTTGGGCTTACAGTAATGACAAATTTGTGAGTAGTTCAGCGTTTTCTGAGCATTTAATAAAACCTTGTTTTGTCTAATTGAACTGAGTATGCAAATTTTCGGTTTTATGTAGCTTTTAGTCGTGTTTCCTTCACTGTGTTTATTTTTATTGTTACTGTTTCTTTCTAGCGTTATCTGAAAATTTGTTTGTGTGTTTACGTCTTTTTTATTCGTTAAAATATTTGTTTGTGTGTCTGTTTGTGTACTGATTTCTTCTCTATTAAATATTTTGGTTTGTGTTTCTTGATCTGTTTTATTTACTGTTTCATTTGTAATTTGTATTTCATCTTTATTATCTGTTTGTGTTTTCTTGTTTTTTTGTTGTATACGCTGACATTTTGCATTTCTTTTGAGTGCCATAGAAGAAATAGAACTAGGCGAACTTTGTCCAACTTTTTTGTACAGATCGTTTTTCTTCTGTAGGTCCTCATTAGATTTTTGTAGGACTTTGTTCTCTAATGACAGTTTCTCAACTTCACTATGAGCGCTATTTAGTTGTAAGATTAATTCATTAATTTTTTGTTGTAAAACTTTTACTTCCTCATTTAAGTCACTGGATAAACCAGGTAGGCTATTCGAGGTGACATTTAGTTCGTCGTCGCTGCTTATATTCAAATCATTTGTGCTCTTCATATTTATTTGTGTATAAGCCCGCTTTTTTGTGTTAATGTTATGATTTTGTTCTTCCATTTTCTATGTTAGGATATAAACAATCAATTTTTTTGTAAATAAATAGGGCAGTAAGCCTAATTTGTGAGGGATGTTTTCCTTCGTCCAAATGTATTTTTATAATTTACTTCAAGTTGCCATCACATCAAGTTGACTTGACTTCTTCAGTCATCAGTTTGATGAGTTTGTCTATGGTTTAAGTTTTAGATTGTCACTGTCTCAGATGTCATTCATGTGTCAAAAACAGCTGATTCAGGAATCTAGTCTCTATTGTAGATAAAACCTTCGAGATTATTTCCAAAATTCTACTTACGATTTTAGTGTTCAAAATTCGTGAAAGTTCTTGAAATCGAAAATAGCCGTTAGACTCGGTGTTCCGTGATAATTTTGGATGATATTCTGTACTTTTCAGGCTTCAAGTTGTTCTTTAAAAGGTAACACTTTATTCCTCCACAATTTGTCACACGTTTTCAAAGTTTTGAGACTTATTATTTCACTTTTTATTAGATAATTATAATTAATTAGTGCGGAGCTACTAGTATACGATGTTGACAGGAGAGTGTTTCATTACTTATTATTAATTTCGTAACTATTCTCTTTATCTGTTTATTTTAAATATATAATTTATATATATATTATTTTAATATATATAATAAACAAAATTTTTGTATCTAAAACTACTAGGTAGTTTTAGATACAAAAATTTTGTTTATATTACTTATGTACAAAAAACGAAAATTATGTAACCAGAGGAATGTAACATTCGAGTCAAATCCTCAAGGGCTTAACGACTATTAATTTTTAATAATTAAAATAAGTTTTTTAGGATAAATAAATAAAAAAATAAAATAAGGTGTTTCACAGATATGACAAGACAGCGGCGTGGTATCAAACAAAATCGTATTTAGAACACATTGTGACGTCACACGGTTTGGGCAAGGAATGTCCTATTTCATAGAGAATAAGGCCCCAGTACCTGCGTAATGAGTTGTCTATACGTATCACGGGAATGAGAGGGAAGGAAAATCCAGCTATCCGGGGAAAGAAAAGGAGGGAAAATCTACGTAATACCTATCGCATCTAATCAGTTTTTCACCTATCTTGCGAATGAGGTTCATATTTTTTGAATGCCGTACGTTTTGTGGATCTTGTTTTTTGACCTTTAAGGTAGTATCGTTGTTATAACCGGGGCAAATAGGACTTACTTTTGTTCGACGTGTCAAACATAACAATGTAGAAAAAAATTCGTATCTATCCACTACAAAATCAAAAGGAAAGATGATAAAACCTTTTACCAAACCCAATACCAACGACTCTTAACTCGACAGTACCAGTTACAAAGTTTACTTGTCCCCAAAAATGTGTAAACGAAAATCTTTTCAAAACTCTGAAAATTCAAGTGAAGCGAAATAAAGTAAAACCCATTTTTAGCTCCAAGTACTTGCTAAATCCTTAAATAGATTTTCTCCTTTTTCCGCTGAGCGACAACCCTAGCTCCACAGGGCACGATGCCGTGGCCTAACTCATTAGTTTTTGTGATTTATAAAATACTGTCTTTTCTTAGATACAGTGAGTTGGTGATTAATTTAAATGAAGCCCAACACAAACCGAAAGAGGTTTTGATTAGAACATGTATCAATTTTTTTAGGAATGCGAATTCTAATTGAAGTTTTCTAATGTATGTTTTAGACATAAAAAAAGAATAATACTTAAGTTACATATTACATTTTCACACTGCATTATTTGGCCGCAAATTAAGCACAGCGAGTGTTATGTCGGGTATACTACACATAATACAACTATGATCTGATTCTTAACCTAGACCAGAAACAAATACATGCATATAATTATTTACACTTACAGCGCCACTGAGTTACCACAGTAAAAAATCAACTTTACAATTACCACTGACCCTTATTCATATTAGTCGTAATAGCCTACAAACGCATTCTGACTCTATTTTTTTATATTGAAATAAGTCAGAGCGCAAAGTATTTCTGCTTAGCGACTTCTTTAATTTCCCTGTCCAACAAAGCGTTCGTAGACCATAATAAATCTGTATGAAATAGAAATAAATATAGGATTATTAGCACTATTTTAACGGGTATTATATGTTTTTATATGGTAATATATGTTTTTTTAATAGTACTAATAATTAGGTATTTTGATCACGTAAGTTAAAAAATATTTAATAAATATAGGTCCTAGACCACGGACCCGCTGACGCAGCCTCTGACGCGGCCACCGAAACGTCATTTCTGGGTTTTTTTCCCGAGTCATTAGGCACACGCGGATAACGAGGGCCGACGTAATCCTACGAATGTTTCACTTGATAGATATGGCAGTGCCTTTTGTCAGGGCCGTGTCTTTTGTCACGGGCCGTGCCATCGTGCATATTATACGTGGTCGTGGTCGTTTTCTATGTATAATAAAAAATATCTATATAAAAAATAATACAAGATGTTATAATGTATATCGGTCATCTAGTACCTGCACATAACACAAGCTCTGCTTATCTTGGGGCTAGATGATGCTGTGTGGATTGTCCGGCATTATTTATTTATTATTTAAACGTTGAGTTATATACTTATAAACACTAATATAAGGCCACGGTCACGTGATAAAATGGTAGCTCAAAATATGAGGAAACAAACATAACCAAAATATTTGGAACTGGCAACACTGCAAGTGTTTACCTAGTATCTAGTACTGCCAAGAGACTAAAACTCTTTGGGACGGATTTTGCTCGAACTCGAATAAAAACAACTTACCTAGTTAAATATTGCTTGATACGCGGGACGTTGACGTTGACATACACGTTATCACGCCCATGAAATTTCGAATTTTTATTCAGTTGAAATGTACGCAAACAGTGCCGTACTTTATAGGTGGTGACATAAGAGTAGGGGTATTCACTGCCTTTTTAAACCTATCAACCAATTTATAGTGAATCGATTATGAAAATGTAAACATCGAAAGTAACTAATTATTTCTATGATATCCGCGATATTTCCAGATTTTAATAACGTTATTTTTAAAGACAAAAATCTTTATAAACAAAGAAAATTACCATTAAAGAATGCAGCCATCTTGGGTACACTTCCAACTGGTATTGATATGGATCAGTTGGGCTACCTGTAGTTTGTTCGCAACAGTCTGCAGTTAGCTCAATTGTTTCAATTGTAAATACTAGTTCTTATTTAGTTATGTAATCGTTCATAAATTCATAATTCATAAATTCTTTATTGCACACACAAGTTAAATCATACATAATGTTTAAGAAAATAATGAACATGTACAAAGGCGAGCTTAACCCTATAAGAGTTTTCTTACAGCAAACCTACGGGTGTTAAAACAATTTGTAAAATGAGTATGAATAGGAAAGTGTACAAACAAAAGAAAAAAGAGTTAGATAAATAAACTTACAAAATCTAAAGACTACCTACCACAAATAATAAGAAAAAAACAGAAATTAAAACTAAATTATAACAGTATTATATATAAGTATAATAAAACTATAAATAAATAATTTACGTTTCGTTTCGTAATATCGTTTTTTTTGGTATTAAAAGTTTTACCCTTGTATTATAAGTTGTCTTATATTATATGTATATTATAGTATATTAATTATCTTAGTTCCTACACACAAGCTTTACTTATACTAAGCCTAGATGATGCTGTGTGGGTTGCCCATCATTATTTATTATTTTAGCCCAGCAAGCCTTATTAGCTTCAAAGCTACGGTAGAAAGAGCCCAGCTATTTGGACATTTTTAATCAAAGGCAATTCTGTCGATTGTTTCACGAGCTCTATTGGCAATTTGTTAAATTGCCGAGAAAACTAAATGATCGTTCTTTATAGAAACAGAGGGATGATTCAAATAAAATAATGGTAAAAGACTTCGCTAAGTATATTACCAGCATGTAGCCGTGTTATTTTTCGTGATAAAAAGTGCCCTGGGTGTAATTTTAGTCCAAGGTATTTATGTATGAAAATCTATTCGTATAAGGCTAAGATTTTTTATATTTTATAGCTTTTTTGGTAACACTACATAGTTTAAAACAAGTCGCTTACCGCTGTTTGTCTGTCTGTATGTCTGCTTAGATCTCTTTAACTAGGCAACGTATTTTGATGCGGTTTTTTTAATAGATAGATCGATTTAAGAGGAAAGTTTAGGTATATGTATGCATGAGATGAAACAAAACCCAAAAAACCCGTGCGAAGCCGGGGCGGGTCCATACTACGACGATACCACAGCACAAACTTTTCGCTTCATAATATTAGCAGGATATTAATGATTGTTTAACTAAACTTTATCTTATTTAAATTGTATGACAGCGTATTTGGTATACATGCTTTCATTGTCATTGTCGTGAATGCCATTTATTAGATTTTGTAGCTTGATTTTTGTAACCTTCTCTATATTTATATCAGGTCTTGCTCAAAAATTATTAAATTAACTTCCTAAAAGGACAATATAAGTAATAATTCCTAACTTATTACAAAACAGCTATGTGAATAAAATATAATGTTACGTACCTACGTTATATGTGAAGGAATATAATGTACAAAACGTTATATAAAACTAATTAAAATAAAAGGAATATATTCCTTTTATTCTAATATATTCCTTTTTTTTTACTAATTAAAATAAAAGGAATATATTCCTTTTATTTTAATTAGTTTTTAGTACATATATAAATCGAAAGTTACCAAAAAGCCGCAAGATTTAAAAATTACACCCTATATACATTATTATCGGTTAATTCGATATTTCAGCGAATATTTTCGGATACCTTTGAAAGTTTTAATTAAACTCAGCCATGATAATGGTTTATTAATTCTATCCACAGTGTACCTTGCGATTTTAAATCAGAAGCAACACTTCACATAAAGTGACTACATCTGATTTCTGAACTGATCTTTTTAAAAACCAAACTAAAATAAATAAAATAAAAAATCTAATTCATTCTCCTTTTGTATGTGCATGGCGAATGGAAATAGGAAAGTCGTTCCCAAATCTTAATTATAACGTACTTTCTACTAAATCGGTAATATCTCATAGTAAATCAAAACCCGCTAGTAATTTGTGCTTCACCTTCTGTTTGTAACAATCCTTCAATTTATTTACCAAGATTAAAATGTTAGGATTGAGCCTTCGGGACCCAATAGCCTTTGGAGATAGCGAGACTTTATAAATTGGTATAGTTATAACTTCGGTTAAGTCGATCTCCTTTCCCCTTTCGGTACCGGGCCCGAGAAAAATGTTTCTTTTGGCTCGTTTAAATTTTTGCGAATGCTACATGAGACAAGAAACATTTTTATACTTATGTGTTTTAATATTAATCTTTAATGACAGTCTCGATGCTTTATAAATCGTTTTAATATAGGTCATTAAAAATAATAAAGTAATAAAACGATTTTTTAAAAAGCATCTCTTTTACCTTCAAATTTTCGTTCCAAAAAAAGCAATGCATTTGATATTGTGAAAGTTATGTACGTTAAGTAATTTAAGTAATCTTGAATATTTAGTAGGTAAGTATTGAGTTAGTTGAAGCTTTTAGTGGAACTCAATTTTCAAAGGCGAAGTTTGTCTCGAGATTTATGTTTGATACCTGAGAGGAGTAAAATATTATAGCGCGTTCGAAGTAAACATTATACCTAGCGTTCATATCTAAGAAATTTTGTATTTTTTTTCTTTGTTATCTGATGAGCCGCGTATGCCATCACAACATTAGAATTGATTCACCCTTTTTATTAAACATACATAGTATAAGCACCAATTCAACTTTCAAACAAAAAATAAAAAATGTTTCTTTCTTTGGATTTGGTGCGATGTGACGATACTGCAGCTGGAGCAAATAGAATTGCACTATTGGCAGCAGCAAATATAATTTTTTTTAATATAAAATATGTACTTCTAACAGGCATGCACAAATTTACTTAGGATATACAACACAAACAGCTTAAAATGATACACCGAATTATCGAGAGGTCGAAGTAAACGTAAGTAATAAGAGTAATTCAACTCTAAATTTAAAATAAATTTATTGTCTCTCAAGATAATCTTTGTTACTTGTTTACTCCTGTACTGTAACAAAAATACAGAGGGTTGCCAGTAGATTTTACTAGTCACTAGTACGGGGGTACTCGTTAACGTTCAAAGAGTTTGTTAAATTAGACGAATTAAAGTGTGATTAAAGATAAAGATGATAATAAAAATAAAAATAAGTACCTAACTATTTTGACAAAAAGAACAATGATAGTACATAATATTATAAAGTATGTATCTATGCTGAGGTTGATCACCATAGTGTAAATTATACCTCTGCACACATGGTAAGGGAGCCCATGACCTCACTCCTCTGAACTCGCAACTTCCAAGCCTTTGAGCTCTCCAAGATCTTAATTAGTGCTCGTCTTAAATAACAAGTCAAAATTATGTGCGTAACGTCAAAGCCTATTGAGTTATGGAGATAATTATCTCGTTAGAATCAGTATGTTCCTCGAATCTTTGACGCCATTTTGTTGAACTTCGCCATTTTGTTTATGCGTTGTTTTTGTCTTATTTAACTAATGCCCCTAATTCATGATATTAAGTTAATTATTATATTATTTAGTTGACAACAAAACATAAAATCAAAATCAAAGAGTTCTTTATTTCCTTTAGTCCTTACAGGAGTCTTAGACACGTCAAAAAAAACAAATTACATAAAGTATTACTGGGAAATAAAGTGATCACTTTGATTTTTTTTATTTAATAGAAAAGACTTTAGAGGGGTAGTTTTTTATAACTCTATTATAATTTTCCCCCTAAAGATTTTTTCTATTTCAATCTATGTTATCTACATTTCATATCGTAGTTTGCTACGCCGTAGCATCTACGTAGCAATGGGAGGCACATAACGTAGACACAGCTACGAACAGCTACGTCACTCGAAAACTATCACTTTCGATTATCGAAAAATTTACTTTGATGAAATCCCACCTCGTGCGGATAAAATAGGAACATTCTAAGCCGCCGGAGATACCTAGTCAAACAAAATACGGTAATAACCCCACCCCTCCAATTCTGCAATTCCGTTTAATGTGATATTAATTGGAGCCAAAGTTGAGTGCTGCTCGCTCCTGCGGTGTGGTGATGAATGTTGGATATTCATGTTGTTATGTTGGTATAATGGCAACGTGCTTTTATATTATATCTATCGTATGTTTACGAATAAAAAACAATAGAGCTATGATTAACAATAAAGTTTAAAAAAATACATTTATTATTAATCATATATATAATCGTCACAGTGTGTTAACATAACTTAATTTATTTGACGACCTCTGTGGCGTGGAGGGCGCGAAGGTCCGCCCGCGACGCAGGAGGATGCGCGTTCGATTCCCACCTCGGGACATACTTGAACGATCTGCAAATATTTTTTCAGTCTTCTGGTCTTTAATATGTATAATAAAAAAAATCTATCTATGTACTCGTATATCAATATCAGTTACCTAGTGCCAAAACACAAGCTCTGCTTAGCTTGCGGCTAGATAATGCTGTGTGAATTGTCCAGCATTATTTATTTATTTACCTAAAGGTTACCTTTCCTTGAAAAGTCTCCGGGTTAACACTAACAAATCCCAACTCAAACACGTCTAAACCATGTAAATAACGCAACTCTGTAGTTCACAGTGAGCATACATTTATTAGTGGGTCTCTTGCGGTTTTGCGGGTCAGGATAAATTTATTGACTTTACCCTATACCTTTGTTGGAGGTGGCACAGGGGACTCAACTGAAACGAATAGTTACGAAAGTTTAATTTGTCAAGTTTTGTTACGGAAATAAATCTGGGAAGAAAGTAAGCCGCGCGGGAACTGATGGGATGGAACTACTTATTTCGAATTGACTGAACCATGGTCGCAACTTAACTTGTACAAGGTTCTATCCCAATTTGACTCCGCATGGATTGTACTCAACTGTAACACAGAGTGTAGCCTTCGTTATACTTTCTAGGAAAGTCGATATTAGTATCATAGAGAAGAGAGTTCCAGATTATAACAGCCTCAACACTCTCAATTTCCCTCTTACATTAGAATTTTTCATGCGGACCCCTAACTTTTTTTAAAATATTATATAGCCTATGTTAATCACGGAAAATTTAGGATTCTAATGGTGAAAGAATTTTTCAAATTGGTCCAGTAGTTTCGGAGCCTTCAATTCAAACAAACAAATAGTCAAATCTTTCCTCCTTATAATATTAGTATAGATATCTGCTCTCCCATCAGCTTCGGTTCTACATCCTACCCTCACATCCACTCTGGGTATCCCAAAAAGTGACCTAACAGCCTTAACTTAAAGCTACATTTAAGTTACCAATTTCCGCATCCTACATTTCTATTTCTATAGAAATTGCAGCAAGATTGAAAGCTCGACCTCGTCTCAAGATCGAAGTACAGCCGAGTCAGGTATTTCTCATGCAAATGCCGCGAAAAGGACTGCTCGGTCCAATTTGCGTATGAATGAGCCATGAGCCAATCTCGATATATCTATTACAGGCAATTTAGAATGTCGCGCTTCGCTGTTCGAGGGGGCTATCTTGCAGTTTTTGTATTGTATTTATTGTATTTCTTTATTAATCAAGAACATATTCTATTCTTATGAATAGATTCTTATGAATAGATAAAAAAATCTTATGAATAATATTAATAAATAATAAATTAATAAAGAAATACAATAAATACAATACAAAAACTGCGAGTAATAATACTATGACACTTTAAACCATAAAAGATTTGTCTAGTACCGATCGTTACAGCTCGTGCCTACTTTTAACTTTCGACAACAACACAGGCTCGCCATAATGTCGTAAGTATACATACATACGACTATACGAACGATATAATTTATTTATTTATTTTAGGGGAAACATCGGTTCTGTGTTGTCTTAATAAATAAGGTGTTTAGCACTAAAGTGACCATTAATAGGTTCCTACAAGTAGCTACATTTTGAACAATAATAAAAAAACACAAAACATATGACGAGGCTGGTTTGTGTTGGAAGAACATCAAGTTATTATCCCATAATGAAGGACTTTAAACATATTGCCAAAATGTAGTTTAGAGTAAATATTATAATTAGATTTTTAAATTTATATGAAAAAGTAAATAGAAGATACCTAATTATACCACACAAAGAAAGAAATCATTACAAACAGACATGCTTAAAGTATTACTGTATATAAAAATATAAAAAAATAATTATTAATATAAAAACATTCATAACGAGCAATGATATAATTTGGCACATATTTTTCGGTCCTGGTTTAATCTACGTAACCCTAAAGCAGTAATTTCAGTAAGTTTTTATAACAACACAGCGAAACAAAATGTAGAGTTATAAACTGAATAAACTCCGTAGAAACTAGAATCGGAACCTAACCTAGTTCCTAGAAATTAAATGTCAATCTTGTTTGGTTCAAGTAATGGGGTGGTTTACAGTTCGCTCACGGTTAATGCCGTGCGCCGTGCGCATAATTTCTCGTAAGTAGATTATTATATTATGTTCGTTATGAGAATGGGATGGAACCTTGACAAACTAAATATTTTATGCATTAAAAAGCTTATTTACGTCGATTTAGAGAGTATCTTAAACTTATTCAACTTTCGCGATATGCATAAGTATTAAAGTTATCGTTATAGTGGTAATAATAAATAAATAATGCCTGACAATCCACACAGCATCATTTAGCCCCAAGCTAAGCAGAGCTTGTGTTATGGGTACGAGATGACTGATATACATAATACAATAGTTTTATATATTATAGATAATTTGTATTATACATAGAAAACGAACAGAACGCCCTGAACAAATACATATCTGCAGGTTGTACTAATATTTGTCCCGAGGCGGGAACCGAACCCTCAACCTCCTGCGTCGCAGGCGGACCTTCAATAAGTATCAATTACGCTTTAATTTGAGTCTCGCGCACGCCTTCCACCGCTAGCGCACCCGAACTGTAGGCGAATTATTTTTTTATGAGATTTACCCGAGAATGGCTTTCGTCCATATACTTTGTTCTGAATTATTCTTTCTTCCGTATTAAGTTTTACTTTACTTTCTGCATTTGTCTACTTACTATACTCTATGAGGGGTGCAGGCAACATTTAATAAAACATTATTAACCCTCAAGTGACGTTCACTTCGAGTGAAAATCCTTTAACACCTTGTAGAATAGAAATACAA
Organism: Eupithecia pulchellata; assembly: GCA_963931895.1. NCBI lineage: Eukaryota > Metazoa > Arthropoda > Insecta > Lepidoptera > Geometridae > Eupithecia > Eupithecia pulchellata. The sequence continues at coordinate 3,153,167 of OZ007544.1, forward strand.
GGTGTTTAAAGGTTTTAATTATTAAGTACGAAAGTGATCGTTTGAGTACCTACGTAATGTACGTAGTAGATATTTTTGTAAACTAATCAAAGAATTTTTGAGGTAAAAAAAATTCAAACATTAATATTATCGTAGCCAATCGCAGGATCTTTAATTTTTAATTAGATTTGGTTTATTGAAGCTTTTATTCCTTATGATTTGAAGTGAAATGAATTGAAGTGAAGAGAAATCAATAACACCTTATTTCTATTTGTTATAATAATTAACTGTATGAAATTTGACTTGTCTAAGTGCTTATTTTGTAAGCCTAAAGAAATAAAGTTATTGAATCTGAATCCTTAACATTTTTGCGGCGCTTTAGCAGTTATGCGATTGTGAAGTTTCAGTACTCAATCATTTAGGTATTGCATTCTATATATATAGGTATACAAAGGTCATAATTCATTTCTTTCACTATTTACCCTGCCTGGCCCATCATTCTATAGCATAGGTATAGAATAGAGAGAGACGAAGATGTCATTGTTGCTAAATATTTTGAAATTAAATCTCAAATTTGAATTTTATTAATGTTATAAATTATAAAATTCAAATTATTGTCAACATTGAAGTTAGAAAGCATTTGATTTCGTTTTTAAGTTAAAATAAATAGGACCAAAATAATATAAAAAAATTGTGTTACCTTGTTATTTTCCTTTATTTATCATAATTTTTTTGTAAAGTTCATCCATTGAATCATCTTTGTTAACATAATATATCTTGAATGCTAAAACTGAGTATAACTAGTCACTGCTCTTATGGATTATTAATTATTACCATCCACCAACTTAAACAACTCTAGGCTTTATAGGCTAGTGCAGTGAGCAATGAAAAAGTTTATCCTGGTCGACGCGTTTGTTATTCCAAACAATTGGATAACGAACTTCCATCCAATTCGAGCACCAATTTGATGAGACCAAAGTTCCCAACTCAATAAAGTTTTATCCGGCAAGGGATGGTTTTTCAGTCTTTTTGGACAGGTTTACTATTTCGGCGGTCACTTTTGTTACGCAATTTTATATACCCTGGCATGAAATTTATGTCAATGTAACGTCAGGAAAACTAAGTAAATAAACGCAATAAATATCCATTAAAAGCTTACTAATAAAATAGGAAGTAAATTAATTGGTATTTATATGATCAGCCGGAAAAATCAGCGAAAAAATATTTGAACAGTATGTAATGGCCGGGCCATAAAATATATACCATAAAATATAAATCAGAAATACTTGATCGGCAACTTAATTGTTTTTGATCTTAAAAATGATGATGCTAAAAATAATCATAAAAATAAATAATTACATATGGTGGACGTTAATAACTTTCACACGAAATAGATACATTATATAAAAATCACAAATTAATTTAGATAGTGGCTTTGCACACATTTCACACAGCATTATCTAGCTTGCGGCTAGATAATGCTGTGTGAATTGACCAGCATTATTTATTTATTTACCTAAAGGTTACCTTTCCTTGAAAAGTCTCCAGGTTAACACTAACAAATCCCAACTCAAACACGTCTAAACCATGTAAATAACGCAACTCTGTAGTTCACAGTGAGCATACATTTATTAGTGGGTCTCTTGCGGTTTTGCGGGTCAGGATAAATTTATTGACTTACCCTATACCTTTGTTGGAGGTGGCACAGGGGACTCAACTGAAACGAGTAGTTACGAAAGTTTAATTTGTCAATTTTTGTTACGGAAATAAATCTGGGAAGAAAGTAAGCCGCGCGGGAACTGATGGGATGGAACTACTTATTTCGAATTGACTGAACCGTGGTCGCACATTACTTGTACAAGGTTCTATCCCAATTTGACTCCGCATGGATTGTACTCAACTGTAACACAGAGTGTAGCCTTAAAGCAATCTTTTGATTCGTTATACTTTCTAGGAAAGTCGATATTAGTATCGTAGAGAAGAGAGTTCCAGATTATAACAGCCTCAACACTCTCACTTTCCCTCTTACATTTGAATTTTTCATGCGGACCCCTTAGGATTCTAATGGTGAAAGAATTTTTCAAATTGGTCCAGTAGTTTCGGAGCCTTCAATTCAAACAAACAAATAGTCAAATCTTTCCTCCTTATAATATTAGTATAGATATCTGCTCTCCCATCAGCTTCGGTTCTACATCTTGCCCTCACATCCGCTCTGGGTATCCCAAAAATCAGCCTAACAGCCTTAACTTAAAGCTACATTTAAGTAACCAATTTCCGCATCCTACATTTCTATTGAATAAACATTTCTATTTCTATAGAAATTGCAGCAAGATTGAAAGCTCGACCTCGTCTCAAGATCGAAGTACAGCCGAGTCAGGTATTTCTCATGCAAATGCCGCGAAAAGGACTGCTCGGTCCAATTTGCGTATGAATGAGCCATGAGCCAATCTCGATATATCTATTACAGGCAATTTAGAATGTCGCGCTTCGCTGTTCGAAGGGACTATCTTGCAATTTTTATATTGTATTTATTGTATTTCTTTATTAATCATCAGGAAAGAATAGGTATTTGTATAATTAGTGAAACATGGCTCAATGAAGAAATTAATTTTCGTATAAATAATTATAATATTTATCGAAAAGATAGGCTAGATTCTTATGGGGGTGTCGCGCTCATATCACATAAATCAATTAAAACTCAAATACATAATATTAACCATAGAAATACAGGTATTGAGATAATATGTTTAAAAATTTTAAATTGTAATTATTTAGATTATGTGGTATCTGTCTACTGTCCTTCGTCGATAAGAACTTCTCAATGCGACTGGGAGAGTATATTTTCACAGTTTACTCGCAGATCAATAATCGCCGGCGACTTCAATGGACAACATTCCAATTGGTCATCCAAGACCAATACTAGAGGGTTGCAACTTGTTGATGCTTCTTTAGAACATAGTTTTGTATCTGTTAATAATGGGGACTTTACTAGGGTTAAATTAGTAAATGGTCATTTGCAAGAATCGACCCCAGACATCACTTTTGTGACTTCGGATATAGCGGTGTACTTCGATTGGCACGTAACTCGCGAAAATTTAGGCAGTGATCACTTAATAATAAAATATTCCCTTTGTTATCAGGGTCCGCGCAGTTCAGTTACGCGTCGTAATATGAAAAGAGCGGATTGGTCATTATATCAAGAATCTCTTAAGGATGGTTTTAGCGCTGACCCTATTTGTGAATCGAATCTACAATCCTGTTATGACTCATTCATAGATAAAATAAATGACGCTGCGAAAAAAAGTATTCCAATGGTAAAGAAATGTTTAGAGCCTACATTAATATTTCAACCTAAACCCTATTGGTGCACGGAAATTTCATTAGCGATTGCGCAACGACGCCTAGCCTTAAAGTTATTTAGACGTAATCCTACACCGATCAACCTCGATATTCTCAAAGCTAAGATAACAGAAGCGCAGCGTATTCATAGGCGAGCTCGAACTGCCCACTGGCAGTCGTTTTGTGGAACAATAGATCAAAACACAAACTCAGCTGATATGTGGCGTCGTATGCGCTGGGTAAAAGGAATTCGTACACAACAGGTTACCGTTCCTACTGATAAGAAAGATGAACTTTTATGTAGTTTGGCGCCGGATAGCGTTGTCCCCCCTACTCCAGTGTTCACATCGACTAATATACGATTAGATAAAGAATTTTCCTATGAAGAATTTAAAAGGTGTTTAAAAAGAAAAGATACTGCTCCCGGCGAGGATAAAATTACCTATTCAATGATTTATTTTTTACCCTACGTAGGTAAGTTGTATCTACTTAACATTTTTAATTTAGTGTTTAAACATTCTACGATACCTATTCAATGGCGTAGTATTCAAATTATTCCAATACCTAAAGCTAATATTGACCCTAATAGTATCCCGAAATTTCGACCAATATCATTAATTTCTTGTATATGTAAAATCTTTCATAAAATGTTGTGTAATCGAATTGAGTGGTTTGTAGAACACAATAAAATCCTTGCGCCTATGACGTCAGGGTTTAGAAAATGTCAGTCATGCATAGACTGCTTATCCAGGCTTGTCACACAAATACAGATAGGATTTTCTCAAGGCGCATCCACGCTAGCTGTATTTTTGGATGTAGAAAATGCCTACAACAATATTTTGCCTGAAGAACTGGTTTTGATACTGGATAAACTTCAAATTGGGTCACTCTCATGTAGGTATTTGTGGACGTTTTTAAGTAATAGATGTTTAAAAATTCTAGACGATGATGGTACCAATTGTAGCATGGTTAGATGGACGAACACCGGTTTAGCACAAGGCGATCCAATTTCGGCTCTTCTGTTTAATATAGCGACCTACGAAATCTCGAAAGTGAACTTAAATAATGTAAAAATGTTACAGTATGCAGACGACTTTGTGTTCTATTCGCAAAATAACGACTCATGTCTCAATGAGGTACACGTTCAAAACGCTTTAAGCTCGGTCGTACGTGTTTTGAGACGCTTAGGTTTAGAAATATCATCAGTAAAAACTAAATGTTGCAGCTTTAGAAGAGGTAGAGGAATAGACAAGGTTACTTTAAATTTGAATAATAATGTTATACAATCTGTACAAATTCTTAAATATCTAGGAATTTGGCTGGATAAATCCTTACTATTCCGAAAACATATTAATGAGACACAGGAAAAAACAGTTAAAATGTTAAATATATTAAGAGTTTTAGCGGGTGCCTCATGGGGCTTACATCCTAAGCACTTACGTCGTTTGTATATAGCTTTGATACGTAGTAGGATAGACTTTGGATGCTTTTTATACGACACCGCGGCGAAAACACATCTGGCTAAGTTAGATAAGGTTCAAAACACCGCGATGCGCATAATAGGCGGCTTTATAAGAACTACACCTATCCACACTATCGAATGTGAACTTTGTTTGTACCCATTGCAGTTAAGGCGTGAATATCTAGCTACTAAGTATTGCCTTAAAGCTCAGTCAATAACGAAAAACCCCACCATAGAATTTTTAGAGGAGTTAAAATGTTTTAGTTTATCAAGGTATTGGATTAGAAAAAAAAAGCCTTTACTAAATTTAATTTATGAGCAAACTCAAAATGAGATAATGAAGCGTTGCAACCCTTTAGAAATGTTTTCCTTGAATTGTTGGATGTCGTATCTTAAAATAGATTTTATTAAAATAGATATTGAGGGAATAAATAAATCAAAAAAACAATATGACGATAGAGAGCTCAAATGTTATACCTTATTTATGTTGAATGTAATATACAAAGACTGGCATAAAGTCTACACAGATGGATCAAAAATGGAAAACGGTACCGGTGCGGCGTTTTACGATCCCAGTCGCAGTATGAATGAAACTTACCGTATCACATCATCAGATAACACAATTATGTCGGTGGAACTATTTGCAATCTCAGAGGCACTATCATATGTCACTACTGTAGGCTATAAAAAAGTGGTGATTCTGTCAGATAGCCGGAGTGCTTTACAGCATATAGCTCGATGCGCCTCAGGGCTCCGAGGTGCTTCGGTAGCTTATGTGATCCTAAAGAAAATTTCATTTCTATTAGACAATGACGTGCAACTGAGATTGCAATGGGTTCCTTCCCATGTAGGAGTAAGGGGAAACGAGGAGGTTGACCTGCTTGCAAAACAGGCTGTTGAGATCGGGGCTGAAGTATATATCATTCCAGAGTACACTGAGGTTTTGTTAAGGTACAGATATAAAGTATTCGAAAAGTGGAAAGAGTTGTTTAGCGAAATATCTTGTACGAAAGGTATATGGTACAAAATTGTTCAGAATGAACCTCCTCGTGTCCCTTGGTGGGTAAACAGTGGGTTGAAGCGTCACCTAATTGTAATAGCTCACAGGCTGCGTTCCGGACATATTCCACTAAATAAGTTCAATCACCTTATGCGGAAGGTTGATTCCGCCAATTGCTCTTCATGCGGTGTCACAGAAGACATTTACCATCTCTTGGTGGAATGTGTTCGGACTCAGTCAGTGAGAGATCAATTGATCGCTGATTATAATTTGAATCTCGCAGAATTAGGCTTAGTTCAAAGTTTACTTTCCACCCCACTGTGCGAGGCTGCTAAAGCCTTGTACATAATGGTGTATGATATAGTAAAATAAAATAAGGGTTAAGTTTTTGTTTATATAACGGGACTGGCATATTCGCTAAGCGAATAAAGTCCTAAAAAAAAATATAGAATAAAAAAAAAAAAAAAAAAAAATTTATTAATCAAGAACAAATTCTATTTTTATGAATAGAATATGAATAATATTAATAAATAATAAATTAATAAAGAAATACAATATAAAAACTGCGAGTAATAATACTACGACACTTTAAACCATAAAAGATTTGTCTAGTACCGATCGTTACAGCTCGTGCCTACTTTTAACTTTCGACAACAACATAGGCTAGCGAGCCTGTCTGTGTAATGTCGTAAGTATACATACATACGACTATACGAACGATATAATTTATTTATTTATTTTAGGGGAAACATCGGTTCTGTGTTGTCTTAATAAATAAGGTGTTTAGCACTAAAGTGACCATTAATAGGTTCCTACAAGTAGCTACATTTTGAACAATAATAAAAAAACACAAAACATTATGACGAGGCTGGTTTGTGTTGGAAGAACATCAAGTTATTATCCCATAATGAAGGACTTTAAACATATTGCCAAAATGTAGTTTAGAGTAAATATTATAATTAGATTTTTAAATTTATATGAAAAAGTAAATAGAAGATACCTAATTATACCACACAAAGAAAGAAATCATTACAAACAGACATGCTTAAAGTATTACTGTATATAAAAATATAAAAAAATAATTATTAATATAAAAACATTCATAACGAGCAATGATATAATTTGGCACATATTTCGGTCCTGGTTTAATCTACGTAACCCTAAAGCAGTAATTTCAGTAAGTTTTTATAACAACACAGCGAAACAAAATGTAGAGTTATAAACTGAATAAACTCCGTAGAAACTAGAATCGGAACCTAACCTAGTTCCTAGAAATTAAATGTCAATCTTGTTTGGTTCAAGTAATGGGGTGGTTTACAGTTCGCTCACGGTTAATGCCGTGCGCCGTGCGCATAATTTCTCGTAAGTAGATTATTATATTATGTTCGTTATGAGAATGGGATGGAACCTTGACAAACTAAATATTTTATGCATTAAAAAGCTTATTTACGTCGATTTAGAGAGTATCTTAAACTTATTCAACTTTCGCGATATGCATAAGTATTAAAGTTATCGTTATAGTGGTAATAATAAATAAATAATGCCTGACAATCCACACAGCATCATTTAGCCCCAAGCTAAGCAGAGCTTGTGTTATGGGTACGAGATGACTGATATACATAATACAATAGTTTTATATATTATAGATAATTTGTATTATACATAGAAAACGAACAGAACGCCCTGAACAAATACATATCTGCAGGTTGTACTAATATTTGTCCCGAGGCGGGAACCGAACCCTCAACCTCCTGCGTCGCAGGCGGACCTTCAATAAGTATCAATTACGCTTTAATTTGAGTCTCGCGCACGCCTTCCACCGCTAGCGCACCCGAACTGTAGGCGAATTATTTTTTTATGAGATTTACCCGAGAATGGCTTTCGTCCATATTCTTTGTTCTGAATTGTTCTTTCTTCCGTATTAAGTTTTACTTTACTTTTTGCATTTGTCTACTTACTATACCCTATGAGGGGTGCAGGCAACATTTAATAAAACATTATTAACCCTCAAGTGACGTTCACTTCGAGTGAAAATCCTTTAACACCTTGTAGAATAGAAATACAAGGTGTTTAAAGGTTTTAATTATTAAGTACGAAAGTGATCGTTTGAGTACCTACGTAATGTGCGTAGTAGATATTTTTGTAAACTAATCAAAGAATTTTTGAGGTAAAAAAATTCAAACATTAATATTATCGTAGCCAATCGCAGGATCTTTAATTAGATTTGGTTTATCAAAGCTTTTATTCCTTAACATTTTTGCGGCGCTTGAGCAGTTATGCGATTGTGAAGTTTCAATACTCAATCATTTATGTATTGCATTCTGTAGGTATACAAAGGTCATAATTCATTTCTTTCACTATTTACCCTGCCTTGCCCATCATTCTATAGCATATGTATAGAGGTAGAACGGAGAGAGATGAAGATATCATTGTTGCTAAATATTTTGAAATTAAATTTAAAATTTGAATTTTATTAATGTTATAAATTATAAAATTCAAATTATTGTCAATATTGAAATTAGAAAGCATTTGATTTCGTTTTTAAGTTAAAATAAAAAGGGCCAAAATAATATAAAAAAATTGTGTTACCTTGTTATTTTCCTTTATTTATCATAAAGTTTTTGTAAGTTCATCCATTGAATCATCTTTGTTAACATAAAATATCTTGGATGCTAAAAGTGAGTATAACTAGTCACTGCTCTTATGGATTATTAATTATTGCCATCCACCAACTTAAACAACTCTAGGCTTTATAGGCTAGTGCAGTGAGCAATGAAAAAGTTTATCCTGGTCGACGCGTTTGTTATTCCAAACAATTGGATAACGAACTTCCATCCAATTCGAGCACCAATTTGATGAGACCAAAGTTCCCAACTCAATAAAGTTTTATCCGGCAAGGGATGGTTTTTCAGTCTTTTTGGACAGGTTTACTATTTCGGCGGTCACTTTTGTTACGCAATTTTATATACCCTGGCATGAAATTTATGTCAATGTAACGTCAGGAAAACTAAGTAAATAAACGCAATAAATATCCATTAAAAGATGACTAATAAAATAGGGAGTAAATTAATTGGTATTTATATGATCAGCCGGAAAAATCAGCGAAAAACTATTTGGACAGTATGTAATGGCCGGGCCATAAAATATATACCATAAAATATAAATCAGAAATACTTGATCGGCAACTGAATTGTTTTTGATCTTAAAAATGATGATGCTAAAAATAATCATAAAAATAAACAATTACATATGGTGGACGTTAATAACTTTCACACGAAATAGATACATTATATAAAAATCACAAGTTAATTTAGATAGTGGCTTTACCGATAAATGAGCTAAGATCATGTAGATCGGTTCCAAGTTTCAGTATCTTTATCTTAATTTACGTCCTTTCATAAATTAATTTGTGTCTTGACAAGTTTCCTCTCCTAATTGCTTTGACGTCGGACAGAAAACCAAAGTTATGTTAACATGGCTCAATGAATTAGCAAACTGAAGTGACAATAGGCCGGCTATAATCGGGCGAACCACCGCCGCCTGGGGCAACGTATTCTTGAGTGGAGACCGCGACTCGGCAAACGTAGTGGACGATGCCTTCAAGCCAGCTGCGATGACGATCCGCGAAAGACTGTAGGCAGATACTGGATGCGATAAGATGAAGACAGGGCGCTAATAGCGCTCATTAGGGGAGGTCTATATCCAGCGAGAGTGGATTCTCAAATTACCAATCATTTTGGTTCTAAGTTTGTATGGAAATTCATCCGTCGCCGAATCCTTGGGATAAAATTCTTCCAGTGAGTATTCGCAAAATTTCTAAATTCAGATTTAAAGTAAACTTTCCTAAGCTGAGATGTTCATATTTCTCAATATTTATTTTTAAAGGGAACTGAGGGGATGATAGATAGATCGAAAATACTTAATTATACCACACAAAGAAAGAAAACATTGTAAACAGACAAATAAAGGAAGTATAACGGGCGGCTTTATCGCTTTGAGCTATCTCTTCCAGGCAAACTGATGATCCTGATAAATTACAAAAAAAAACAATTTGTATTTTTATTTATTTATTGTCAAATATTTTTATACAACATAGGTCTATAAATTAATCTGTGATTTATATACTTAAATACTGATGTTTTCATAATATCACAAAATTCATTGAGTTCTATAGGAATAAATTGGCCACAAAATAAATAAATAACAATACTAATAAATTGTACTGGTATTTTAATTTAATTCTACTACAAAAATATTACTTGGAAACGTATCAAAGTAATTAATTTAATCACTTTGGCTAGATTTATAAGTCTACAATATTTACAGAAACCTTGCGGGTATTATCACACTGAATAACTTATTTCACTTACGAATGTAATTATAATTATAAACTTAACTTATAAATAACGTTCGTAATAAATTATAGGCAAGCGTGAATTTTATTTTTTAAACTGATATTTCCCGTTTTTGCTAATCGCAGACCTGTCAACGCCGAATGATTCGAGAGAGCCGAAAGAAACGACATATTCTATTCAATATCTTATTATTCGTTTGGAAATTCGCGGATACGCTGAGTCAGACGAATCGTCAGAATTATTTTTTTCATTTTAGCTTTCAGCTTCCGAAAATTATATAGGAACATGTATTCAGCTTTACCTTTAAACCCAGTATTGGGATTGATTCTTTATTACTTATACTTAACTTTAATTTAGTATTTACAAAAAAAAAACATGTACAGTGCGCGTCAGAATTAAGTACGGGGGGTACTTGTCTACATAATATTTAAGACTAATTCGAATTCCCTTGTAACTTATCACAAATTTTCACATGCAAATATTTATCACGCCGCCGCTAAGGATCGAACCACCCGCCATAATACTCAGTCTGAAATTCCCAACAATAACAACTTTTGTGTCCCACATACATTGAGATGGCGGGGTACTTATAGGTATGTGACGCGCACTGTACCTACATAAAGATTATTCAAAGTTTTTCAAATAATATGTAAGTATAAAATAATATAAACCTACTAACTTACCGAGGTAGAGAACCTTCGCGTCTACATCACAAGTCTTGAACTTAGAGCGAAGTGTCGAAACTAATAAGTGAAATAGGTCTATATAATAATACACTATATTTATACTAGTAGTATAAATACTTTGTTTTGTTTATAAGGCCTTTACGCTCCGTAGCAACTGGACGAATTCGCAGCTGGACGGATTCTCAACTGGACGGATTCTCAGCTGGACGGCTTAGCAACTAGACAGAACGTGTACTGTACAGTCCGTGACATAATTAATAGCATATATTGTTAATTTATTTGCATCCTATTTAAACACAAAGGCAGACTGTTCGGGCTTCAGAGTCTTAACTTTTTTGTAGGAACTACTGATACAAAACCTACGCATACCACAAGTAAAGTCGGCTTTACCTGAAGGTAGATCGGGATGGTTTAAGTGACAGTGCGAGTCACTGCTAATGTCAAAACTGACAGCTACTGTCCAAAGTGACAGCAACGGTCAAAAAGAGCGCAAATGTCAAAATATACTTAAATGACAGAATTTTTAAAAAAATACAGGAAATATCTGGATGTATAGTACATGTAGTATGTCTTTAAGTACCAAGTTTTCGTCAAGTAAATAAATTAGATGCGCTTTAGATAAATCTTGGGAGATATTCTTTCATGTAACTATAGCATCAACAAAGGGCATCAATGACACCACACACACATCAATCCACGGTACTATTTTATTCTTATAAAATTGTAAGGACTGTTCGCTTTATAGGGTACCTCTTAGACAATTTAACCCGGGTCCTTACACCTACATTGTGCTGTGAAAGGAAAAAAATGCAATCTGCAAAACAACTAAAGACCCAAAAAAAATCACATGTGACTAAAATTATGTGGAAATAGTGATAATTCCATTATTTTCAGATTGTTTGAAAACAGAACTAGTGATTAAATAAAAACGTCAGTAGGTACCTAGTTAAAGTTAGTTTTAAAAATATTGACGACTGTACTCTGTCCGGCTGCTAATCTGTCCAGCCAAGAATCCGTCCAGCTGAGAAACCGTCCAGTTGCGAATCTGTCCAGTTGCTACGGAGCGGGCCTTTACTTGAATAAATATATTATTATTATTATCTGTACAGTAATTCTACAATAACTTTTTTTACAAGTTTCTTATAAATATTAACTACTAAATATCACACAAATAGCTATGAATGGGTCATAGTTTAGTTCTAAACTAACATATCTATAGGCAATTAGCAATGAGATTTAGCTCTTAAATAATGATTTATTTATTTCTCCTGCGACGAAGGTGATTGCGAGTTCGATACCCGCCTCGTAACAATTTATTGACAGCGCCCGCGAATTGCATATTGTTGGATCTTTTCAGAGGTCTTAGGTACGTGGAACCCTTAATATTTTTCACCCTTACATCATGCAACTGATCTAATCATTTATTTAGACGTACCTAATTATAATTATTATTAGTAATTGAACAATGTTACTTTTATTTTCAATACCTAGTTAAACTAAAAGTAACAGTATATTATGATGAAACAAACATAACATTTAAAAAAAACACGCATCAACGGGTTGAGCCCCTTATATGACAACACAGCCGTTGTCATTCGAAATTCAAATACAAAACTAAGTAATCTTCAAACAAAAGACCATCGGTCTTATAAACAAACAACAAAAGAACCTTACTGCACTGTTATAAAGTTCGTAATTTGGGAATACTCGTAGGTAATTAATTAACAAACTACCTATTATGTAATCTATCACATTCTAGTCCTTATAGGGGTAGGAGATCCTCGACTTGAGTCGTACGCATCAAACAACCTACTGCTACTCGAAGACAACATCGTAACATCTAAAGGAACCTCCTTATTGACTGCAAACCTACTTTTATTCATTCCATCTAAACTTTCTCCATTATTATTGAGGCCATTTTTAATTTCGATATCGCCATTTTTGATCACAGACGCGCCATTTTTAATTTCAGGTTTTGAATTTGGAATTCTATGTTTGATCTCTGAGATATTGTTCGACTCGCATTTGTCATCTACGGTGATTTCTGTTTTCACTGACGATTCTTTTTCCTCGGACTTCTCGACAGAGTAAGTTCGTTTCACTCCAGGCATCTTTCGGTATAGGTTTGCGACTACGGGGTGAAGTAGTCGCTCGTCGAATTTATCTGTTTCCTTGCCTGTGAGGGCTCCGACTATGATACCCACGATTATGCAGGTGACTGTTCCTATTACGGCGTACCACATGTAGGAGATCGCGTACATTTTGTAGAGGGCGGAGTCACTGAAATAGAAATTTTACATGTTAACCAAATCACATTCTATACATATATTTTGAGACGACCATTAAACATGCATAATTAAAGTGATATCCCATCCCATGTCGACATCTCATCGACGACCTCTGTGGCGCGGTGGGCGAAGGTCCGCCTGCGATGCAGGAGGTTGGGTTCGATTCCCGCCTCGGGACAAATATTTCTACAATCTGCAGATATTTGTTCAGGGTGTTCTATGTAGTTGTTTTCTATGTATAATAAAAAAATCCATCTATGTAATAATACTGTATTATGTATATCGGTCATCCCAACCATAACACAAGCTCTGCTTAGCTTGGGGCTAGATAATGCTGTGTGGATTGTCCGGCATTGTTTATTATTTATGCTTACTAGAAGGGATCTGGAGTCTTGGTAGTTTCTCTTAGCAGCGGCGCGAGGTGCGCCAACGTCTTGTTGAGGGCGGCTGGCAGGGCGGGTGGGAGGAAGATATTAGCCGTGCTGTTGGCGCAACCCTGATAAAAAAGAAGTTGATAAGCCATTTATGGTGTACGTGGCTGCATCTATAATCATTAAAAGCCATCGTAAGTGTTGCCAAACAAAAACTAGGGATGTCATGCTGCAACAGCATCGACGCAGCAGGTTACGGGTTCGATTTCCGCCTCGGGACAAATATTTGTACGAACTGCAATTAATTGTTCAGGGTGTTCAATAAAAAATATCTATGTATGTAATATATTGTATTAAATATAGTTAATTATCAGTCATCAATCATTAATTAGTACCCATAACACAAGCTCTGCTTAGCTTGGGGCTAGATGATGTTGTGTGGATTGTCCGGCATTATTTATTTATATATTGACATCCCCAGTGTTGCTAACGACAAACCATTGACTTCGACTAATATAATGCAAGAAATGTTGAGGTGATTAATAGTCGCGTTTGCCGTTATTTTCTATTTGAGAATCTTCTATAAAAAAAAGTAATCACAAATGACGAGCAATTTGATCTGGACGCGAACGCGACGCGGCGCGGCGCGGCGCGAAAACAACAAACAGTATATAGACCTATTGAAGTGGCCTACGTGACCAAACGCACGTAGGGTGCGGCGCGACGCGGCGTGAAACAAAGGTAACGCGATCAGTTGGCTTGATTTGTTCGCGCGAACTGGACAATATCGCGGGGCCGCCGGCCGTGGTGGTACAGGACGGTTCGCGCGCACGTAGGACAGAGTAGCCCCGTCGCTCCGCACTGCATTAAATCGAATCGCATCTGCGCCTCGCCGCGTCGGTCGCGTCGCCTCGCGCTCGCGTCCAGCCCGCTCACGCAAGACACCGCGTAAGACCTTTGTACGACTTGTAAATATTTGATCTGATCCTTTCGGGTATTTTTTATGTTTTGGTATATTATAATGTATTAAGTATATCAGTAGTCTTATAATTATTCAACAGCTTTGCTGAGCATGGGCTATTTGATGTTATATGGATATTTCAGCATTATTTATATTCCTTGTTAGTCTACCGCTGGTTTTTCGTCATTCTAACAACCAAAAGGCGTACTATGGTTACCTACTGCAGAAGACTGATATACTAAATATAATATTTTTTTTAAATCAAATCATTGTTAATAACCCGTACGAAGCCGGGGCGGATTGCTACTTAATTAAAAAAGAAGTTCAGCGTTTGCGTTATTTTATCAATGAATATAAAAAAAGTAACTTACATCAGTTAACAGCGGAAGTCTGTCAACCTTCGTATTAACATACAACAGCCGCCCCGCCGCCATCCATATTGTTATAAAATGCGACGCGACGATACCACAGAGCGCTCCTCGGCCGTTCGCAACCGGGCATAGAGCAGCCAATGTGAACACCCCCAGCAAAGCTCCAGAGGTAGCTGATGTTACCAGAAGAGATCCTTCAACAACGCCGCCGACTTGGCCGACGCAGAGAGAGAGCAGCATGATCATTATTGCTGGAAAGAGAGATTTAACATTGACTATCTTTGTATCATAGTGGTTGAAGTGATGAGATTGGAGGTTCGATTGAGTCACTCACGCTATCTTTTCAATTAAAACTCCATATGCCTAATGCTCTTTTTCAAATTCACTATCCCATGGAGGAATAAAGAGTTTAACTATTCTTTAGCCTTTCATTCGCTTTTTCTTTAGGATCTATAGCCTATACGGGTCTTCTGTTGGCAGGCTTCCACCTGATAAGCAACAGTGACCATAATCCCCACGTTGAGATTCCGTATTGTGATCGCAGTTCGGTGGTAAAATTCTAGGAAGTTCCGCTTGCACTTGCTGGATATCCCATAGTACTCTTTCACTCGTGGAAAGACATAGGGTGGTAGAAGGAAATTATAAGCCGGCACTATACGGCACCATTTGTATTGATGTAATGAAAATTCGTTGTATCTTCAGGCAGAGCAGGGTCAAGTTCATTTAAACGGTTGTTATTCTTTTTTTGACTAGCTGTAACCTAGGCCAAGTCTCTTAAGAAAACTTTTGTTTCTTAAAAGACGAGTTTTCTTAAAAGACTTGGCTTAGGCTACAGCTAATCAATTAAAAGATCGATATTTAAAGCCAATCTTAAAGTTTCGAATGAAGCTTTACCATAAATAATTCCAATGATTTTGATAACGGTTAGCTGTTGTTTATCGTTGATGCCCTTGAAGGGAGGCGCGGCGGAGACGAAGTCTTCCCACGTGACGGTGGCTAGCGAGTTGACGTTGGACACGAGGAAACTGGAATGTAGATTAACAATACAATGAAAAAACGTTTTATTGTACATTGTTCAGTATTATTGCTAGTGTACCGCTCTCAGTTAACATGGCAATCCACCTGTACACTCGGTTTCCCGCGAAACAGGTTTAGCTTAGTGCGGGGACCATGGGTAACAATGTTTACATGTGAAACCACAAAGCAATACACAATATAATGTAATTATTAAGTACATATATAAATGTAGCATTAACTGTTCTGTAATCGATATTCTGGTAAATAAATTATTTGTATTTGTTTTATTTTTACCGCATAAAAACAACACCATTATCATCAGCCCATGTATGTATGAGAGGCTATCATGAGCGCCATAGCACCCTGTCTTCAGCTTGTCGCATCCAGCATCTGCAGTCTGTCGTAGGTCGTCATCCCACCTGGCTGAAGGGTGTCCTACAATACGTTTGCGTCAAGTACTATTAAGTACTATAATTAGTAAAACCAATAAACAGTCCGCTCTCGTTGTTTCTCTATTCTATTGAAAATATGAGTCGGTACATACGAGAGCACTTAAACCAGCCTATGACGACAAATTATGTTGCTAGCCTATGATGACAAATGTTGCTCTCACCTAAGCGCCCCATTGAACAGACTCCCCAAAAATAGACCGAGCATCCCTGGAAGGAATCCAAACTGATCTTCCACATAATACGGTAGCACCTCATCAGGAGCTGATATGATACCAGCGGCCAACGGGTCGCAGTGCTTGTAGACCGCGTACAAAGCCATCCCCACCACCCAGGAGAGACTGAATAGGACGGTCACAGCTGGTACATTGGCGAAGAGGGTGCGACGGACCCTGGAAATAAAAAAGTAGGTCTTTATTTAGGAACTTAAAACAAGGTGTTATAACAATATGAAGCGATCTGAGCTGCAGAAGTATAATACTATGACGCAGATCGTACGTCTACCTCCGGTATATGAGTTAGAATTTTATAAAGTACATAATAATTCATTTGGGGATAATTGCCCATAATCCCCACACTGGGCATGCGGGTTGGGGATCGCAGTTTGGTGGTGTTGCTCTGCAGAGGGCGCTGCTGCAACTACGACTAAGGGAGACACCCCCTGGTGTGTCTCCCTTAGTCGCCTCTTATGACACCCACGGGAAGAGTTAGGGTGGTGAAATTCTATGCCGGCACCACACGGCAAGTTAGATTTTAATATTTTAAAAACCAAACCTAAGGCGATGTATAACAATAGATTTTGATCATCGACGCAGAGTCACGTCGACGCAGGGGGAATAATCCGCATTACCATAATGTTTTTTGGTTATCTGATGAATATTTCGTGTGCAACAACGACTTAAAAACTCTTGAACAGAACTATCTGAACTTATTGTCTAAAATAAAAGGTAGGAACACAAACCTGGCTTCCGAAGACATGGAGCAGTACCTCTGCACAAATGTCTGCTGGCATCCATAGATGGAGACGGACATGAACATCTGGCCGAAGATAGCGGAGAGCGTATCCACTCGCACTGTGGGGTCCATGGTGAACCTGCGACATAATGATTATTTTACTATAAAAACTATCGGAGGTTCGACGAATTCATTATGAATGTAAGCGGTTTAACTACGAACCTATTTTGTATTGTAAGAACACCAACGTTTCATCCCTTAAGTGAGCGCATTGAGGCGATACGGGCGCGACGTGAGCCGCACTCACCCTGAT
Source organism: Eupithecia pulchellata (assembly GCA_963931895.1). NCBI lineage: Eukaryota > Metazoa > Arthropoda > Insecta > Lepidoptera > Geometridae > Eupithecia > Eupithecia pulchellata. The sequence goes on from OZ007544.1 coordinate 3,170,712, forward strand.
GAAGTCCCTCGTTAAGGGATGAAACGTTGATGTTCTTACAACACAAAATAGGTTCGTAGTTAACCCGCTTCCATTCATAATTAATTATGATACTATTTTTTTTATTATTTGACAAAAGTTCAAAACCCTCGGCGCGCGAGTTACACTCGCACTTGACCAACGTCAACGATCTTGTGTCAACGTAAAATATTAACGTTAGATTAACATTAATGTGACAATGAACTGTGTTCAACAGTGGACCAAAGCTCCGAGTTTTGTTCCGCGATAGTGTCGAGACGTCATCGGGTCTCTTTCAAATATCCACGTTATTCCTTCTCCAATGAGGAACTAGAAACATGAAGAGTACCTGACCATTTGCTTCGAAGAGGTTGAGCTATTAATACACCAAGTTTCGATTCCTGACACCACAGTCTTTTTGGTGTAGTAAAATGGTCACGAAGTTATTCCTAAGCATCCAAGTAATTTTAAAATATCGCTATGCAAACATAACTACCCACATTATGCAAAAATTTAGTAGAGATGAACCATTGAGTATGCTATTGATTCTTCTACCAAGATTATGGTCAGAGTAAATAATTATCACGTTTACCTAATGGTGGGTACCAACGTTTCACTCCTCAAGATCATCGAAAGGTACAGAACTTACTGAAAGAACTTCATCCGTCCACCTTCAATATTCTCGGCTATCACCTGCTTTGGTCCACCCGCCTTGATCGTAGACTGGACGATGAACGCTCCACTGACAAGGATCATTGCCAGGGTTTGAATCACGTCGGCTCTGAAATAATAAGAACAAACGTTATAACTTTTCGTTTATTTATGTCGCTCGGTAGAAACTGACTATGTGACCATTTGCCGCCTTATTCTTGAAGGCAGTTAGAAATCCGTGCTCTACATCAAAAATTTTCTTTATTCATAAAACTCATTCAAGTGCTTTTACGGTTATAGCTGCGTATAATGCGACAATAATTGTAGCGTTATGCGCCAATGTTTCATGCGTTGTGGAAAAAGTCTGTAAAATGGACTATATTATGTATAAGAGGTTAGGTATGAGATACGACGATCTAGCAGGACAGACACAAGACCGTTTGCCTTCCATCTGGCACTAGACTACGCTTGACGGACGATGAAGTACACACGTCACGTACGTATTTGCACAGCTGAAGATTTACCTGATCGCCGCAGCCAGCCCACCCAGCAAGTTGAACACAATCCCTACAGCAGTCAACGCGAGGGCGGAGGCCCAGTGCGGTAGGCCTAGTACTGCGTGAAGCGCAACAGTTGGAGTGTAGACCGTCACGGCGAGGTTGAGGAGCTGTCGGATCAGGAAGGTGGCTGCTGCTAGTCTTCGCACCCAGGAACAGTTGAAACGCATCTGTAAGGATATTATTTTATATTTGTTAAAAGAAACGATAAAATGAATTTTGAAACGATAGAATGACAGCATTAGGAGGTGACCCAACAGTAGGTACTTTTGGACTTCCGTTAAATAAATACATCTATAAGGTAGGAACCGACCTACCTAACCATAATACTTATCTACTTTCATTATAATAGGTAATTGCGAAAATATATCCATTTGTTTATATGTCAAAAGCAAAGTCGTGAAAAGTTTCCATTTGTTATTTACTGGGATTTGATTACCAGGTATGTAGTCGATCACGGCTACCTAATTATACGTAAATTACGCAATTGGCTTATTGCCCAGACTTTAGGACTAACGCAATGGAAAGTAAATGAGAAAGGAAAAGATTAAGTAAACCTACCTACCAATGCCATTTAATTTTGTACACTGCGTAACTAAATCAAGAATGAAATGTTTTCCACCAATACAATCAAAATGGATTATAATCTTAATTTAGCACATTGGCTATTCAAGATCGATAATCGTTAACGTCATTCTACAGATTAATTGGCCAGAATTGAAGAAAAATTCAAAAATCATAAAAAAATCAAGTAATTTTTATATTCATACTAGTTTCCCCGCGACTTTGCACGCACAACGCGTGCAAAGTCGCGGGGCAACTAGTATTCTATAGAAAGTTTTTGAGATAAAGTATGTTTAGACAAGGCTTAGATGTACACTTTTGAAAAAGAAATAGCACAACAGGATCAGTTGCTTTGGTGCGAAAAAGTAACAAACATTTTAATAACCAAATATTTGCATTAATTATACTATGTGATAGTCACTATAAGGAACTTGAAAACTCGTGTCACTCGTGTCCATCAGTGTACAAGGATTATTGACAATGATTTTGCAGACGTCAGCTTGGTCATGTGGTGCCGACATAGAATTTCACCACCCCCATTCTTCCCGTGGGTATCGTAAGATGCGACTAAGGGAGACACACCGGCGGGCGGGCAGCAGCGCCCTCTGCAGAACAACTCCACCGAACTGCGATCCACAAACATGCCCAGCGTGAGAATTATAGCCAATTACTCCCAAATGATAAATAATGCCATCTATCGCGCTCATTAGGGGAGCCTAATGTCCAGCAGTGGACTATTTTAGGCTGATGATAATGAATGCAAATGTCAGATAAGCATACCTGTAAGTATTCGTAGACGGAGTTGGTATGTAGTCGATAGTAGACAGGAACGAAGACCCAGCATACGATGGGAAAGGCGAGGATGATGCCATACAAAGTCTCCCACATCGCAGAGCCGTGGTACACCAGTTCGGATGGAAAACCTGAAAAATACGAAAAGTTCGTTAAAGACACAGAACAGAATGTTGTGTGAGACTATTATGAGACTGGTATTCTAAGTGGAGAATCCAGTACTTACTTAAGGGTGTACACTACCTCAAACTGCTAATTTTCAACTCCGCCGGATGTCCATATCGTCTAAACTACTGAATATTTAACTTTGAAATTGATATATGGTAAAGTTCAGGACTTAATCTATCGATCATATGTTTCGAAAACACGATTCCATAAAATTTTCTCGATAGAAAAAAATCGCAAAGTTACCTTTAAATTTTTACTAAAACCTAAATTTCTCAATAAATACAGAAGTTCAGATCTTGACAATAAACGTGGTAATAGAATTAAGTATAATAAAAATGTTATATGTTTCGGTTTTTTCAAATAATGTCCTAATTAATAGATAATAAGCTAAAACTTGATTTTTGGTGATTTTTGGACTTGCGTTGCAATGCCCTGTCCTGCTCTTATGAACGCAAAATCATATGTCTAGCCTTTTCGCACAGAGTTGAGGTTGTATGCGCCCTTAATAATCTTTATTTGTTACATTCTATCCTAATATGTTGACGGATAAATTTCCCATACAAACGTTATACCAAAATGATTTGTAATTTGAGCTATTTTCACCATGTACTGCTATTATTTGTATTAGAATAGTTAATACTAGCGGCCCGCCCCGGCTTCGCACGGGTATTAAACAAAAATTTCAGAAATTAAACACAATAACACGATGGGTTTCACAGTTTTCATACGGATCCCTTACTTTTTCTAACAACATTGGGATTTATGACATTGACTCGACACTCCATAACTGACACTGGCCGTAGAGAAAAAGCAAGCACAGTGCGCAACCTCTTTTTCTATTCTGACGCGCCATAATAGAAAAAGAGGTTGAATATACAGCGCACGGTTCAATTATTGAATTTTTCATGCGGATCCCTATCTTTTTTGAAAATATTATATAACCTATGTTCATCACGGAAAATTTAGGATTCTAATGGTGAAAGAATTTTTCAAATCGGTCCAGTAGTTTCGGAGCCTATTCAATTCAAACAAACAAACAAACATACAAACAATCAAATCTTTCCTCTTTATAATATTAGTATAGATCTAGGTTCCTACCACAAGCTTTTTTGAAAATAATTGTCTCATTACTCAAATTATAAGAAAGCGTGTTTTATTTGAAAAAAAATTATTATGTTTAATTTCATTTCAGTGAAGTGTTTTGAATATTTGCTCGGAACCTACACAAATACTATTCTAATACAAAATGGTGAAAATATGCTCAAACTACAAATCATATTGGTATTACTTTTGTATGGGAAATTCACCAGTCACCGGAGCCTTAAAATACCTAGTAATTAAAATCTTTCTTAACAAGTTTGTTACCACGTGCCGACCCTAATGTTACCTTCTTAGACATGGCTTCTTCTAAACCCACGCAAAAACCACCGTCGATAACACGTGTGCGACCGGATTGTTACCAACTCCAAAAATTTGATCGCATTATCATACAATGGCTTAGTTTCGGAAATAATAGCCGTGGGTAACTTTTCCGTGACCACGAAACAACAAAGTCAAAATACGAATAATATTTTAGGTTATTTTATATGGTAGAACCTTTATTTAAACAGAAAATTAGAATTAAATAAGCAAATTGGAAGTTGTATTTAAAATTGAAACAATTGAGCTAACTACAGACTGATGGAAACAAACTACAGATAGCTCAACTGATCCATATCAGTCGGAAGTGTACCACAAATGCTGTCTGAATTGCCTTTATCAATTGTAGGAAACCTAGACCTTTAATTGTAGGAGATAAATAATTATAATATTTTTATTGGTTTCGAGCCAGCATCTTACCTCTAGATTGATTGCAACAGTCGTTACCTCAAGTGTTTAAATTGTAAATACTAGTCGTTTATTCATATGGTTTATTTTCTCGATTATAAAGATTTTAGTTATTATATAAAACAACATATTAACAATACACGTGTTTTACAGTTATGCAATAAACATTTCTATGTATTTCCTATAACAATTTTCAGTCATTTGTACAAATTAGAGTATTTGAGCGATCTTACATTGATAAAAATATAATGTCATCATTTGGATCCGCTTGCTACCGTGTGCGCGGAGCGTGTAATCATCGACATTATGTTTTACTATTAAATAATTTATTTTCACAGGTTTGTTATGGTTTAATAACAACTAGCGATCTGCCCCGGCTTCGCACGGGTCCAATGCTGATACTAATGCATGTTAAACATACTTATTGTGTTTATTTATAAGAAATTAGAGGTACCTATAACATTTTTATGTTAAGTAGAGTCTGAAATCCTAAATTAGTTTTATATTCCTACATACACTACAGCAGTAGTATAAATAACGATTTAAAATTTGAAATTTGCAATATAATTATCTCATTAGGGGAGGCCTATGTCCAGCAGTGGACTAATGTGGGCTGATGATGATGATGAATATTATTATATCGTGCGCACCTTACTATCTATAGAGACAGGCTGAAGATTCTGCTATGAGGAAATAAGCATCAGTAACAAAAAATAACAGATAGGTTTAATAATTAATTATGAAACCCAGTTACCGACAGGTAGTCAAAGTAATGTGACGTATCACGTACGAGTAATGATGCAGTCCTTTTAATAATTGAGCCAGTGGTGTGACGTTGAAGAAACGTCATTTTAGTAAGTAAGTTTTTCCTCTTCTGAGAATATTTGAACCGATAATTGTTTTTACACGGGTTATCCTCACTCATGCAGTTTTTGTGAGAAACATAGGTAATATAAGTCATAAACCCTTTTTCTGTCTGCATACGTAGTGTGGTAATTTTTTGTAACCCGTAAGTACGTAGTAGGTAAGTACCTACCTACCGACGTCAGACACATTATTTTAATCACTAAGTATTTTGTATTTTTATTTACAAAGAACTTAACCTTATAAAACAATAACAAGTATTATTTTCATTTATATATCTATTTCCCAAAAATCTAAGTCGGCATCGTCAAAGGCAGAGTGCCTAGAATTTTGGCCAGCATTATATGTACATATTTTATAACATATTATTTCTATAGCCACCAGTTAGCCCAACTTTTTATAACTCCTGTGGTTATTTTCTCTATACATTTAGCAAGCGATTCTTGGCCGTTTGCCAATGCAGAAGAGGAAGTATATGGTTCAACATACCACCTCTCACCTGAATTGACGAAGTTATGCCGATCTCCGCGAGGTTATAGCTCGACAGATCCTGGAGATGTCTTGGTCTGGATCTTTAAGACTACTCCAGACATCGGGGATCAGGCATATTGTGGATCTTAGATGCATATCTACTAGTCTAAGCAAATGTTTCGAACTTACCAAGAAAACTCCGAACCCCGAGCGTGCCTCTCGCCACGGATAGGATCATGGCCAGCGTGGAGACTCCACCACCAGCGAAGATATAAGCAGTCTTGGCGCTAGAACCCGCTGCAGCATCCTTTCTCCGTCGCCATAGAGGAGCCAGGGATGATGCGCTGATGAAGATGGCGAATACTATGCACTCCCATGCTAGCCAGCCTGAGTTCATGGTAAAACTGGAAATAAGAAAGATCACACGTGAAAAACACTTCTTTATATCTTCCTTAGATCTAATTTTATTTGTTTTTTGTTTTATTTATATAGTTTTTGCCTTTTTTGTATCTTGTTAAGATCAGTAATATTGTGCGTGCCCCAGTTCACTGCCCACGGCATAAAAAAATTATGGATAATTTACACAGCATTATCTAGCGCGAAATTAACCACAGAACAATCTGCAGATCAGATTAATCATTTCCGGGAATCGACCCGCAACCTCCTGCGTCGCAGACGGACCATAGCCCACAGTGCCACGGACGACATAATCGCCCTAAATTCTGACGATTCGGCGTGGCCATTATTTTCGAGGTTTCATACAAATGCGGATATATATATATATATATATATAACAAATAGTGAAATGTTTACCTTTACAGTCACAAGCAAAACAGTCATCATGTACTTCCTAATGACTCATAAAGACTTCCTATCTCTATTCACTTCACGACAAGAACAAAGTGTTCCTTTATCACTTATTGACACATAGAAATTAAAACACTTAACAGTATGGTGGTATAATTAGTGAGTTTCAGTAATGACCTCTAAAAACATATGGTTTTGCAGTACTTACTTACTAGCTGGGTGCCCGCGGTTTCACACGCGTAACTCCCGACCTGGGATTTTCGGGATGAATAATGGTACATATTATGTTAACCCAGGTCATAAACTATCTGATTACCGAATTTTATGACAATCCTTTTAGTACTTTTTGCGTGAAAGAGTAATAAACAAAAAGACTTACATTATTTTTATTTATTGACTCAAGAACGACTATTTCATTATGTACATATGTGCCTACGGCATATTAGATAATATTTTATTGCAATTTTTATTGAGCTAACTGCAAAAGTCTGCAGTTAGCTCAATTGTAGTACTAGTTTTAATTTGGTTATTTCATCATCATCATCATCACCAGCCTATAATAGTCCACTGCTGGACATAGGACTCCCCTAATTTGGTTATTTAATTGTATCTTATTTTCTTTTTTACGAAAGGTTTTAGTGCACACTCTATTTAACAATTACAGTTTAAAAATAAGCATTTATTGGCGCTCTTATCGCCTAAGATCGATCTCTCCCCGACAACCTTGTAATAGGTACCTTACCTACATATCTATCAAATAGATCTTTCAATAAATTTAATTTTATGAATCGGTATGCCGGCTTTTATTTTGGGCAACGATAAGATTCAGATTCAGATTCAATAACTTTATTTCTTTAGACAAGTCAAATTTCAAACAGATAAAAAAGAAACATATATAAGCATCGCCATCGAACATGGCAATGCTGCCAGCATTCTGGGCCCTTTGCGTTCTGGTGAGGGCTTAGATTTTCAGGAAATAGTTATAACATCACCACATCACCAGCCTATAATAGTCCACTGCTCCCCTAATGAGGGCCATAGATGGCATCATTATTTGGGGGTTATTGCCCATAATATCACGCTGGGCATGCGGGTTGGGGATCGCAGTTCGGTGTAGTTGTTCTGCAGAAGGCGCTGCTGCCCGCCCCCCGGTGTGTTTCCCTTATTCGCCTCTTACGACACCCACGGGAAGAGTTGGGGTGGTGAAATTCTATGCCGGCACCATACGGCCATAGTTATAAGTGTAAATACAATTGTTTTATTCTGTTAATCATTGGAATTTTCCTAATTGGATATATCTCAAAACAAGTTCACAAATATGTACCTAATGATGTTCCTTTTGTATATTTATATACAAATATTTACATATTTCCCTTCACGTGCATACGCCAACTTGGTGAAAGAACGCCATCGTTTCAAATGCAAATCCTTTAAGAAATCTGAAGGTTGCACTATAGTAACTATCGCCCGCGTCTTCGCACACCCCTTCTAGCCATTATTCACCCCTTATCTTATCAAGAAAGCCTCTACTCGATAGATGATTACATCGATGATGCTTGGCCAGATGTCACTCCGTTCCGCACCGATAATAACATGGAAGAAATTGAATGTCGGGCTTAGCTTTAGGAAAGTATCTAGTATAGGTATACATTTATATAAACAAATATTGACATGTATCTATACTATAATATTATAAATAGGAAATTTTTTATTGTTTGATTTTCTCTTGGGAATAATGAACATAACTTCCTAGGGAATAAAGAGAACTAATTCGGAACATCAAAATATGTGTGTTTTTTAGCCACGGCAATTCGTAAAGAGATTTTTTTTTTACAACCTTTGGATTGGGACTAACCTTTGTTCAGAAGCAGAATAAATACTAATGCGAAGGAATACGTCACAAAATACTCAATGAAAGTTTAAAAAGTAGAGAATCATTGAGCATAACGCTGTCTACGTCTTGGACGTAATATTATTTGCGAATGGAACTCATTGCCTGCTTCTGTTTTTCCGACTAACCATTACCGGGATCTCTTCAAAACTAGAGTGAATAGGTGTCTTCTAAACCTCCGTGATCCACCGTCGGCCTCGGTTGTTGCTCTTACTATCTACTATTTCTTCTCTATAGTGACTTAATAGTACACCAAGGTTTTAAAAAAAAACGAGAAAATAAAGAAAACAAGCAGTTCTTTCGCCACGGGTGTTACCTATAGAATACCGAAAGCAACTTATTATTACTACTTTTTTTTACAACTGACCTCAGTTTGAACTGAACACCCGTGGCGAAAGAACGGTTTTTTCTTTATATTTTTTAACTTTTCTTTTTTTTTTAAACCTTGGTGCATAATCTACTATTAAGTCACTATAGAGAAGAAATAGTAGATAGTAAGAGCTTCTCTTTCTTTTGTAAATGATTTCTAAGTGTAAAGTAAAATAATAATAGGCTAGGTACTCTAAAGCGTAGTTAATACCACTGCGTGGGTAGGTATCACGTACATATAATAATTATTCAAGCATGCTACTAATTAGCTTAACTAATATACTTATACTCGGTCCTAGAATCCTAGATATTTTGTGTAAACAAAGCGGTTTCAAAACTAAATAAATATTTTATGATAGTTCTAATTTGGTTTTGTTATATTAACGACTATCGGGTTTTATTCATCGCGTACCTTTTGTTTTAGGTATGTATCTCACATCGTGGCTACGATCGCTGCAACGCGATGAAAACGTAGGGGACAATAAAATAAAAGGTCCAAAATAGTCTTTCTCCATCCGGTGGGTCAAAATGGGTAACGATACAAAAAAACTCAAACGTCAAAAACAAAAACTCACAAGTCGCAAACGAGTTTTTCACTTTACTTGTGCTATGTGTATTACATAGATATATATTTTTTATTATACATAGAAAAGGCCATAGCAACCTGAACAAATATCTGCAGATCATATACATTTTTCCCGAGACGAATATCGAAATCGTTCACATGGTATTTTAAACTCAGTAATATTTTACATCTAGTCACTATCAGGACTTATCGGGTATATATCGCGTACCTTTTGTTTCGTTTTCCCCTCGTAGCCCCGTGACCACGATCGCTGCAACGCGATGGAAACGTCGGTGTGTATATGACAAAAAATCGCGAAAGCTTAAAAGTATTGGTTTTGTAATTTAATTGTAATTTTCTAGATATATTTTACAACACAATCGGACAACTTTAAAACAGTTTTTGGCAGTTTTAATTTGCTCGTTTTTATACAAATTTTCGCTGCGCGTCAAGTTTTTGCCCTTTTTTGTGGTGCACCTTGCTACATTGTGTTTATAAATCAGTGTTAGTTACCTATCTTTTAATACACAATTTTAGATTAATACTTATGTAGATAGATAGAAAGTATTTTTTTATACCGTAGAAAGAAATAAATGTATAAAATTTTCCATAATGAACATAGGCTATAGATATAGAATATTTATTTTATTTTATTATATAAGACCGCCAATTGACGCTTATTAATTACTCATATCATAAGTTAAGTGGGCAATAAAGTATTTATTATTATTGTTATTTATTTGGATCTGTTGAGCTTCCTCTAGATTGTTAACAAATTCTCAAATCTGCATTTAAAATTATCATATTATATCATACATAATTGTAATTATTATCAATCATTGTAAGACCTACTACAGTAGGTACTGTAGGTAAGTAGTTCTGATCCATAGCCTATGTCCAGCAATGGACTGACAGGCTAATGATGAGGATGATGAATCAATCAATTATTCGAAAATATTATAAACATTATGACTTGTATATTTTATCCACCAACATCTTTCTTTTATCGATGATTCACGCAAGTCGATCAATACGGCACATCACTATTGAAGCCTCGATTTTTTGGCCTTAATACACGCAAATTCCATAGATATGTCTTATCTACAAACTTCAGAGATCAATGAAAATAACTAACATGACCGGCTCAGGCCACGGTACAGAGCGGACGTGTTACTTTTTGTCTCCTGTGTTTTTATTCATAAAGTTCGTAAAAAGTCAAAAACTCTACTGGATTTTCGTACCTATCGAAAGCTGCTTATTCGTACAACTGGATTCCTGATTCGTACAAACTCGAACAACTCTGTTAGAGGCAGTAATCAACCAATACAATTATCAAATTGAAGAATATTACGCGTCATCGCCTACAAACAGTGAGTGCAATTCTTTTGTCTAATTAGTGACTCATTCATTGCGAGTCTACCGCACTATAATCACTAACGAATTCGCGCAACTCAGGACCGGTTGCAAAATTTCGAAACCTCAGTTATAGCACGGCTGGTGGAGTGGTACCAGACACAGCATTACGGGGCGCCTCCACTGCTGTGAGAGGCACGGGTTCGAACCTTCGTAGCGGTAAAATATTTTTGCAGTTCAGAATTTTTGCGATCGATACACAGAATAAGCGAATTGAATAGGAAATCATAATGGCAGCAAAATGTGCTGGTTGCGGGAAGTTTGTCTCTTCATCGACGGGTGTGGCTACTTGTAGCGTTTGCCCATCACTATATCATAAGGGATGTGTTGGCATAGCCGACACAGCAGCCATAAATAAGGATTGGGTCTGCCCGGAATGCACCAAGAAGAAAACTCGAAGGGGAGATAATAGTAGCACCCCTGTCAGAAATGTCAGCGGGTTAAATGTTCCAGCTGCGGAATGCGCCCCCGCAATCTCTAAAGGCTCTACGACTATGACCACATCATCACGCGATACTACTCGTATTAACACATCGCGTCAAGCGGAGTTGCAGACATCTGCAGTTGATGACGACGCCGGTATCCTAGGGCTTCGTCGGGAACTAACTGCATGCATGGCGGAAATACGAGAGTTTCGAAAGGAGATGACTGATTTACGCAATTCTCTCACGGGGATTAACGTGCGACTCGATAGCTTTGAGCATCGAATAGAGGCAGTGGAGAAGCGGTGCGTTTACTCGCCCGATGAAATTGCCAAACTGGAGCGCACTGTATCACACCTCAAGCATGAACTTAACGAAAGAGACCAAGAGGCTTTGCAGTCGGATCTTGAGATTGGGCAACTACCGGAAGAAAAGGGTGAGAATATCGTACACACCGTGATAGTGCTTGGAACTAAGTTGGGAATACAACTGGAAGATCGAGATATCGTCTTTGCCGAGCGGATAGGTATCGCGCAGGTTGAGGGCGCAGGGGGTGAGGAACCCCGCGCGCGTCGCGTTGTAGTACGCTTGGCACGTCGAGATATGAGGGAAAAGTTGTTGTCAGCAGCACGCGTTCGTCGCACGTTGACCGCCGCCGATGCTGGACAGGCAAATAATGCTGGAAATCGCAGTCGGATATTCATCAATGAGCGGTTGACGCGAGCCAATAGACAGCTATTCCACCGTGTTCGAGAAGAGTGCCGCAAGCACCTATGGCGCTACTCTTGGACTAAAAAAGGTCGAATTTACACGCGTCAAGCTGATGGAAAACCAGCCCATCCTGTACGGTCAGCGGAGGATATTGCGCGAATTTTTGGTTAAATTGTGGTTCGATTTTCATGTTAATACGGTACTCGCACCACATAGCATCTTTTAGTTATAAGCACATTAATTACTGTTATCTATGTAAAAGTAATGAATATAATGTCTTGATTTTTTATGTTAAATTTAGTAGCCTATGTTCAATGCCTTTATATATTGTGTTTTATAGCACGTCCGTACGAGAATATTGCTCCGAGATTCACATCTTTGTTTTTCAATATGGTTAATAAGTTGCTTAGAATAGGTTTATTTAATCCAGGTTCCTTAGGCACGAATCAAGATAATTTTGTTGCCTCTGTCAATCGTCATGATCTTGATGTTCTAGCAATTAATGAAACCTGGCTGAATAGAGGTGAGGAAGGCAAAGCCCCGTCTCTACCAGAGTATAGACTTCGACATACTCCCAGACCGCGCGGTGTGAGGAAGCGTGGAGGAGGTGTAGGATTTTACATAAAGCGCGGTATAAATGCACGAACTTGGCCTCACCCAGTAGATCCAAACCACTCCTTGGTAGAGCAAATGTGGATTACTTTTACATGCAGTGGAAAAAAACTGGTAATTGGAACGGCATATCGTCCGCCATGGATGGAGGTAGATACGTTTTTTGATGCCCTCACAGATAGCATTAATGCTCTCCCTATTTATGACCATATAATTTTATTAGGTGATTTTAACGAAATAAGAGTCAAATCAAAGTTTGATTTATTTCTGAACTGTCTCGGCTTAACTCAATTGGTAACCTCGCCTACACATTTTACAGAAACTTCTGAATCCATTATTGATGTGGTTTGCACAGATTTACGAGCTAGAAATATAACACTGGATCATGTTGGCAGACTCTATGGACATTGTCTTATAGTATGTGAATTTAATATAAAACGTACAAAGCTCATCCCTAAAAAAATTACTTATAGACCGATAAAAAATATTGTGATGGAACATTTTGAAAGGGACCTGCGTTCCATCGAATGGGATGCGTTTTTAAAACTTAAGGATATTGATAACTTGGTTGAATCATTTACCTACACTGTTGTGTCTTTATTTGACTTGCATGCTCCCTTAAAATCTATTACTATAAAAAAACCCTCTTACCCGTGGATCACAGATACTATAAAACAAATGATGCGAGTCCGAGACGAAGCTCTATCGGATTATCACAAAGTTAAAACATCAAATAAAAAAGAATATTATAAAAGTCTCAAATCAATTATTAATCAGGCACTGTTCTTCGAAAAAAAAGCATATTTTAAATTAAACATTAATAATAAAATAAGTGATCCTCGACAACTTTGGAAAAACATTAAAAGTACGTTTTTGCCCGACAATAATAAGGAACTTCCTAGTTACTTTCAAGATCCCGATGCAATAAATAATCAATTTTTAAATATACCCAACACAATAAATACAACTATTTCACAACTCACTTATTTAGAATTTAATAATTATAATGATGCTTTGTTCAGTCTAGAGCCTGTTTGTTTAGACACGATATTAAAGATCGTTAGACGTTTAAAATCAAATGCCGTAGGCAGTGACTTGATCAGTTTGGACATGCTTATTATGACGCTACCTAATGCTTTAGAGACCATTCAACATATTGTGAATACCTCTATATCTACATCCACATTCCCAAAAACATGGAAATTAGCGATAGTTCAACCTTTACCGAAAATAACGAATCCGATAGAGCTTACTGACCTTCGCCCGATAAGTATATTACCTTGCATTTCAAAAATTCTGGAGAAGGTAGTTAGCTTTCAGTTAACCAACTTTCTTGAAAGCAATCGAATACTTCCGGACGTTCAATCTGGTTTCAGAAAAGGTCGTAGTACAGTCACTGCTCTTCTAGATGTGACGGATAATATTATAGTAGCACAAGATAAGGGGATGGTAACATTGTTAGTACTTCTAGATTTTTCTAGAGCTTTTGACTCTATAAATATTGATCTCCTTATTTCAAAGCTCGGCTACTATGGTTTTGACCAGAATACTAGGAAATGGTTCACTAGCTATCTCTGCAATCGCTCCCAGCACGTAAAAATAACACGTAGTGATGGTAGAGCCCACTTTTCAGAGACAATCGGAGTAAATAGAGGCGTACCGCAGGGCTCTATATTAGGCCCAACCATTTTTGCTTTATACTCTGCTGACATAGAGTCCCACATCAAATACTGTCGGTACCACATATATGCAGATGACATACAAGTATATATTTCTTGTCGCCCAGCCGAAGTGGATGACGCGATCTATAAGCTTAATACTGATCTGGCTAGTGTTGCTCTATGGTCAAAAAACAACAGTCTGTTACTCAACCCTATTAAGACAAAGTACCTAGTGTTTGGTAGCCCCCGTCAACTAGCTAACACTTGTCCCACCACAAGTGTTATGCTTATGGGTAAACCAATCGAGAGAGTGTATAGAGCGCGCAATCTAGGTCTCCAGATGGACTGTAACCTGCGGTTTGAGGAGCACATTGCCGAATTGGTAAGATCCTGTTTTTATAAATTGAAAATAATTTATAGAATGAGACCTTACCTAACGGAAGAATTACGTGTCCAACTGGTAGAGTCGCTTATCCTTTCTAAACTAAATTACACCGACATAGTCTTTGGACCTCGACTCTTACAAAAAACAGCCCGATTAATACAAAGAGTTCAAAACTCGTGTGCCAGATTTTGTTTTAATATTCCCTATAGAGGTCACGTTTCGAGTTTCCTGAATGAACGATCACTTCTCAAAATGAGGCATAGGCGAAAACTCCATTTAGCTTGTCTTATGTTTGGAATTATGAAGCACCAGGCCCCACTCTATCTACACGCTAAATTTGATGAAGCCACTAGTTTGAGATCCTGCGAAAGACGCCAGGTTTCGACGCAGCTTTCAACCCAAAATCATAAGACAGCGGCCTTTAAAGGGAGTTTCCGATACGCTGCGTCGAAATGCTGGAACAACATCCCACCACCCATAAGGAACCTGAAATGTCTGTTTACTTTTAAATTAAAATTAAAGAAATTTTTGCTTAACTGGCAAAAGGAGCAGGAACCTCTCAGACATGATACGAGTGCTATTTAACATTGTATGTATGGAAACATTTATATAGAGTTATTTTATAGTTTCACATATATTTTTAGTTATATATAGCTTTTTATTTTGTTTAATTCTTCTTTACTTACTTTATCACTTTAATTTTGTATGTATTTTTATCGTATGTAACGCTTCGTCTCTATAAAATTTTGATTTATATTCCTCGGTCCCACAGGCCCCAGCAGAAAACCAGCGCAGGTGTTTTTACTAACACTTGCATATGCTGAGTTGGGACCATTTTGTAGTTAGATCTAGGTTAAATTAATATTATAATTTATGTGTAGTATTCTCTGTTAATGTAACGATTTTCTTTTCTGTTTGTCATTCTTTTTACTTATTTTTAACTACAAATAAACGTTTTGATTTGATTTGATTTGATTTGATTTAACATAAAGCCTAAAGAAAGAGATAAAAACAGTTCCTCGATAAGTTTAGCCTCTCTGAGTCTCTTATCTTATCAGTGATTTTTAATTGAATACCTGATTTGAAACGACAGATTTCATTAATCTGGCATGATCTAATTAATCTGGCAAGATCTAAGACGCGTTGTGGTGTTTTAGTTCAACGGGACAAATGATTGTACGATCTGCAGATATTTGTTCCGGGTATTCTGGTCGTTTTCTTTGTATTGTAAAAAAATAACTATGAAACATTTTTTAAAATTATTAGGGTAAACCTCTATTATCAAACAAAATAAGAATGAAAATAACAGATCCAAATAAGAACTGTAGGTATTTACAATTGAAAAAATTGAGGTAACTGCAGACTGTTGCAAATAAACTACAGGTAGCTCAACTGATCCAAATCAAACCAATCGGAAGTGTATCCAAGATGCTGGCTGCATTGCTTCGCTATGGCAATACCGATGCGCTGCTGCTGATAGTCACCAAGTTAATGTTGACAAATGATTGTACGATCTGCAGATATTTGTTCAGGGTATTCTGGTCGCTTTCTTTGTATAAAAAAATCATTATGAAACATATTTAAAATTATTAGGGTAAACCTCTATTATCAATACAAAATAAGAATGAAAATAACAGATCCAAATAAGAGCTGTATTTACAATTGAAAAAATTGAGGTAACTGCAGACTGTTGCAAATAAACTACAGGTAGCTCAACTGATCCAAATCAAACCAATCGGAAGTGTATCCAAGATGCTGGCTGCATTGCTTCGCTATATGGCAATACCGATGCGCTGCTGCAGATAGTCACCAAGTTTGTATAATGTATTGTAATATATCGAGTTGGTATATCAGTCATGGAGTGCGTAGTAGGTACCCATAACACACATTATTATGCATAATAAAAATATCTATGTATGTACTCGTATAATTATTATTTATATCAGTTATCCAGTACCCATAATACAAGCTCTGCTTAGCTTACGGCTAGATAATGCTGTGAGTTGTCCAGCATTATTTATCAATATTAAAATTTATTTAGTCTTCAATCTAGACATGCGCTAAACGTGTCCACGACTGGAGCGGATCTGGTCCGATTCCAGTTGGGTGCGGACTCGTTTCCCGGAGTCGTGTCCGCGGATCCGTTTGGATCCGCTTGCAGTTTCGCTTCCTTCAAGTCCATTAGATCAGTTTGTTCCAGTGGATCCAGCGGATCGGTTAGTATCCGCTTTTAATAACAGTTCCTACATGTCCATTGTCTGTTTGTAGGAAACGTTTGTTTCGGTGGATGTAACGAATCGAAAGAATGACTCGTAAAACCATAGCAATTCTTTCCTTATGGGAAGACATCATGTTTGTTAGTTTGATCTAATCTGTGAAAAATACTAGCATAAGTTTTTTAAGGTATATAATTACTTAATTTTTTTAGAGACTACAGTTGATTTACCTTCATACTAAATACTAGTAAATTATAATAAAGTATAATTTTACCGTAGTAGTTCTAGTTTGTTGTTTACTCGTAAATGGAACTGGAATGGAACTCTGTCTATCGAACACGTTCGAACCCGAATCAAAGGCCAGATCCACACAGCTCCAATCGCTCGCTGCTACATTCATTCGACTTCATGGAGCGAGACCGAAGACGCGGCCAACGTATCCGCGGACACGCCACGAACGACAATCCGGAGCGGATCCACACGAGTCCAGGAGCGGACACGACTCCAGGAGCCGTTTGACTCCGGATCTCCTCTACTTCAATCCCAATTGTTGAAAACTAGACTTCGCACAGACAAAATATTCTTCAGTAGTACGAGTACCTTCTTAGTACCTAATCGATTGGTGAATCTTCTTGGCAAGAGGCCAAGGAGAGTAAAATGTCTGTCTAGAGAAGGAATAGCTTACGTGCCAATATTCTTTGAACTTTGTAAAAATTGCTCCATTTAATAATTCCTATGGAAGCAAATTTATTGCCATTTTTAATGCCTGTATACTTTTCAATCCTATGCAAGCCTTTTCGAAGTTTCATATACATGCTGCAGATTTACAGAATGTTCTGGTCGTTTTCTATACAGTAAATGTTATGATGATGACGATGATGATATCGGTCTTCATCAATAGGTAAATAAATAAATAATGCCGGACAATCCACACAGCATCATTTAGCCCCGAGCTAAGCAGAGTTTCTGTTATGGGTACTAGATGACTGATATACATAATACAATATTATTACATATGTAGGTACACAGATATTTTTTATTATAAATAGAAAACAGTCCATGTTGTCAACGTTCATGTTGTTATTGTTACTACTGTATGTTAATTTAACGCATTCACTGCCTGACTTGCTGGAAATGAAGATATACATTATAAATAAATAATACTTTCCAATCCACACACCATCATTTAGCCCCAAGCTAAGCAGAGCTTGTGTCATGGGACTAGTTATATTACATAGATAGTAATTTTTTATTGAACATAAAAATACCAGAACATCCTGAACAAATATAGTAATCGTACATACATGTCCCGAGGAGGGAATCGAACCCGCAACATCCTGTGTCGCATGCGGACCTCTCGCCCACCGCGTCACAGAGGTCGCCGCAGCATGTGCGTTTGCTGCTATAATGTATAATCATTGTTTTTTATGTATTTTAATAAATTCTCACCGCTTTTGTACCTTCGCAAGACGAACTATATCAACCGTATGTCCGTATCTTATCTATGTAGGTATTGAAACAGGAGAAAGGTACTTCTTTACCGTATTTACAATATCCGTGCATACAATGTTTGTGCGTAGTTTATTGATCTGAAATGGCCTTAACATTGTCCTAACCTTGACCGCGTAAATTATTCATTTCGTTAATATTAATATAATCATTTCATAGTTGTTTTTTATCTGCTGTTTTGATCATTTTATACACAGTGGTCTGTTTATTCGCTAGTTGTTTCTGGTAAGTTCGAAACGTATATTCCAAACGGAAAAATTTGAGAAATAGGAACCTTTTGGTACCGTACCCCGTTAGGTATGGAATACCAATAAGCCAATACCAATATTTGCACATTTAAATCAGTGCAGCCGTTCGAATTTTAACATTATTAAGATCTTATTAAAAAGAAAATGTATTAAATAACCAAACTAACTGACGAACAAACTACAGGTCAACTGATCCATATCAATACCAGTCGGAGGTGTACCCAAGATGCTGGCTGCATTGCCTCGCTGTATGGCAATGCTGATGCGCCAGATAATTCTAAAAAACTTCTGTTATACATTTTTAGTAATTACATAATTAGATTAGGTCGACGATCTCAAGAGGCGCAAATATGCAGTATGCAAGTCTCGCCCTCTGTCAAGACTTACATACTGTATATTTGCACCCTACCACCCCGGTTTTTAAAAATTATCTGAGCGTCTGGTCGAAGCGATCGACGTGTGACCCGAGAGCTGGTCAATATCTGGCGCATCCCATCAGAATACTGCATCTTGGGTACACTTCCGACTGGCATTGATATGATTAGTTTAGCTACCTGTAGTTCGTTTGCAACAGTCTGCAGTTAGCTCAATTGTTTCAACTGTAAAAACTAGCTCTAATTTAGTTATATAATTGGAATTTTATTTTCCACATATGTTATAAAACAAACAAACATAAAAAGATCTGTTGTAACGAGGCTCTCCGGGTTTTTAAATAATTTCTGAGCGTCTGGTGGAAGCGACGAGAGCTGGTGAGTATCAGACAATACAGTGGAAATAATGCAGACATTTTGGGGTCTATTGATCAGTTCAGCTACCTGTAGCCTTTGCAACAGTCTGCAGTAAGCTTAATGATTTCAATTGTAAACACTTAGTTCTGATTAGGTAGGTTATTAAATTGATTTTCTTTTTCTTAATTAAGTTACCTAAATAAAACATATTTCTATACGTATGTTTAAATATAATATAATATTTAAAATAAAAAAAAACATACTTATATTATAAGTATGTTTTTGATGTATTATCGTCGATTTCTCCGCCAATTAAGGACAGATTAAGATAATTTTGCTTTCGCATAGCGATTGTTCTCAATATATATAAAATAAAAAAATGAATAATGCTGGATAATTCACATAGAATTATCTTGCCCCAAACTAAGCAGAGCTTGTGTTATGGGTATTAGATAACTGATATACATAATTAAAATATTTTTTTTATAACATAGGAAACGACCAGACAACCAATTGGTATCATGCAAAATGTACACGGTTTTATTTTAGTAGGTACTTGAGTTTATCTTAATAAGCACCTTTGAACTCCTGAAATTAATATTAATCTCGCAAAACTTAATAAATGTGTAAAATTAAGTGATTAGAAGTCGTTTTTTAAACAATCAAACAGGTTCTTGTGAACCTAAAACCGACACCAGTCTCTCAAAATGTTAACTATAATATTTGTATTTATTCTACGTACCTGCAATAATATATATTCAACTACGCTTACATTGTGAGAATAAAGAAATTTGGAATTATTTATACTAAAGATTAATAATTTATGTATACTGAATATGTTTCATTTGTTTTTCGAAGAAGTTTTTAAGCCTAAATTTATGTATAAGCCAAGCATACATAAAGGTACCATAAAGGGGTAAACGTGTTCTTGAGTGCAGACCGCGACTCAGTAAAGGTAGTATAGGATGCCCTCCTGTCAGGTGGGATGACGATCTGCGAAAGACTGCTGGCTGATGCTGGATGCGACAAGTTGAAGGCAGGACACTATGACATTCATTAGGGGAGGCCTATGTCCAGCAGTGGAATAATAATGAGCTGATAATGATAACGCAAAGGTAGGTTAAAAGTAGGCGTATCCATGGCTATGTAAACTATATTTTTTCTCCGCACCAACTAGATAAATAATTACAGAAGATGAACTTATTCTTTTATAATTGATGACCTTTTTTGTTCCTATTAAAATTTATGTGTAGGCAAATAAACCTATGAATACATAATATCTACTAGCTGGGTGCCCGCGGTTTCACTTGCGTAACTCCCGATCCCATTGGATTTTCGGTCATATTTTCACAATTTTATTCGAGCGGCTCTATTGTTTAACTCAACTGGTAAACGTAATCGGCTTCATTTTGGCATTTTAAACGAAGTCTGGACTTAGATTGTCACTTTCGTATTGTGTAAATAGCTGAAACCGAAGACCAGTTGAATACCTTAGACAATACCGACAACATTCTGTCTGGGTCTACAACTGGTAATCGGTTTGAAGTTCACTTGTAATGGATTTCAAGTTAGACAATAAGGCTGCAGGTTTTAAAATATCTGTGTTACATCTGTACCAAGTTTCATCTAAATCCCTTTAGATTTTTTTGCGGAAAGATTAACAAGCATCCAACCAACCTAACTTTTCGCGTGTAATATAAGTAGGATTTATAAATTACTAGCGACCCGCCATGGCTTAGCACGGGTGCAAATACTAATAGATACAATAAAAAACCTTCCTCTTGAATCACTCTATCTATTAAAAAAACCGCATCAAAATCCGTTGCGTACATTTAAAGATCTTAGCATACATAGGGACAGACAGACAGCGAAAAGCGACTTTGTTTTATATTGTTAAGTGATTTTTTTTTTTTTGATATTATATCCCTATAGTTTACGAAATCAATGAGTTTTGAACCCGTTATCTTATATTGAGATATAGTACGGGAACCTACCTAGGCATAATTTTTTCATAATTTTTTGGGTAGGTAATTAGCACGGAGTACCTATTATAGTACTAAATATTTAAATTCTTAGTTTTCCCTAAGTGGGTAGGTATTAAAAAACATAATGTGCCTACATGTGCGTAATACAAATGTGCTAATACAGCGAGGCAATGCAGCCAGCGACTTGAGAGCGCTTGAGACTGGTATTGATGTGGCTCAGATGAGCTACGTGTAGATTGTTTGCAACCGTCTGCAGTTAGATCAAGGGTAAATACTAGTCCGAATCAGATTTTGTTATTTAATTGTAATATTCTCTAAAACTATAAAAACCCCTATTCTTTTCATTGCCCATTTCATTTTTGATAACTTGGTTTATTTTTGTATTTTATTTTTGATTAATGAGATAAATAATTAAATACTTAAATGAGATAATAACAACCGGGAACATAGCCATTAGCCTACCTCGTTTCGTCTATTCCCTTAAACAATTTTCTACAACCATCTCACCAAACACCCCAATAATTTTCACAATAACAAAAATACTCACCCGATTATTCAATCAGCAAGCAGCAAAAACTATAACAACACAGCCAATACAAAAAAAACTCGTAAATTCCCACTAAAAAACAATACAATACACCGATAGTCACAGAGCAGCGCCAAATACTACTCTTCCTTAATAATAACTCCAAATATAACTTTGGCTTCAGTCCACGACTTTACGTCTACAGAGACACGTGCGCGCAATCGCACCTCTGCCTACCGAATGAATGAAAGCCAGTGGCGCCAAAGGCGCATTTTATACTTAAAAGGCCGCGAACCTAAAACTACCACGAAAAGCCTTATCTGTCTATACTTAATTTAGGATTAAAGAAACAACTAAACCAAAAACCAATAAAACATATCATTATCTTAGTATTTAAATTTTATTTTTCTGTATTAACTTGTGTACTTAATTTTAATATGATGACTTTGTAAATCAGACATTGCACACATAACAGTAGAAATACATTGAATCACATTTTATACTCGAACACCTCTGTACTTACACATGTATTTCAAGCAATAAATAATACTTTACTTTACTTTACTATCATCAGCCTATAACAGTCCACTGCTGGACCTCTAGGCCACCCCTAATGAGCTCCATAAATCCAAAATTTTCAGAAAAAAATGTAATTTCAAGAATTTCGATGTAAAAAATAAAGTACCTACTAATTAAAACTGAAAGGTTTTACATGATTAGCGTATTCATCAATTATTGCTTATAAGCTTGACATTTCAGACATACGCTTAGTCCCAATTGTCCCAAAGTAAGTTACTTAAAAAATCTAGTTTTGAACTACATAGATGAATGAAATTCATCATCATCATCACCACCAGCCTATAATAGTCCACTGCTGGACATAATGAGCGCCACAGATGGCATTATCATTTGGGGGTTATTGCCCATAATCCCCACGCTGGGGAATAACATGAAATTCATAAGTACTAAAATTTTAATAATTTCTACCTTCCTCCTAATAGGTAACAAGAGTACAAAACTACCAGAAATATAATATTTACATCTAAAAATAAAATATCTGATACGAAAATAAAATCGTTCTCTTATCGAAGGCCACGCTGTACATAGGGTCACTCACTCCCCTAAGAGTAAATAAGCCAGTAATAAAACTCAACTCTTCATCGATTCTTGCTATAAATAAATAATGCCGGACAACCCACACATCATCATCTAGCCCCAAGCTAAGCAGAGGTGTTATGGGTACTAGACGACTGATATACATAATAAAAATTGTTACATATATAGATATTTTTTTATTATACATAGAAAACGAGCAGAACACCCTGAACAAAAATCTGCAGATCGTACAACTATTTGTCCCGAGGTGGGAATCGAACCCGCAACCTACTGCATCGCAAGCGGACCTTCGGCCACCAAGGCACAGCGGTCGTCGTATAATAAAGAAACTAAGTCTGTCTGGCTGTCTGTCCGTCTTTCACGCCTAAACGACCAAACCGATTTTGATGAAATTTGGCAAAATCGTTGTCTAGACCGGGGAAAAGGACATAGGAATTTTTATCTCGGTGTCATGTTCCCGCGGTTTATTACAAGGACACGATTTCGATCTTCAACGCGGACGAAGTCGCAGCCAAAAGCTAGTGTATACATAAACGACAATATGCGTAAAAAAGGTATAAACCTAATCTCAAGTTTAACTTACCAATATATTCTCAAATATTTCAGCATGCTATTTTTTTTCCTCCTGAATACATTTCCCTTCCGTTCTTGGCAGAACGGTCGTGGTCGTCATGACGTCTTTTCTTTTATGGCATGATATCGCTCGCTTAGCCACTTGAAGAAAACAATGTAGTTTCTCGTTTTGGAATAACTTTAATACTTTTTTTCGCAAAAGGTTTTTCTCGGGAAAGTCGCGAAATTCTCGAAATTCTCCCGCCACGAGCGCTGGACGTTCAAGTGGTTAGCAATATATCGCCATCTTCCTGGCTATCCTGAAGCATACAATCAGGTTCGCCGAGTGGTGCCGACATAGGATTTCACCACCCCCACTCTTCTCGTGGGTGTCGCAAGAGGCGAGTAAGGGAGACACACCGGGGGCGGGCAGCAGCGCCCTCTGCAGAACAACTCCACCGAACTGCGATCATCAATCCGCATGCCCAGCGTGGGGATTATGGGCAATAACCCCCAAATGATAAATAATGCCATCTAGTGCCCTCGTTAGGGAGGCCTAGAGGTATAAACCTGTTTTTCAGACGAATAAATTGCTGATAAACCACAATATAATAAAAAATCTATCTAAAAATCTAATACATAATAATATTTAGTACTAAGTATTAAAGTTGCATTTTTTTATTTACCTATGTCATAATAGTTTTCATAATAAAATCATCAGTAATTATGGAGATTGTAAACATTAAATTTCATTTAAAGGCACCTAATATTACTTCTAAACGGAATAGTTTTAAAAAACGGGTTTTTCAGTACAGCCTAGGCTAGTTAACACGGACACTACGGATTCAACAAAACACTGAAACTTCGTAATTATGTCGAATATATAATTTTTATGTTTGTTTATGTTTTTATTCACATCCAATTCTTGGAGGATGGAGATGCTGAATATAAGAAAGCAAGAATATAAATTTAATTTGCATATTTATTTATGCAGATATTTGTTCAGGGTCTTCGTTTTCTATCTATTGTATAATGTATATCAGTCATCTAGTACCCATAACACATGCTCTGCTTAGCTTGGGGCTAGATGATGCTGTGTGGATTGTCCAACATTATTCATTTATTTATTAGAAACATATTAGTTTTCTAATAAATACACACTATAGGTATATAAGTATACAGGTAGTACAGGTAGAAAAAATCTGGGAACACAGAAGATTGAGTAGGTACTCGTTATAAATAGATAAAACAAGAGAAAAACAGAATGAAAAACCCAAGAAAACAAAACAAAAACATACAACAAAATACATTATACTGACCAAAAAAGAAGGCTAGGTATCTATAGCCAGATACCGGTTAAATTGTAGTTTTTCTCAAGCTTTTCAACAAACCTGTTATAATATTTTGGTTTTGTAATAATTTTGAGTACCAAAGTCCAAAGTACATATTAGCAAACTCAAGTGGCAGTGGGCCGGCCATATTTCGCGAAGAACCTACAACCGCTGGGGTGAATGTGTTCCTGAGTGGGACTGCGGCTCGGTAAACGTAGTGTAGGACTCCTGCCAGGTGGGATCACGATCTGTGAAAGATTGATAACATGCTGGATGCGACAATCTGATAGAAGACATGGCGCTATGGCGATCATTAGGGGAGGCCTATGTCCAGCAGTGGACTAACATGGGCTGATGATGATGAATTTTGAGAAAATTATTCATACAGATATCATAACGCATTAGATAGGTAAATCTGTTAAGTTATTTTTGTCTATACCTTATATTATAAAGAGAAAAGTTTTGATTGTTTGAAATAGGCTACGTAACTACTGGACCGATTTGAAAAATTATTTCACCATTAGAATCCTACTTTGCTCTTGATGAACATAGGCTAGGCATAGGCTAGAATATTATTAAAGAATATTTATCGGGTATTTATCGCGTACCTTTTGTTTTTATTTTCCCCTACGCTTCCATCGCGTTGCAGCGATCGTGGTCACACGATCGCTGCAACGATACCCGATAAATATTCTTATGTCAAGGAATCATGAAAATTAAAAAGGCTAGAATATTTCATAAAAGTTAGGAATGCGTATAAAAACTTCATTAATGTAACTCAACGTGTAGGTATTTACGTATGTTTGTGATAACATAATTTTTAAATTTTATTTACCCGTTCGAAGTCGGGATGGACCGCTAGTGTTTCTTTAGTGATTGAATTGAAAAAAACACAGACTAAAAACAATAAAATTTACCAACTAAGTAATAGGTATTCCTCAACTAATCCGGACATTGATATTGATTGGGGTTTAGATAGTGAAGAGATCTCGTTGTATATTTTTGTAGAATGCAACAAACCTCATGTAGGTATGCGACCTCAGCGGCGTAGCAGACAGGCCGCATGCAACGCAGATTTCAGTTCAATGTTTACCAGTTCAATGACAGTTTAAATTAACTAGATATATTTGTTTCGGGTTCCATAGCACAAGCTCTGCTTACTCGAAAACAAACAGAACTTATATTATGGTCTTGGCCTTGAAGCCAGATGATGCCATGCGAAAATGTTCTATATGTTATACAGGATGTTTGGTGCATCGTTCGCCAAAATTAAATGAGGGGTGAGGCGGCTTTTTGCTATCTTCTCGACCTCCCTAATTTTTTTTGAATCCACAGAGGATTTTATGTAATACTAGCTGTACCCGCGACTTCGTCCGCGATTGCCATGCATTTGGGCCAGTTTCAGTTTTTCTACTATTAAATAAATAAAACTTTAATGTGCAGTATTTTATCTGTTATAGTTTTAATGTATTTACATACAATATATGATTTGCACGATTAATGCCAAAAAAAATTATTCAAAGCCAAATGTCCAATTCTAAAAGTAATAAAATTATTAAAATTACCAGTATTATTTCCAATATTTTATGCATGTTCAATTTTAGGTAAGCAGCAAAATTATGTAAAAACCCTGTAGACAAAGAATGGGATTAAAAATCTAAATCAAATATCTATATTTATAGGTACTAATATTATAAAGAGGAAAGATTAGATTGTTTGTTTGTTTGTTTGGTGATTTAAAATTAAAATACAACCATACTTACCATATTTGTGACTTGGGCCTTTTAAGTGTTAAGTACTTGATTTGTGCGAAAATTACGCTTGAACTTTATATAATAAAGCAAAATACCTACTTATTAAACAGATAAAAAAACACTTCTTTTAAATTAAATTAAACAAAATTACACAAATAACAAACAATAAATAGAAAAAGCAATTAATGACAGAAAGATAATAGATAAAGCATTTGATGACCGGGTTTTGGACACGTTAGATGAGTAGGCCGTGTGGTGCCGGCATAGAATTTCACCACTCCCACTCTTCCCGTGGGTGTCGTAAGAGGCGACTAAGAGAGACACACCGGGGGGGTATGCAGCAACGCCCTCTGTAGAACAACTCTACCGAACTGCGATCCCCAAACTGCATGCCCAGCGTGGGCATTATGGGCAATAACCCTGAAATGATGAATGATGCCATCTATGGCGCTCATTAAGGGAGGCCTAGAGGTCCAGCAGTGGACTATTATAGGCTGATGATGAAAATGAGTAGCTCGCCGCCATGCACCTCGCGACTGCGCCGCAAAAATGTTTGTTATTATAGGAAGTCTGCTCTAAGCAGTCCTTGCTTGATTTGACTTATGTAATCCCCCATGTGCCATCTAAACTAAAACTTTCATGGCCCAAGACCTGCGCCTTCCTCTTGTACCATGTAACGGGGCGATTAGCGAAGCAGGGGAGCTTCAGGGGAGTACCTCTATATTCGTTGCGTGGAAAATGTATAAATTTAGGTACCTCTAGGATATTATGTATAACACACATTCAACCATTATGACCTTCCGTAATGTTCTAGGATCAGTCGTTTTATTCTCTTTGGTAACAGACAATAACGGTAGGATTTCTACACGTCGTCATGTTCACAGAGCATATAATCACTACGTTCTTCGTGAGTTCTTCGTACGGTCATGTTTTCATTGATTCCAAAACTATGGAATTTTTAGAATGTCACTTTGACTCGGTGTCGTGGTAAAAAAGCAAAATGTCAAGCCATTGAGAAAAAAGTCTTGTCTAAACTGACTCTAAACTCCTTGGTCGAAGCACCAGAGTGAAGATCAGGCTTCATTCTGGCCGGACCCTCGGTATAAATAAAACTAAAATAAAACATAAAATCTTAATAGGAACAAGCGATTTTCTGGCGACAACGCCCAGCCTAAACCGCTGAAGCTAGAAAGCTGAAATTTGGAAGGTAGGTTCCTTTTACAACACAACCACCCGCTAAGAAGGGATTTTTGGAAATTCGACCCCTAAAGGGGTGAAAAGGGGGATGGAAGTTTTTTTCGTCCTTTTTCTAACTCTGTAAACGGTGGCCCGATTTTCTTGAAATTTACAGGAAATACTAAACATACAAAAATATTGATTACGTGTTTCAGGATTTTTCAAAATACTCCTGGAAATAGGGTGAAACGGGTTATTCAAGATTGAGATTTGTAGTTTGACCCCGTATTGAAATGTCTTTTACTTTTTAATATGGCGTATTAATAGTTTTGATGCTTCCAGTGTGCACTGAAATAAAAAAAACTAATTTTTCAGAGCTTTTTACAAATGTTACTTTATAAATATAAAAAAGAAGTAGAATAGTTTATGATTTTTTGTTGCAATTTTTTATGTTTGCTTGAAATTTACAGAGCAAAACAAAGCAAATAAAAGTATTGATACGATTTCAAAATATTCCTGAAAATGGATCGAAACGGGTTATTCAGGTTTGGAATTCGTAGTTTAACTTCATATTGTAATGCCTGTAACTTTTTAATGTAAGGTATTAATGACTTTAAGATTTCAGTGTGTACTGAAAAAACATTAAATTAAAACACCTGTGACAGAATTTTCAAAAATATTCCTAAAAATGGGTTGAAGCGGGTTATTAAAGTTTGAAAGATTCGTAGGTTGGCTCCGTGTGACTTTTTAATTAAGGATGGTACCGACTTAACATTTCAAAAATATACTGAAAAAACAATAAATATAAACACGTGTTTCAGTCTTTTTTATAAAAATCTTTAAGTAGGTAAGGATAATAATAAAGACGAAGTTTTAAAGGACTTTTTAACTTAAGTGTTTTTTTTTTATCCAGTTACCAAATTACCTTGAAACTTGCAGATAAAACTTAAAATATCAATTTATTGAGCATGAGTTTAATGATTTCTAAACATAAAATAAGTTTTGAAGTTATTCAGGTTTGTAAGTGTTAACCAATATTTACGTGAAACGTAGAGAGAAAACTAATATACTACGTACCGAAACATATGTTTCAAGATTGTTTTTTATATTTCTGAAAATGGTGTAAATGGATTTATGACAGCGTAGGATTCAAAAATGCTACAAGTTCACCGAAGAAAATAAAATAGTTTGGCTCCGTATCGGCTGTAACTCATTAATTCTGTTTTATTGACTTGAAATGATCTGCAGGCATACAGGGTGGTTTCTGAGAAGGCAAACGATGACCAAATCCGAAACCATGAGTTAAAAATACGTCTTGATAAGATTCATGACCTCGATTGATGAGCAAACCATACCTGCCAGAGTTTTTAATTTTTTAAATTTTGTTAGATGGAACACTAAAAACTACAACCCTATATTTTTATAGCAACAGACTTGGTTACTAATAAGGATCATTCTTTGAAAAGAATTAATAATCAAAAGAAAAAGCCATTATTAAAAATTTTGTTCGAATACTCACTATTGAGATTCAGGTAATAAATTTTTGTATAATTGTACCTATAGAGTAATTTTTACAATCTATTCAACAACTGGTGTGCTTGCCGCTAGCCAGCATTTAATTCAATTGTAATTTTTACTCGATAAAATATCAATTCGTAATAATTTTTAGAACTTTGTCCGTGACTCCTTTTACGACTGTTATTCGCATGGTTTCTGATTTGCTATCCAATCCCATATCAGAAAGCCAATCTGTAGATATATTTAAATAAAATAGGATAAGAAAATTCACAAATAAAATGGGCTAAAGTAGAATGTTTGAAGTCCACCGTGCCATTAGGACCAAGGAAAATATACAGTAAATAGGTATTTTTTAAAGAAAACCCATTATAGCGGGCTTCTACATGATATTATAAGTAGGTTTCAGGAATTTCCGACCAAAAAAAGGGTATTAGATGATATCGTCAAGATTTTTTTACCCTAAAGTCCACGCAAATGAAATTGCGAGCGGGTCAGCTAGTACAATAATATGTGTGATTAAATGTAACCTATGTCCTTACTCGTAGTATGAACTTAAATCGTGCGAAGTTCCATTCAAATACATTGAGCAGTTTCGGTGTGATGCGCGGTCAAGGAACTTTACTTTCATCTCTCTCCCACGGGAACCTAATTAAGTCCCGGGATAAAATTTATTCTATTTCCTTCCTCGTACTATGGACTCAAATTGTGCCAAGTTTCATTCGAATAAACGCAGTAGTTTCGGCATGATGCGAGTTGTAATTGTTGTTCAGTTCGATCGAGACCATAATTACTCGTTTTCAATAGCCAGTTTTATTATATCGTCCTACATTTGATAACAAAAAAATTAGCAAAAATTAAAAAAAAATTACATATAATTCTACGTATACCAAATTTTTTTATGGGGAGGTCGAGCAGACAGCAAAATCTCCCTCCACCCCCCATTTCATTTACGCAAACGATGTGCCAAACACCCTGTATATTTAAAATTTGTATATGCAAATGGAAAATCACCAATCCGAAAACCTTGGCGTTGGCACCGACTTTGCGAATCACGCACTTGTCACGCAGTGACTTAGTCGCGTTCTGACGTCACGGACGACTTTTCTCTAAACGGCATAATCTGTTGTATGATCATGAATTAGGATGTGTTACATGTGTTTGATAAATACTTCGTGTGCGTTCGCCCAGCAAAAAGTATCGTCTTTTCAAGAATCGAATGATGCAGATAATTAGTGCCCTAATGTCGTGTAAATGTGCCCAAAATTTTAAATTTGTGCCTCCAAGGGCTGCAGAGTTATTTATGAAAAACTGATTTTGCTGGGCGAACGCACACAAATACTTCTTACTTTATATTCTTTGTTTTGTTTGCTAGGAGGATTATTTATATTGTGTACTAGCGGTACCCCGGCTTCACACGGGTAATTAACAAAAATTGAATTTTTCAAGCGGAACCTTAACTTTTTTCGAAATATTTTATAGTCTAGATTCGGGAAAGTTTAGGATTCTAATGCTGATAGAATTGCCGTGTGGTGCCGGCATAGAATTTCACCACCCCATCTCAGAGAAAGGAAGAAGAAGAAGAAAGGAAGAAGAAGAAACGCGATAAATACCCGTTAATTACTAATCATTAGACGCACTAATACTTTCCCTCGAACCCGTAATTTCCACTGCGTCAATTTCACGCAGACGTTTCATGTTATGACTAAACAAAGTGATTTAAATATCACCAGACACTTTTAGCGCCAGACAGTTTTAAGATAAGGGATTCAAGTATTTACTTACTCAGTATATATAAAGATGTGAGTACTGTTACCTGTTATTGCTGCCGCGTGGTGCCGGCATAGAATTTCAACACCCCAACTCTTCCCGTGGGTGTCGTAAGAGGCGACTAAGGGAAACACAGCGGGGGGCGGGCAGCAGCGCCTTCTGCAGAACAACAACACCGAACTGCGATCCCCAACCCGCATGCCCAGCGTGGGGATTATGGGCATTAACCCCCAAATGATAATGCCATCTATGGCGCTCATTAGGGGAGGCCTATGTCCAGCAGTGGACTATTATAAGCTGGTGATGATGATGATGATGATGAGTAAGGTTGACGTCTCAAGCCAGTTCGTATTTTCTCTGTTTATTATTATTATTTCTGTATTTCTATAATTTTAAGAACCTAATAAAAATAAATAAATAAAAGTTATTTTCTTGGTTCACAGGAAAATTCAGGAAAATTGGGTGATTTGGTGATATTGAAATAGTTCGAGCATCTGTCCAACTTTTGATCCAATTTACTTGATAGATGATCGATCATTTAAACTAAGTTCTTGAATTAAGAAAAGTATGCTGGAAACTCATGCTCTGCTTAGCTTTTGGAAAGATGGTGCGTGTGTATTTTCCAGCTTAATTTTTTTATAATTGATTTATTTGGAAAGTTTTAGTCCCTTCGGTCGCATACGAAACCGTTAGTTACCGTTCGTAACTGGTGACGGTTAAACGAAAATTCTGTTTCGTTACGTTTTTTTCCTAACACGACACCGATATAATACATATAATATTCGTAACCAGTTACGATAAAAGACGAAAACGTTACATTATTTCGATAAAAAATACATATTCAATAAAAAAAAATCAAATCTATGTTTATTTGTGAGCGAATATAGGTAAAAGAATGAGTACCTATCTACTGCTGGGGTACACGTGTTCTTGAGTGGAGACCGCGACTTAGCAAACTTAGCAAGTTATGCTGGATGCATTTTAGAAAAGTTTACATTTTCAGTAAAGTTGAGGACTGAGAGCTTTATGGAGCTTTTCGAGGGGCCTATGTCCAGCCGTGGACTATTTATGGGCTGACAATTACGATGACTTATTATAATATAATAATAGCTGTATATTATTAAGCAAATTTATTTATTTTACGATAAAAGTATCGTAGTTTGACGAATTCATTATGAATATACCTAAGCGGGTTAGCTACGGACTAATTTACTTATATTTTTTTATAATCATAAATACTTACTACTTCGTTAAGATATAAGATAACTAAACATAAATCCTATATATTAATAATATATAGGATAATATTTATTATATTACGCACATTGTCTCCGTTATAAATTATTCGGTGATTTTCCTTTATTTTAGTTGTAACGCGTGGTTACAGAAAATAAAGGAAAATTTATTGTTTAGGTACTAATAAGGTCTCCAAGTAGTTGTTCTGCAGAAGGCGCTGCTGCCCGCCCAACCGATGCCGATCCCCAAACCGCATGCCCAGCGTGGGGATTATGGGCAATAACCCCCAAATAATGATGCCATCTATGGCGCTCATTAGGGGAGGCCTATGTCCAGCAGTGGACTATTATAGGCTGGTGATGATGATGATGATGAAGGTCTCCAAGTATCAGTAGTTTCATAATGCGGCACTAATTATCATTGTTAAAAGGTGAATTAGAATAATTATGTTACTTTACGGTTATATAGCGGTTGTCAGAGGACTTTTGTGGAGCGGTGGGCGAAGGTCCGCCTACGACGCAGGAAGTTGCGGGTTCAATTCACGCCTCGGGACAAATGTATGTACGATCTGCAGATATTTGTTCAGGGTGTTCTCTTCTTCTGGTCGTTTTGAAAAGTATATCTATCTGTGTAAGTAATGTATTATGTTAAGATGAATGATCTATATTCATCTAGTACCCATAACGCAAGCTCTGCTTAGCTTGGGGCTAGAGGGGCTTGCCGTGTGATGCCGGCATAGAATTTCACCACCCCAACTCTTCCCGTGGGTGTCGTAAGAGGCGACTAAGGGAAACACACCGGGGGCGGGCAGCAGCGCCCTCTTGAGAACAACTCCACCGAACTGCAATCCCCAACCCGCATGCCCAGCGTGGAGACTATGGGCAAAAACCCCCCAAATGATAATCAGGGAAGGCCTATGTCCAACAGTGGACTATTATAGGCTGGTGATGTTGATGGCCTGTATAGCTGATACATTTTCGAAAGATGACTTTACCAAGAGTATTAAATTCATTGTTATGAATGCAAAAATCAGTGCAGCTGTTTTTATTTCAAATTCCGTCGGGGCGTTCGTATTTTAAATACATATCTATATCTATACTAATATCTATACTCTATACTAATATTATAAAGAGGAAAGATTTGATTGTTTGTTTGTTTGTTTGTTTGAATTGAATAGGCTCCGAAACTACTGGACCGATTTAAAAAATTCTTTCACCATTAGAATCCAAAATTTTCCGTGATGAACATAGGCTATATAATATTTTCAAAAAAGTTAGGGATCCGCATGAAAAATTCAATAATTGAACCGTGCGCTGTATATTCAACCTCTTTTTCTATTATGGCGCGTCAGAATAGAAAAAGAGGTTGCGCACTGTGCTTGCTTTTTCTCTACGGCCAGTGTCAGTTATGGAGTGTCAAGTCAATGTCAAAAACCCCAATGCTGCTAAAATAAGTAAGGGATTCGTATGAAAACTGTGAAACCCATCGTGTTAGTGTGAATAATTTCTGAAATTTTTGTTTAATCCCGTGCGAAGCCGGGGCGGACCGCTAGTAAGTTTATATTAATAATCTGTTTCTTTTATTTCTACACGAAAACCTTATCTATTGATATACTTTCTTCCTTGCTATGTATACTATGAAGTTTACTTGCTATTTAAAACTATACTTATGTACATTGGGCCGCTTGCGCTCTTTATAAGAGTTGTCAAGCCATAATAATCATTAACATTATGCAAGAGGGCAAAATGCACTAGATTAAACACACAACAATTTTTTTAAAGTATAGTTTTTCTATTTTAATTTGAAATGTTAATTTCATTGAAATTAACATTGACATTGTTAATTTCAATAGTAGGGTTTTTTCTAACTTTTGTTTATTTTATATTGGTTTAGGTTTTTTTTTTCTAACTCTACTTTTACTTTAGACACGAGATATTAAACTTAATTGGAGAAGCCCTGGGTCCTAAAATACAGCCTAGGCTAGTTTGGGACCCTATGGATTCTAAGTAACTGAAAATGTATTTGTGTCACTATAGAATTTGTATTTGTATTTGTAAACTCAGCTAAGCAACCTCTAGAATGTTTGCAACCTTCTGCAGTAAATTCAATTGTTTCAATTTCTAATTGCTTCTTTTTTTTATGGTAAATTTCCTTGTTATTAAGGTTGTAGGTATCTATATTTAGATAAGAATTATCTATACTAATATTATAAAGAGGAAAGATTTGATTGTTTGTATGTTTGTTTGTTTGTTTGTTTGAATTGAATAGGCTCCGAAACTACTGGACCGATTTGTAAAATTCTTTCACCATTAGAATCCTAAATTTTCCGTGATGAACATAGGCTATATAAAATTTTCAAAAAAGTTAGAGATCCGCATGAAAAATTCAATAATTGAACCGTGCGCTGTATATTCAACCTCTTTTTCTATTATGGCGCGTCAGAATAGAAAAGGAGGTTGAATAGGTGCTTGCTTTTTCTCTACGGCCAGTGTCAGTTATGGAGTGTCAAGTCAATGTCAAAAACCCCAATGCTGTTAAAAAAAGTAAGGGATCCGTATGAAAACTGTGAAACCATGTTAGTGTGTATTATTTCTGAATTTTTTGTTTAATACCCGTGCGAAGCCGGGGCAGACCGCTAGTTTTAAAATAAAATCGAATACGAGTTATACAAACTTCAATGCAGAAGGTTATCTATGTAAGCTAATTAGGTCCGACAGAACAGCATTTACCTAAAACATAAAAATAATCTTAGTAAACAGATCTTATGTTATTATAAGTAGAACATAATTAACGAGATGAAGCTAGCTTAACTCGGGTTTTTAGGTGTGTGTTTGTCAATCTGTAACTTTGTTTGCTTAATTTTGTCCGAGTTTAAATTAACAAGTAGAAGTCCCGTGGTTTTGTCCGCACGTTGTAAAACAATGACGTGATTTTTGGTAAATGCACCGTGACCGGCGGCTCTATTGTCTAACTCAACTGGTAATCGTAAAAGGCTTCAGTTTGGCATTTCAAACCTAGCCTGGACTTCATTATTGGGGGTTATTGCCCCCCCACGCTGGGCATGCGGGTTGGGGATCGCAGTTCGGTGTTGTTGTTCTGCAGAAGGCGCTGCTGCCCGCCCCCCGCTGTGTTTCCCTTAGTCGCCTCTTACGACACCCACGGGAAGAGTTGGGGTGTTGAAATTCTATGCCGGTACCACACGGCAGCAATAACAGGTAACAGTACTCACATCTTTATATATACTGAGTAAGTAAATACTTGAATCCCTTATCTTAAAACTGTCTGGCGCTAAAAGTATCTGGTGATATTTAAATCACTTTGTTTAGTCATAACATGAAACGTCTGCGTGATATTGACGCAGTGGAAATGACGGGTTCGAGGGAAAGTATTAGTGCGTCTATGATTAGTAATTAACGGGTATTTATCGCGTTTCTTCTTCTTCCTTTCTTCTTCTTCTTCCTTTCTCGACGTTTCAACAGGTTTGCACTCTGTCGTGGTCACGAGATGACTGGAGTATTAGAGCTGCCGCCGCCTTATATATAAAACGTAAACCTGTTGAAACGTCGAGAAAGGAAGAAGAAGAAGAAAGGAAGAAGAAGAAACGCGATAAATACCCGTTAATTACTAATCATTATCTGTTCAGATCGCGTAAGATTCAAAATATTAGTGCGTCATTGACGTCACGGATGTTATTATGTATTGTTTAATTTTATTGGGTACTTATAATGTATTTTATCTAAACATGTAATTGTTTTATATACGAGTTTGTATAATTACTAGTTAGGGAACAACTGCGTTCTAAAATAAATGATTTTTATTTAATTTATTAATTATTCATTAGATACATAATAATATAAACTTAGAAAAGCTATACACCACACAAAAGAAAGCGACCAGTACAAAAAAGATATTCTTGAAGTAGAGGACAATAACTCAGCCTTATCGATATCAGCGGACAGCGATAACTTCCAGGCAATCTTGAGATGGATCACTATACAATACCGATCTTAGGTATAAATTACTTCAACACCATACCTACGGCTATTTATTTTGAATAATCTGTCCGAAGTTTTGTAAAATTTTGATTTACAAATGACTGAAAAGTCTCATCAAGAATTGGTGAACCAAGGAGTCCAAATAAAAAAAAAATCTACAACACTAATGTTTTGGGCTAAACTATTTAATTTTCGAATGATATCGTTTTAGTCTACACAAAAGTAAAATGATTTCCGGTAGGTATTTGATATTCATTTAGATAGATAAATAGAAAGTTTTTTATTGCACACTTAATAAAACAAGAACAACCAAAAAAATTACAAGAAATGTGACAATTGGTCTTATCGCTCAAGAGAGCGATCTCTACTGGACAACCGTGGATGGATAGGATTGTTGGACTTAACATGGGGATCTGTGTGCATTACTACATAGCTTTAGTAATAAAATTCTAATAAATTATCAATACTTTACATCCAAATACATACCTACTTCTTTCTATAATAAAAATATCTAAATACATAAACATCATCATCATCGCCAGCCTATAATAGTCCACTGCTGGACATAGGCCTCCCCTAATAAGCGCCATAGATGGCATCATTATTTGGGGGTAATTGCCCATAATCCCCACGCTGGGCATGTGGGTTGGGGATCGCAGTTACATACTTATATTTATTGGCCATGAAATGAGCCAGACATGATCTACTTTAGATCACTAATGTGTCTCACACAGTCGCCTTATCCATTTTTTAAAGTAATCTAAATAGCATTGTTATTGTATCAGTCATTTATAATACTAAACCAAATCCTTAATTATTTAACAAATTAGCCATCTTCAATAACAGATTTTTCCGCTTCTGGTTGATTTTTCCACGCAATCTTTATGACATGCATTTGGATGGTAATTAACATATTATACTTCATTGTCTAGACACTCACGAGTCCACCTAGTAAATGAAAACGGAGGTGGGTACGTAAAATATTTCTAACTAGCAGTCAGCAGGTATTTAACAAAAATTTAATTTTTCATGCGGATCCCTAACTTTTTTATAATATTCTATAGCCAATGTTCATCACGGTAAATTTAGGATTCTAATGGTAAATAATTTTTCAAATCGGTCCAGTAGTTTCGGAGTTATTCAATTCAAATAAATAAACAATCAAAGCTTTCCTCTTTTTTTTAATTTTAGTATAGGTATAGATATAGAAAACCTAACTTGGTAACTCAATTTCATTTCGAATACTTGTGTTTGTTTATATTTCGCTTTTGTTTTATATAAAAAAAATGCTAGACACAACATCATCACCATAAGCACCTTAAGCCCCACGCACGTTAAGCAGAGACATCAAAGAACAGGGCCAGCTTGAGTTATGGTTAGGTACTATTACTAGATGATTGATATTCCTACTTAATACAAATAAAATTATATAGATATATATTTTTATGTAGGTACCTATATAGAAAATAACCAGAGCACTCGGAACAAGTATCTGCAGATCGTACATAATTTGTCCTGAGGCGGGAATCGAAATTGCAACCGTCCTGCGTCGCAGGCGGACCTTCGTACACGCCACGAAGGTCGTTTAGTCGAACAAACGATTTTCTGGAGACAACGCCCCGTCCAAACTGATGAAGCACAGCTGAAGCTAGGAAGCTAAAACTTGTAAGACCCGTGACGTGACAGTGAACCTATTTGCTTGGATCTTTCTGCGTAAAATACATGTGTTTCAGGATTTTTAAAAACATTCAAAATTGATTAGGTAATAAATTTTGAATGTTTTTAAGAATTGAAATGGCTGTATAACTTTTTACAGTGCAGTGCCATTGACCTGAAATTTTATTAATGTAGTTATTTAATAAACGTACAGTAAATTAATTTGGAAGTAGAGATGTCACATTGTATATAAAATTATACAAGTCAGCATACACAACACAACCTGCCTAAACTGTCAGCGAATATGTCGGCCTCGCTGTATTGGTGAAGGAAGTGGTGGCAGAGCTATTGCTCGCGGCGTCGGAGCAGCGGCCCCGGCTCGAGTTCAGGGAGCTGCTCAAACAACGCTGATCGGCGACGTGGGCCAACCACCCCGGTAGTGCCCGCCATATTCCTGCGCGGAACTACCAGCCCGAGCTGCTGGAGAGCAGCTGGATTGCCAACTTTACCACGCAGGAGCTTAATGTAGTGAGTGATTGACCGACAATCTCCGCCTCAAGAGCGGGGTATGAGTCTGACCATGCCATATACCTTCATACAAAGAGGGGTATGTACATCCTCTTGTGTGCGTACCGGGCGACTTTTCTCTGTAGGTAGGTAGGTACTCTTTCAAGAATAAGATTGTATTTCGCCTAATGTGGGTCTCATACGACCGCTCCGAAATTCGAGCCGTCTTCGTTAAACAAGCAAAACGTTATATTGCGCTTCGGCTCGTCTATCTTTTTGTAAGCACTAGAAACAGAAAATTGCCCCCGTGTGGACAAATAATAACTAAGTACCTACCTAACTTTTTTGTGTACAGTACTATACTAAAGGTGGTGTGAGGAGCTAGTGGAACAGAAGGGTTGAGGGTTGCTTGCTAGGGGTTAAAACGGACAAGAGTCAGGTGGGCACGGAGCCGCTGGCCGCGCGCGCCACGCCCCGCCGCCGCCGCCGCCGCAGCCACTTACGGCACTTACACAAGAGGGTAGCAAGAGCCCGCGCGCTGCCAGCTGAAAATAATTTTGCCCAATTATCGATTGGCTAGGCTAGTGACAGTGACAATTTATAGAAATGTATGTCAATTTCTATAAATAAGTCTAAGTCAAATGTCAATCAAACAACATAACCTCAAAACAAGAAGGAAATTACCAAATCGGATTTCGTTTGGTTTGTTTATTCTTTCTCGATTAGAGTAACTTGCAAATTAAATATCAAAATGAACAGCATCAAGCTAATTAGGAATCTGCCGCTTCATCAGTTGCGGTCATTTTCTAGAAGGTATGGTTATTTTTTCTAAAAATTTTCTAGCGCAACGCAACTAGGTTATGGATGAATACTTGATTTCAGTGCTTTATTTGAGTAACCGAACTGCCGTATGCCTCAATCTTTTACAAATTTCTTATTGGACCTGCCTTGCCTGGCCTGAACCCACTATTTATTTATATATTTAACCCACTGTTGAACACCAGTTTTCTACTACTCTAGAGTCCCTCCTCGTAGAGATTATTTCTCTAATAGCCAGATGAGTGGAGAGCTGCTGAAACTACATTTGTCATTGATTTTTATCTTATAATACTCTGCTCTGTACTCTTTCATCGCTATGGTTATCAACACTAAGACTAACACAAACTATTATTATCCTTATTCCAGTGCTATTCTCCAACAAGAAGTCTCCCAAGCTGCAGCAGCTCCTCTGAGCATTCCAGTACCAGAAGGTGTCGACAAGCCCGCTTCTGCTAAGATTGAGAAAATCGTCTCCGAGATCACCAATCTGAATCTATTGGAGGTGTCTGAATTGAGCCAGGTACTTGAAGCTATGAGAGAATGAGTCCACTTAATATGTTTTATTTCATAGTAATTAAGTCCAATTTGAAACTTCAAATATAGCATTTGCATTTCATATTTTATGTTACTGGCCTTACAATAATATAACAAAACAAACAACATTTCCTTTTAAGGCATTTGTAAAATAGTAAGAATAAGTGGCAGTGCAACTTTGTGTTGGGGCCTTAATTGTATGGTAGAGAGGGGAACTCAAATTAAATGTTTTGAGTCAAATGGAGTAAAATACCTATTATGTAGAAAAATCTTGGGTTGAACGGGGCAGCACTCATTAATTCATGTCTATTTTGTAGGTACTAAAGAAGCGTCTCAACTTGCCCGATGCCCCAGTCATGCCAATGGGAGGCTTCATGGCAGCACCTGCCGCTGCTGATGAGGAAGAGGCTGCACCCAAGACTGTCAAGACCAGCTTTACGGTGATTATTAGTAGCTTCTGTTTGCGGCTTAACATGCTTTTTCCAAAACAATCTTATCTAAACTACATTTCATTCAAAGAACACTCTGTTACCTTTGCTGACTGAGATGCCTGTAGACTACAGGCTGTAGTTATATTATAATACTAGCGGCCCGCCCCGGCTTCGCACGGGTATTAAACAAAAATTTCAGAAATTATACACACTAAAACGATGGGTTTCACAGTTTTCATACGGATCTTTACTTTTTTTAACAGCATTGGGGTTTTTGACATTGACTCGACATTCCAAAACTGACACTGGCCGTAGAGAAAAAGCAAGCACCGTGCGCTATACAACCTCTTTTTCTATTCTGACGCGCCATAATAGAAAAAGAGGTTGAATATACAGCCCACGGTTCAATTATGGAATTTTTCATGCGGATCCCTAACTTTTTTGAAAATATTATATAGCCTATGTTCATCACGGAAAATTAAGGATTCTAATGGAGAAAGAATTTTTTAACTCGGTCCAGTAGTTTCGGAGCCTATTCAATTCAAACAAACAAACAAACATACAAACAATCAAATCTTTCCTCTTTATAATATTAGTATAGATAACATATCATCATCTCATCTACCCCAGATGAGATGATTATAGATTATAGTCTTACCTTTAAAGTCATGATTAGTAAAGCCCTTTTACCATCACAGTAGGCCTGTCAATGGCTGCAGCGATAAAAGCACTAAAGCACTAAAGCCAGCAAAAGATAAATAATAAGGCCCTGTTCTTTGATGTTTCTTTTGTGTACCATAAGGCAGAATTGGCAAAAGCCTGTCTCTTTTGCCAAGTACAAACTAGAAGTACAGATAGTATGTTAATAATAAATTTATGTGAACTTAGTCTACTCAGTAAATCTTGCTATCTATGTAGGCCTAAAATGACTGTAGGAAAAAATGATTAGTTCTTGTGATGATGGGGCATCCATCTGACTGAATATAATATATCGCCGCGTTAGAGCAAAAACCAACTAAGTCGCCTTTTTTGCCAAAATTAGTTAAAGACGCAGTTCTACTCGAAATTTAATTCTCTTTCGACTGATGAAATCAATTAAGTGATAGGACTGCTGGTTTAGAAAATATATAAATCGAAAAGCAACTAACTCGAGGACTTTCCATTAAAAATTAACTTTTAAAAGAGGAGATAGCAAATATCTTGACTTAATCTGCATATTTCCTATTTTTATAGTGGTAAAACATATTTTCTAGAAATAATTTGTTTTGACACTGACTTGTTGCCTATTAAAACGATTCCTATGCACATATTAAAAACTACTAATGTGACTTAATTGGTTTTACCTCGGACGATAACTGAAAGAACATTCGTTTTTCATAAAGTGAAACACACTTAATCTACTTAGTTGGTTTTTTCATTTGAAAATATTTGCGGTAAGGTAAATAGTCAACTGTTAATTTTAACTAAATATAGATAAAACTTTTCATCACACGATATTTATTTAATATACTTTAATTTTAAACACTTTAATTTTAATTGTAAATGGCAAAAAGTAGCTATTAAAAATTAAAATTTCATAACTTTCACGTCAGCCGTCAAGAGCAAAAACCAATTAACAGTGCGTAATAGGAACTGATGCGGCTCCGCGTGTCATAGTAGCCTGTAGAGCAACCAGATAATGATTTAAGTGAAGCATCTACAGTAGCAACAATAATCGTTATGGAAGTATTTGCTCAGGTTTTTGAAAACACTTCATCAAAAGTGGCAGAAGATGTTGTTTTCACGGGCATGGAAAATTATCAAACCGCGAAGACGTTGGCGACAGCCTGATCCAAGTTCTTGGAAAGTAAATGTGGAAAAAGAAAGACTCGCTGATGGTCTACCCTACGAAACAAGTAAAAAACGTAGAGAGTCAAAGAATCCTAAGCCAATTGATTGCACGAAATGTAAATATAAAGGCACAGCTAAATTTTGAGGAAGATCGAATGCTACTCTGTCGGAGTTATTGGAGACAAGACTATGCTGCTAAGGAAAATATGATACTCAGTTAAGTCTCGGTGGAGCCGATCAAAACTATCAAGGTAACGTCTATGTCCTAGATCCAACACAAAGAAATACTTTGAATCACAGGGCCTAAAAAAGCAAGTTTGTCAAAATTTCTTCTGCAAAAGCGTTTTGCCTTTAAGCGTGTGTCGTCAATGAAGCAGTGTCAAATCGCAACTACTTGGGGGTATATCAAACCAATAATGATCCATGTGGAATCAACCCTGCTGCAAACAAAATGCCAGCAGAGATAATAGAGGAAGTCCGTACACACATTAAATCTTTTACCAGGATGAAAAGTCATTACATTCGAAAATCAGTGCAAAGAGAATATCTTGACTGTAAGTTATCAGTACCAAAAATGAACAGGCTTTACCTGGATCAATGCAAAGCAAAGCAACAAACTCCTACTTCAGAGGGAATTTACCGCAAAATATTTAGAACCGACTTTAACCTAGGGTCTTTGTTCGAAACGTGTGGAGGACAAAATAGGAATCAGTATATTGCTTCGCTTTTGCTGTGGGCTGTCCATAAAGTTGACCACATAAAGATCATTGAGCTCAAATTTCTAGAATCTTGACATTTCTACATGGAGGTTGACTCTATGCACAGTAGTACAGAGTCAGCCCGAAAACATAACGTCGATATTTTCGATGGCTGAACATATTTCGGAGAGCTCGCTCTTCCCGAGCATCCAATGTCAAGGAGATGAAGTTTGATGATTTCTTTGACCTAAAAGAGTTGGCAGCGAAAATCATGAGTAAAAATATGAACAATACGGAAGGAGAAAAAGTTATGTGGATGGTAATAAAACAGATGAGATATTTAAAAGGAGAAACTAATGTACAACTATGACATCTCCGACAATTTCTATGTCATAGATTTTACACCTAAAGACACCAACAACACCAACATAGTTGAGATACACACGGATTCACTCAAACATAATTACGGGGCAAGAAAAAGAAGAGGAAAAGCTGCTGAAACTGTAATACAGGCCCCTATTATACAGGCAGAGCAGAGCCTTTGCTCTGCTCCCTAGTCAGCTGAAAAGGTTGTACCAGGTACCACTGCCAATATCTGTAGCAAAAAAAAAACGATTTAATCAAACTATGCGAGAAAGGCGTAATTCCTGAAGAATTTTACGCTTGGTTTCAAAATATTCGATTGGATGGTTGTACCGAAGATCATCTTCCAGATGCTACAGCATCAGACGTTTCTTCTGATGAAGACTAGCGTATTGGTAAAAAATTCTGCACAGCTCATTAGTTGATTAACATTATCTGATTAAGAGTTTTCTTAAGTGAGATTTGTGTTTTTAGAAATAAAGTTTGTGTATAACAATAAAAAAATTAATAAATTTTGTTTCTTTTTTTGATTTTTTAAAGTCATAGTTATTAAATTTGAAATTTGATGTCTATAAAAAGGATCACTTTTGTTTCCTTGCAATATAGATAGTAAAAACTACTAGTTTTTCAGCGCTAATTCTGACTTAACTCTTTATTAAATTTGTTTCTAGTGTTGAAACCAACTAAAGTTTTGGTTTTTAACGTGTTACATAAAAAGTAGGAGGATTACAAATTTCAGTGTTACAATTTACGTGTAGTTAGTTATAAATCTATAAAATACAGCTTATTAAAAATGCCTCAGTGTTATAGTTGTTTAGTTTTGAGTTTTCGGTAGTCGACTGGAAAAACCAACTAATTCAGGGGTTTTCGTTACAAAAACCGTATTTTCATAGACTATCCTTGCCTTTAATGAAAACCGTGATACAAAAGATAATAAATATTGAACCACTTCAATAGAAAAGCATATATGA
This sequence comes from Eupithecia pulchellata, assembly GCA_963931895.1. Lineage (NCBI taxonomy): Eukaryota > Metazoa > Arthropoda > Insecta > Lepidoptera > Geometridae > Eupithecia > Eupithecia pulchellata. The sequence goes on from OZ007544.1 coordinate 3,214,905, forward strand.
ATAAAGAATATGTAATGTTTAAATGCAGTAAATGGGATACAAAGTTTAAAAACGCTCTATCTCTGAATTACATTCTGATGAGTTAGTTGGTTCTTGCTCTAACGCGACGATATGCAAGTTAGGTTACCTTGATATGTTGTGCTGGCTATTCTAATGGGAAAGTGTTATGTATATAACATGTCCAGACCACCTTGTTTGTATAACAAGATCAAAGAACAACAAAGTTAGGACCATAGTACATGTCTGAACTAGTCTGTGTTTTGCTACGTAGCACAATACACATCATTACCAAAATATGTTTTATTGGACATAACAGAAAGCATATCTCAGATGCTTCTGATTTGGTATTCATTTAAAACACTGTTTGAATACTTATACCTGTTGTAGTTTTGAAGTTCTATTTTCTTACCAATATGTATGGATGTATGAACAGTTTGTATGGACAACAATTCACCTTTAACTCTGTTAAATTCAAACATGTTTCTTTATCATACTTACCAATATAAATATATTTTATTAATTAATATGATTAACAATATGCATTATATAATAAATACTCTGTATTCCAGGTAAAAATGACCAAATTCGATGACAAGCAAAAAGTGGCCCTCATCAAAGAAGTGAAAAGTCTACTTGAAGGCTTCAACTTAGTGCAAGCCAAGAAGTTTGTAGAAAGCGTACCTACAGTGGTTAAGGCGGATATTTCCAAAGATGAGGCAGAGAAATTGAAGGAAGCTCTGTCTAAAGTGGGCGCAGTTATAGAAATAGAATAGGTTTAGAATAGTATTGTTTAGTTTGCTTAGATTATTAAACTGTTAAAATCATATATCAAGTTTATTTTTTCACTCTATGGTTGATGGGTCACTATTTAGTCGCTATGCTATAGACCTTGTGCCTTGGTTCCTCGTAGACCTTTGTTATATAATGTCGGCCGCAAAGTCACTTTCCATCAACTGAGATTGTGGTCACATTGGGCTACAGACTTAAAAAATCATAATATTCTATTCGCACTAAACTTATTCTATGTCCTGAAATTCATATATGTAGGTAACTTATAATTCTATTTGAATTTCTATTTTTCTTTTTTTGTTTTGTTTAAATAAAGTCGAACTTAGTGCCCTACCAGGGTACATGTACCTACCTAGTGACAACTTAACATTTATTTTATAATTCAGAATAAATAAGTGCGTATACAAGCAAAAACAAATATCTCTCTTAGGTCGCGACTGCTACAGCTGGTGTTGTCATTGATCAAACGCGCACACTGCCTTGAAGCACAAATACTCCGTTAGGATATTAGTGTTCTGTGACAAATACATTATTTTTATTATACACATACCGAGGGCATAAAAAGCCGGCAGTGTGCGTGCGAGCTACCTACTTGGTTGACGCTTGCGATTATTATGTCAAATGTATCTAAGGTGCCCCAAAAGCCCGTATTTGAATGCTTAATGTTGCTGTACAGTAGCGGTGCTGGATGTTAAAAAAAAACAAAATATACATATAATTATATATAGGTACCTAATCTATCTACTACAAACAAAAAATTACAGTTAATTTATAACAATTTATTATTGTGTAAGTAGATAGGATTTCTAAGTTTACTCGAGTGGCAATGATTTCCAGACTACGCTATCATGGGAATCACTGTGATTATTAGGTAAAAAGCCTCAAATGACGATCAAACTGTGCTGTGTTATACAAAATTATCGTTTTATAGGTGATGATAGATAGATAGAATGTCCTGTCCTGTTATAGGCTTATAATGATACCTAATAAATAAGAATGCATTATTTGACATAATTATTGTGTAGGTGAGTTACAGACCCGGCTCTTTGGGAGGCATGCGTGGGGCCGTAGCCAACAGCAGAGAGGCCCTTTATGAGAGTTAATTTTAAAGGCGGAAAATTTTTATGTGTAGCCCCATCACAGCTGGTGTCATCCTCGTTTGCACAAATGATACTATAGGTAGATCATGATGATGATAGATAGATGAAGATTTTACCAGTAGGCGCCTACTAAAATAGCATCTAGGTTAATTGCTTTATAAATAACGAATGTTAAATAGGTAACACCTGATGCCTTATGTATTTTTATCTGAGTAGGTGAAGGTTAGTTATGTTTGATCAAAAAATTGTCATAACAAAGTTATTAACCCGTATAACAAATATTACGAAAGTTTATAAGAAAACTGTTTGTGTTAGGCTCAGAGAATTAGGTGAGCAATGAGCTAATTGGGTTATAATTATAATCAAACACGAAAATATTAAGTAAATAGGTAATATTATTACGTTTACCTACGAAATCAGTCGTATACTATACCTACATACCTACTCAGCTTCTGTGGTGCGAACAGGAGCGCACCTACGAGAATGTGATGCTAGACGCACACGTCTCGCGTGCGTCGTGGGAACAGAAAGCAGGTACCTTTAGAATAGGATGTGTTTATTTATTAATGGAAGAAATCGAACCTGCTTTGCAATACTTTTCCTGCTACGCAATGCTTCTCTGACAGAGGTGGTTGACACAAAAGTTAGATCTTTATATTTCCTACAAATTTGCCTTTTAACTTTTTCGAGATAAACCGTTTTATACACTTAAAAACTCCCCTTTCCACTTCCCGGTAAGTTAATAATTGCAAAAAAAATCTGCCTAATTAATACTTGAACGGCTAATAAAGGAGGATGCAAGAAGTCTTCTCCTTTGCTAACCCTACCTACCGTAAACAAATTGGTCCAGAAATAAAATACAAAAAAATTATAGAAAATCTATAATATTTACTAATGGTAATCCACCAATGACAGTACATAATGTCAAAATATATCTTAAACTAATAATAATATACAATTTACAATATCAACAATATTTGGTGCACTCTATGGCATTCATGGGTTCCTTCCAAATGATGTATCTATTAAAGGTGAACGCGTCGATAAAGAAAGGGTTTGAAGAAGACAGCAATCATGTTGATTAAAATGTATTATTCTTAATTCCCTTCTTTATCGACACAACTCAACCTTATTGGTTTGTTCTAATATATGATAAGTTAAAGAATGCCACACAATTTACTCAGCAAACCCGTTCTCATCTCGGGTGACTAATTTAAGTTTTTTTTTTTGATAGATCTATTAAATAACATCATAAAATTGTTCGTAACATTATTCTCAAAAATATCAATAAACGTATTCTTGCTTTATTTACTATCTTATTAAAGCTTCAATCCTATTCAGGTAATTCGGTACTTACCTATACGGAAATCTCGTTTTTTTTTTCATTATAAACTATGCTCTTGTGTTTTTTTCTTTTCTGGGTTGTGGAAGACCTTATAATATCATTTATACTTACTTATATCTATGGCAAAAAACATAATAAAGCATTAACAATGAACATTAATCATTATGAATGTTAGAGAGTTAACTACGAACCTAGTTCGTGTTGGAAGAATACCAACGTTGCACGCAACAACGGACATTACTTCGTATTCTTCTAACAGAAACAAGACCTTGTTAACCCGGCTACATTCATAATGAAACTAGCATAGTTTTAATAGTATAATCGTTAAGTATCATTTTTTTCTTTAACAAGAACGAACGGGTTTATATAGCTTGTCTTACAGCATGTAGGTACTAAAACTATGATAAAAATATTCGTATTCAAAACATCGGGTATCTATAACTAATATAAAGTTCTATGCTTAATCTGATTTCAAATAAATAAGGGAGTATTATAGAAGAATAAAGGGAGACACCCTAATGAGTTCCCATGTTTAAGGGATGGTGTTCTTCCAACAACTTGGTTCGTAGATAACCCGCTTACATTCATAATGGAATAAGCGAGCATTTTTCCAAACTCTTGCTTTTAACAAAATCTTCCAACTTTGGATATATGGCATTTAGTCAATATACATTCTTTGATATAATTATACTCGTATTCTACAAGTGTCTTGAATATAAAATGGTAACAATCTCATAAGTTAATAAACTTATATTAATGGTGGGTTATTTAACTAGTTTGACATGACAATGGCCTCAATTTCTTAACGGAGTTATCTATATTCATATTATAATAAGGAAATATTTGTTTGTTTGAACCAAATAGGCTCCGAAAGTTCAGGACCAATATGAAAAATATTTCACCAATTAAATCCATTTCCCATTATGATCCCTGATCCCTGATCAACATATGCTATAGAATATTTTCAAATAGCTAGGGATCCGTATGAAAACTTCAAAGATGTAACCTAACATGGAAACATTAAAAAAAATGTAATATTTATTAAATACCCCTGCTGCTAAATACCAATGCTGGTCATTAATATATTTGCAGTTTTAGGTAGGTAAGTCCTTTAGTAACTTTGTAAATAATTTCCCGTGGGAAAAACTCGAATTACATATCAACATTATTTCTATGGTTCCTCTAGTGTGAAAACCAGCTCCTATGAACGCAAAATCCAATCACAAAATGGCGTATATAATGCACTTCCTACTAATTAAAAACAAATCGACTAATAATTTGAAGAACACTATAATATCTGTTTACAAAAATGTGTTATACGGTATAATCGATAAGATTTGACAGTTTTACGTAATTCTTATATTTATTGATCTATTTTTATACATGATTGTGAGCTTCTTTACATTTGTTAACATCACTGCGTTTAGTTACAGCACCTTGGTAACAGCTACTAGCACTGTGTCTCCTTACATTCAATAAAAAGAGCGTAATTTTACATGAACTAAGTAACATGAGTTTGTTCACACAATTGCGTTTTACACATCAGTAACATCGTGGTGTGAATAGAAACACAATAACATAATTGTGATATAACTGCGTTTCGCTACACTCAGTAACATAATATAATAACAATATATGTTACATTTGGTAACTTACACTGTGTTTCGTTACACATAATAATAATAACAATATTTATGTTACATTTGGTAACAAATACTGTGTTTCGTTACACTCAGTAACATAACATAGAAACAGTACCTATACGTTACACTCGGTAACAAAACGTTCCGCTACACTCAGCAGAATCACTGTGCGTTTCGTTTCTTCGGCGGTGGGGTTGGCGCTTTCTCTTTATTTCTGTTAGCCATGGAGCTATACAAGAACGACCCTCTTGGCGCAGTGAAGACTGTGTCGTAGTTGTTTCTCACGGGTAGCCCGGTCGATTCCCGGTTGTTGTTTGTCTCGTCTGGGTCTAAGCTCCGGCTGGACTTGAGGGTTTTGTCGGGGAGTGGTGGGGGCTCTTCTTCTTCTTGGTTCGAGTCAGTGGTTCCTGTTTCAAAGAGATATGTTAGTTCTTTCAATGAAGGTACAAAAAAAACTGTATATTTACGATTACTTTTTTAATGAAGCGAATAAAATTTTGTAATTAATTAAAATACTGTAAAATTGGGAAAGTAACAGGACGCTATTCTGATGCTATTACTGAAATTGAATAAGTTAGATTATGCCGTAAATTTATGGATTATGGGCAATAACCCCCAAATGATAAATAATGCCATCTATTATGCCTATGTCCAGCAGTGGACTATTACAGGCTGTTGATGATGATTATGCCGTTCATTTTCTAGGCCTATGTCCAGCAGTAGATTATTATATTACAAGCTGATAATGATGCATATAACATTGATTTTCTAAAGTAAACAAATAATTAAAAAATAAAACTCGCTCACCCAACGAGTCCCGATTACTAGCGGGCGCGGAACTGACTAGGCTGGCCCGCTGAGACATCCTCCGCTCACGCTCCGCTTCCGCTCGCAGAGGCCGCTCCGTCACCAGCTGCACACACCAGCGCTATACACATAAGGTACCGTCACCACCACCCTCACACAAAATGTGATGCATAGTGCTGCTATATACTGGACTAAAAGTAACTGTCACCACCACCCTCACACAAAATGTAATGCATAGTGCTGCTATATGGACTAAAAGTAACCGTCACCACCACCCTCACACAAAATGTACGATGCTTACAAATGTAGCTTAGTGCTGCTATACTGGAATAATGCTTCGTGCATACATTCGTGCGTACATGACGTGCTAAATGATTGTAAAGCGTTGCGCACATTAATCCAACACCGTTCCGTATCTACAGCACAAAATCAGCTATTTTGCCAATATAAAATGTATTTAACATTTTATATTGGCAAAATAGCTTGCCTACAAGCTTAAAACGAGTCGCCCGCGAGCTGTCTGTCATCTTGTACCCTCACACAAAATGTAATGCTTAGTGCTGCTATATACTGGACTAATGCTTCGTGCTAAATGATTGTAAAGCATCGCGCACATTAATGCAACACCGTTACCGCAGAACACAAAATGAGCTGGTTGTCCTTATATTATACATTTTGCAGTGACAAAATAGCTTCCCCCTTAAAACACGTTTAAATTAATTTTTCATTGTACTTTTTTCTTATTATTGTGTATTTTAAATGTAATTTTTGTATTAGTCATGGTATTTTATTAATTTTATACGAGTCGCCCGCGAGATATCTGTGATCTTGCCATATGAAACATAAAAAAGCATAGGTATAAATGTAACGAGTTTACAGCCCATATATATTATGAATGTATATTTTAGTGCTGTGCGGTAACGGTGCTGTCTAGATCTGTAACGAGCTTTACCCATCACCACCACCCTTACGCAACAAGGTATATCTAGTGTCAGACACTCTCAGTACCCTTATTCAAAACAGACTGTTGATAAGAGGTGATCACGAAACAAATCTGCTTTTTACTATTTCCTAGATTCTACAAATAATTATTATTTAGATAGTAGATAAGTTTTGTGCACGGAAAAGCATGAAAACCCACCACCAAAACTCCAAAATCATGCAAAAATACTCAAAGGGGATGCACTCGATATACCTTTGGTCGGCAAAACTGAGTCGGGCCAATGGTGTCGAAATAAAGCCATATGATCTCGAGATCCACCTGACTCGTTGGGGGTTCAGGCCGCCTTATATCATTGGTCCGATGAAAAGAATTGGACCCCAGGTGTAAAAATAGTGTCACATGCAATCAAGATCCATTTGACTCATTGGTGATTGACGCTGGCGTATAGCATTGGTAGAATAAAAAGTATTGGGTCATAGGTGTCAAAACTGTGTCACATGCACTCGAGGTCCAGCTGAGCCGTTGGGAATTGACACCGGCGTATACGATTGGTCGGATAAAATGTATTGGGCAACAGGTGTCATATTTGTGTCACATGCACCCGAGATTCAGGTTACCCGTTTAACAATTCACATGCTGTCGAGATTCAGCTGAGAAGTTACAGATTAACACAGCGGTACACCATTGGTTACATGAAAAGGATTGGGCCACAGGTGTAAAAATATGACACATGCAGAAGAGTCAGTATAGGGTTGATGCCGTGTACCATTGACTGTGTCACATGCACTCGAGGTCCAGGAGAGCCGTTGGGGATTGACACCGGCGTATACTATTGGTCGTATGAAATGTATTGGGCACAAGTGTCATATTTGTGTCACATGCACACAAGATTCAGCTGACCCGTTGGGCAATTCACATGCTCTCGAGATTCAGCTGAGCCGTTAGAGATCAACACAGCGGTACACCATCGGTTACATGAAAATAATTGGGCAACAGCTGTAAAATTGTGTCACATGCACTCGAGAGTCAGTAGGGTTGATGCCGTGTACCATTGACTGCCGCTAGATGTTGATGTGAACTCACCTCCTGCCTAAGTTCTCTCAGCGGGGAGCTAGTGTGCGTTTCCTGAGGAGTGGGGATGAGGGGTGCAGTGGGCGGCGAAGCATTGTTGAGAGTATCACGCGCTGAACCGTTGGGGGTTGACGCCGTGTACCATTGACTGCCGCTAGATGTTGATATTTCACTCTGTAAATGAGTTTAAGTAGTGAGTTTTTTTTTTGCTCTTGGTGGCGGTTTGTGTCGCTGCGGTTATGATAGGGTTATTATTTTCTATGTATAATATCTAAATATGGAATAATATTGTATTATGTATATCAGTCACTAGTACCCATAATACAAGCTCTGCTACATACTGTTACATATATTGCGCTGTGCCGGATACTGACGGCTCTATTGTTTAACTCAACTAGTAATCGGCTTCAGTTTGTCATTTCAAACCCAGCCTGGACTTCGATTGTCACTTTCGTATTGTTTAAATAGCTGAAACCGAAGACCAGTCTAATACCTTAGACAATACCGACAACATTCTGACTGGATCTACAACTGGTAATCGGTTTGAAGTTCACTGGTAATGGATTTCAAGTTAGACAATAAGGCTGCTGCTCTACAATTTCTTTTGATTGAAACAGTTGGGCTATTTACCTTTCTCCCTTGCTTCTTTTTCCTCCGCGGCGAGTTTTGTAATGTTAGATAATTCGCCAACACACCGGAACTGTTTCTGTCAATAAAACTAATCAGTTTAATTAATAACTTTCAGTTAGTTATATAAAAAGTTTAATATATTTATAAGTTTTAAGTACCTTGGGAAAAACCGCGCTGGACTTTTGACCGTCGTCGTCGATCTAGAAAAGAAAAACATTTTCATTTGGTTTACATGTTAACTGCGAGTGACAGGTAGAAGTGTCAAGTGATTAGTAATATCGGCGTTCTGAGAAGACACCATTAGTATCGTGAAGCGATTAATTAGTGGAATTAGGGCCCTTGTTTGTCCCACAGCTGGGCTCTAATTCCACTAAACTGAAATGTCTCCTACCTGTAGTTTCTTTCAAAGTGAATTGCAAAAATTTGTTATTCTGTGACGATACATAGTTTTCTAATTTGCGTCCTTTATTTTGAGGTGTAAATACATCTCAATAAATATCTATCTAATAGCATTTATTTTTAAAAAGGATGAAATTTTATAGCATTTAGAGTAAATTAAATTCCAGATTAAATTTACCTTGATACGTCTGTATCTAAGGTAAGTAGGGTAAGTAGAGTCCTAAATCCCAAATTAGGTACATAAATCTAAACACTAGTTCTCTAATTCGATTTTTAACACAGCACATTTGTCTATACATATAAATACTCACTCATTGCCCGTAGATACGTCGGATATCCGATTGCTACTAGTACTGCTTTGTTCCGTATACGTTGAGTCGCGTAGCGTCATACGTAGCTGCACTTCGGGTTCCACTTCTAAGTCACATGTCTGTAAAACAATTAACAGTTATATGTCACACAGACATGGTACATAAATCTTTTTTGGAAGACAGTAGAGCTGCATATCTCGTCCGATTACAGGCCAACACTGGCCTGTAATCGGACGAGATATGTTATTATAAAATTTTTTAGGATTTATATATTTATTCATACCTAGACATGGTATAAGCCTAGACAGGGTTCAGTAAAAAAATCTATGTAATTACTATTTAGTATATTAGTCATTTAGTACCCACAACACAAGCTCTGTTTAGCTTCGGGCTAGATGCTGTGTGGATTTACCCAGCATTATATATGTATATAAATCTAATAGCTTGAAATATGTAAAATAAACAGACCTTTCTCCCATATCTCTGATGCACGTGTTGTTGCATCCTCCTGAAGCATTTACAGAGATGTGCGTGCAACTCTTCTAGCTCCGGCGGAGCGCGATTACCGTGCACTTCCAGACCTATAAACAAATTAATATAATTAAACCACGTAGAACAAAAACGAACGCTCAAAGCATATTATTTTACCAATAAAATGATATAATAGCATCATCATAAGCATCAGCATACAGTAGGTATACATAAGAGTAGACAAAAGTTGTATGAACTGTATAATGAGAAACAATACAATTTTAGCCAGGAGTTCAAAGAAAAAGTTCAAAATTACTCAAAAATGTTTAGAAAAGTTTGCCAAATAGCAAAGTCGAATTATATTAGCTCAAAAATTAAAAATAGTGAAAATGTAATCAAATCTACATGGAAAATTATAAATAGTGAGACTGGAAAGGTCAGTACCCACGTTAATGATCACAATTTAAAAGTTAATGATTGCTTAATCAAAAATGACACAGAAGTAGCTCAAGCCTTTGAAAATTTTTTTACTGACATTCCAATCTCTACTACAAAATGTCTAAACTCTTCTAAAGTAATCGCTGAATCGCTACTGATTGAAAATGTACCTAAATGTAATTATAAATTTAATTTTAACTATGTTGATGAAAAAGATATAAAAAAGTCGTTTAAACTTTTAAATATAAAGAAAACTGCAGATCTCTGGGGCATTTCCGTTAGAATTATTAAACCATTGATCGATACTATAGCACCAGATCTTGCATATATTTTTAATGAATCTATTGATTGTGGCGTATTTCCTGATCTAATGAAGCATAGTAAAATAATTCCATTGTTCAAATCGGGTAGTAGGTCTGACCCTACTAACTTTAGACCAATATCAGTACTGCCGACATTCAGCAAAGTTTTTGAGAAACTTATATTACACCAATTGCTTAGACATTTCAATGGCAATGACCTGCTGCATTGTAAGCAATTCGGGTTTACTCGCGGTAGGTCAACTACTGATGCCGGTGTAGAGTTAGTATCGCATATATTTGATGCTTGGGAGAAGTCGCAAGATGCTTTAGGCGTTTTTTGCGACTTGTCAAAAGCGTTCGATTGTGTACACCATGAAACATTAATCAGTAAATTACATCACTATGGAATAAGTGACACCTCTTTGGATCTTCTTACATCTTATTTGAGTGATAGGATACAAAGAGTTGACATCAATGGGAAACGGTCTTCGGGGTCTGTAGTTACAATGGGCGTACCACAGGGATCTATTCTTGGTCCTTTCCTATTTTTAGTTTACATTAACGATCTGCCCCATCTTGTTGAGAAAAATCACGAGATTGTATTGTTTGCTGATGATACTTCATTAATTTTTAAAATGAAACGACAACAAAGTAATTTTGACGATGTGAATAATGCAATCTCAAAAGTAGTCAATTGGTTTAGTGTCAATAATCTCCTGCTTAACGAAAACAAAACAAAATGTATTAGATTTATTCTACCTAATGTCAAACAAGTTCAGGCTGATGTTAAGGTGAAAGGAGAGTCGTTAGACATTGTAGAAACTACTGTATTCTTAGGAATAACCTTAGATAGTAAACTTCAATGGGGCCCACACATAGATAAGCTATCGAAGAGACTAAGTTCTGCAGCGTATGCAGTCAAAAAAATCCGTCATCTTACAGACGTTGATACTTCTAGACTAGTCTATTTCAGCTACTTCCATAGTATTATGTCTTATGGCATACTGCTGTGGGGGAACGCTGCGGATATTAACACCGTATTTGTGCTGCAGAAGAGGGCTGTTCGTGCTATCTATAATATGGGTCCCAGAGAATCCCTACGTGATAAATTCAAAGAAATAAACATAATGACAGTACCATGTCAGTATATTTATGAAAACTTGATGTACACTCATAAAAATATCAATAAATTCGTCAAAAATAGCGATATCCATAATATAAATACTAGAAATAAGAATAAACTTACTGTACCCACTACTAGGCTACAAAAGATTAATGCATCTTTTAAAGGGCAATGTATACGCTTCTACAACAAAACTCCAAATGAGTTGCAAAAATTATCTTTAAATAAATTCAAACGGATTGTCAAAAATATTCTTTGCAAAAAGGCTTACTATAAAATATCAGATTATCTAGATGACAAAAAAGTTTGGGACGAGTTTTGCTCCAACTCGAAAACTAACAAGCTAACAAGGTAAAGGTTTCTTGTTCGCTTCTTTACTTTACCTTAAAAAGATTGAAGTGAACAATGAATCAAAGTGATCACTTTATTTCCCATTTTTATTATTTAAGCAACTTGTATTTTGTGACGTGTCCAAGAGTCCTGTAAGGTCTAAAGGAAATAAAGCACTTTGATTTTGATTTTGATTGATCACCAGCCTATAATAGTCCACTGCTGGACATAGGCCTCCCCTATGGATATATAATGCCATAGATGGCATTATTATTTGGGGGTTATTGCCCATAATCCCCACGCTGGGCATGCGGGTTGGGGATCGCAGTTCGGTGTAGTTGTTCTGCAGAAGGCGCTGCTGCCCGCCCCGCTGTGTTTCCCTTAGTCGCCTCTTAAGACACCCACGGGAAAAGTTGGGGTGGTGAAATTCAATGCCGGCACCACATGGCACAACTTGCCGTGTGGTGCCGGCACAAAAACACGCTCAATGCATATTATTTCTATACTAATATTATAAAGGTGAAAGATTTGATTGTTTGTTTGTATGTTTGCTTCTTTGTGTTTGAATTGAATAGGCTCCGAAACTACTGGACCGATTTGAAAAATTCTTTCACCATTAGAATCCTAAATTTTCCCTGATGAACTTAGGCTATAGATTCATAAAAGTCAGAGAAGCCGGGGTGGTACGCTAGCCGCCTGCCTAACTCACCTGACTAGGCTGGGCGGTCCGCCCCAGCTTTTTCAAATGGTGCATTAGTTTAGCTAAATTAACTGGCTCTCGTAAAATACTTTTTTCTTATACCCGCCTTATTTGCGTTATTTAATTAAGTTTACATGTTTGTTATAATCGTTTGACTAAAATTTATTTATGTAAAATGTAATGCTTGACTATAGCTTGCATGAATTTTTAATTAAGACAAAATGTCTTTTAAATGTTTCAATAACTAATACTTATTCCTTCGTTTTGTTTATTTTTATAAGTTTGAAAAAGCGCATAACGCTTTAAACGTGTTTAAATGAAGTTTAATATTATCTAGAAAAAATGTACACTGGATTTATATTACTATTATTTGTTAAGTTCATGAATACAGCTTTTAAAATCGAAAAAAAAAATAGTTTAGAAGCTTATTTAAACAATCAATTAAATCTTTTTTTTATAGTATAGATATTAAAGTATATTTTTCTTTGTACTCACCATACTTAAGCAGCGGAATCTGATCAGCAATGAGGTCTTTAAGTTCGGTCAGTAGCGGTTTGTGGTCGGGATGTCTGGCCTCGTAAGCGGGGGTTAGGAACGAACGCTCGTAGTTCACTATACCGCCTTGTACGGCTGGATCTAGCATTCCTGGAACAAGTTAAATTTGTGTTAAAACTATGACGTAGACATAAACAAGATCTGTAGAGTGCTAGTAGCTCGCGCGCGGTTTGGAACTTTGGTCGACTATACACCATAATCAAGACATTTATTAAAAATATGTAAAAAAAATAAGTAAAGCCCAAACAATCTACTCCACTATATTTGGCTATCAGTGCAACCAGTTGAACCCACTAAAAACTCTCAGTCGACCAATTGTTTTTGGCAAACCAAGAGAACATTAACTCACTGACTGGCGTCCCCTCTTCCTCACATCTATACTAATATTACAAAGAGGAAAGATTTGATTGTTTGTTTGTTTGTGAGTTTGTTTGAATTGAATAGGCTCCGAAACACCTGAACCGATTTGAAAAATTCTTTCACCATTAGAATCCTTCATTTTCCGTGATGAACATAGGCTATATAATATTTTCAAAAAAGTTGGGGATCCGCATGAAAAATTCAATAATTAAACTGTGCGCTGTATATTCAACCTCATTTTCTATTATAGCGCGTCAGAATAGAAAAAGAGGTTGAATATATAGCTCACGGTGCTTGCTTTTTCTCTACGACCAGTGTCAGTTATGGAGTTTCGAGTCAATGTCAAAAACCCCAATGCTGTTTAAAAAAGTAAGGGATCCGTATGAAAACTGTGAAACCCATCATGTTAGTGTGTATAATTTCTGAATTTTTTGATTAATACCCGTGCGAAGCCGGGGCGGACCGCTAGTATAGTATACATGGCCGGCGAACCCGCCATTCCACACACTCGCCCAATGGGTCTATTACACTGAGTTCTCAGTTAGTCCCTGCATGTATCCGAGCCTTGCATTAGATATAAGAAATATAAACTATACTCTAATCCTTACCATTAAGCCTCATAGTGAGAGGCTGTAGCGGCGACTCTTGAGACCTAGCCTCGAATACGAGAGACTTGAGAGTTCTGTTGGTGTTCCGTAGAGATTCCACAGCCGCCTCTACAGGGGAGACCCAGTAGGTCTTCTGACTTACCACTGGAAACCATCGAAGGATACCTGGAGAAATAATATAAAGAAATAAAACGTTGGTTATTTTTAATTCATCAAAAATAAAGTCGTAGGATGATGAATCCCTAATTCTATGATAATGGTGAAAGAAAGCGGGAATTCCCGGGAAAAAAAGATAAGTATAAATATACTTATCTTTTTATTTAATAATGTGGTCAAAATTGACCACATTATTAAATAAATTCGCGCAATTTTAGGGCGAAACGGCGCGTAGCGTGGTCGCATAAAGAGGGTATAACTGTATCTTCCACTTATATAGATTGCAAAGGACCTAGTCATCAAAAGCATAAAAATAAATTGCGGCCTTATCGCTTAGAATCATAATAACAAAAGTTCGGATGAATTAATGATAGTTTTGAAAAGTTTGTAATTTCCTCATGCCCAAACAACTAAATGGATAGTAGGAGTCAATATTTCTCAGAGAATTGTAGACCTGGAAAATCTGACTTACAATATTTTCTATGCCATAGCCAAATCCGATATATTCCCATCCGCCCCATTATCCTCCCCATCAATGGGGCAGTTGGGAAAAAAAATTAATATTAAAAACCGATTCTTTACTATTTTCAAAGATTGAAAGAGAGTGTGAAGAAAGAGATGTAAAACAAGTGATAAAACAAAGATTTTAAATATAAGCAAATGATTGCTAATTAAGTTAATGTTTTAGTTTTTTTTTATGTGGCACTTGTACCTTTAAGGCCTTAGTTTTTATAAAAATAATTATTGTAAAAATGTGATTATCTCACTGTGATATAAAGTATTTAAAAACAACTGTATTTAAGATTAGAAAACTAATTTCGTATGATTTTTTGATTTCTCACTGCTTTTCCTAAGATTATTATTTGATTTTTAAATTAGCGTAGTTTACGAAAAGAAATATTTACAATAAACCAGAAATTGATAAGCTCAAATAAGTTGGCCTTTTTATTTCCTATTGTTCCTACTAACAGTTAATTATGTAAATAGGAACAAGAGTATCTGAATATGAATAGTGAGATTTATTCTTGGATATGAGAATTTTTTTGAGATGGGAATTTTTTTTCCCAACTGCCCCATTGATGGAGTGGATAATGGGGCGGATGGGAATATATCCCAAATCCTATGTATCATCATCATCATCACCAGCCTATAATAGTCCACTGCTGGACATAGGCCTCCCCTAATAATCCTATGTATGCCATAGCCGAATTTTGTATCTTTGTAAACTAGCCAAAACACAAAAAATCAAAACTTGTTTGGAGTCGACTTTCAGATATTACAATTTTTTTTAGATATGATTGTTATGTAAATTCATATAATAAGACTCTGACAACAGCTTCTTGCTTCTGCTTGCGGCTTCATTAATACGGTACTATGCTAGTATAATAAAATAAATAAATCATAAAAAGACAAAAGAATCTTTAAACAGCTTACCGGGCAGTTTATCACTAATCTCCAGTTCAGTTCGCTCGAGCCATCGCGTCGCAAACTCGTTCTGACTAGATAGGTCATCGACCGAACCGTTCAACCCTTCCTCTGAAACAAAAAAACTTTATTAGTAGACACGTTATGGTATCCTTTTCTAACAGAAAACCACGTCAGAATAGTTGTTTGATTATGAAAGGGCATGGAAACTATGCCCCAGTGAAACATTTACTAAATAGTTACTGAATGAATGAATCAATACTTTATTGTGACATTTACAAAAAATTTCGATGGTGCGATCTTGGGTACACTTCGAGCTGGTATTGATATGCATCAGTTGAGCTACCTGTAGTTTGTTTGCAACAGTCTGCAGTTAGCTCAATTGTTTCAATAGTAATAGTAAATACTAACTTTAATTTAGTTATATAATTCTTTGTTAATAATGGCTTTTTTACAAAAAAGAAGTTACATCTTATAATAATATTAATTAAATTAAAAAAATCGTACAATAGGCGGTCGATAAAGTAGCTGAATTATTCTGTCAGTTGGTAGGTTTGAAGAGTATGAGATATTAACATTGTGGTTTTTTATTCAACGCACAATTTAAAGGGACTTTGTCGCTCAGCGACCATATCGCCCTAAACATTGATAGATAATTAAAATTCATATCACAAAAACCCCTTATTTTTTTTTGTATCAATGTTTGTTTGAAAGCTGTTATAAAATCCAGTCACAATACAAACCTGGTCTATGAAAAGGCCGCGAGAACATGAACTTATCGACGTTATTGTGCTTGTAGTATTGCAGAATTTGCTCAGCAATCGGCTTGCCGGAAAGTCGCTTCAGTTTGTCACTCATCACCGGTTCTACGGCGTTTATTTGTAAGTCTGTGGTGATTAGTTAAGGAATTACATCTATATGATCGAGCAGTAATAATAATAATAATGCCATCTATGGCACTCATTAGGGGAGGCCTAGAGGTCCAGCAGTGGACTATTATAGGCTAATGATGATGATGGAGCAAGCGAACCTATTTAGTGTTTAGAGGGTTAACTCCGAGCCTAGTTGATGTTGGAAGACCACCAAAGTTTCGTCCCTAAGGGCTCCGGTGACCGATTAATTTCCCCTACAAACTTAATACCAATTTTTTTTGTAAATTGAGCATATTATCACCATGTACTGCTATTATTTGTATTAGAATAGTATTTACCTTCCTGTATACAGGTGATCAATAATCTTTTTTTTGTTCTATGACTTTGTCGAATTCAATGATTTTTTTTCCATACAAAAAAAAGTAAATTTTCCACTTCTCATCTTCTTAGCTCTATGTAGCTAGTCACAGATTAAAACCACAATATGACCACCACAAGCCAGTAATAGATTAAGACAAGTAGATACAACGACGAGGCACGCCCCCGGCGCTTGTGTATCGATATTTATTAAAATTATAATTTTTTTTTTATATTATTATTATTTAGCAAAATCCTGTAGTCTGTATAACGTTTTGGCAAAAGTCATAGAACAAAAGTTAGTCTTGATCTACCCAAGTCGCCTTTAAATGCTTATTGATCATCTGTAACCCTGTATCATCATCATCATCATCATCAGCCCATGGTAATCCACTGCTGGACATAGGCCTCCCCTAATGAGCGCCATAGCGCCCTGTCTTCAGCTTGTATATAATATATATATATAACACTGTATATATATATAAATCTCATCCAAGTTAGTACACGTAGTAAAGGATACACTGTCCATCCGAGTTGGTGATCTCTTCCCCAGGCGGGTCCAACTTCAGAAGCACCTCCGCATCAGGCCATTCGTCCAGCATGCATTCCATGAAACCTTGCAGCTGTTCGTACTCGTTGCCGCGGTAGACGAAACCCTGTGGGATGATAGAGGTTACAGCAACAAGGGCAGGGACTTATTCTCTACTAGCGGCCCGCCCCGGCTTCGCACGGGTATTAAACAAAAATTTCAGAAATTATACACACTGACACGATGTGTTTCACAGTTTTCATACGGATCCCTTACTTTTCTAACAGCATTGGGATTTTTGACATTGACTCGACACTCCATAACTGACACTGGCCGTAGAGAAAAAGCAAGCACCGTGCGCTATATATTAAACCTCTTTTTCTATTCTGACGTGCCATAATAGAAAAAGAGGTTGAATATTCAGCGCAGGGTTCAATTATTGAATTTTTCATACGGATCCCTAACGTTTTTGAAAATATTATATAGCCTATGTTCATCACGGATAATTTAGGATTCTAATGGTGAAAGAATTTTTCAAATCGGTCCAGTAGTTTCGGACCCTATTCAATACAAAAAAACAAACAAACAAACAAACAATCAAATCTTTCCTCTTTACAATATTAGTATAGAATAAATAGGAGATTCCTTGCCCAAACCGTGTGACGTCACAATGTGTTCTAAATATGGTTTTGTTCGATTCCATGCCGCTGTCTTGTCATAACAAATACGTTGGGATTGGCTATAGTGAATACAGGCTCAGCAAATTTGTTTTGACGACCTCTGTGGCGTGTCGGCGAAGGTTCGTCTGCGAGGCAGAAGGTTGCGGGTTCGATTCCCGCCTCGGGACAAATATTTGTACGATCTGCAATTATTTGTTCAGAGTGTTCTGGTCGTTTTCTATGTAGGTATAGTAAAAAATTTCTTTAGATAGATATTTATTTTCTACCTTTTATTTATAAATATCTATAGATAAATATTTTTTCTCCGTACTCGTATATTATTATGTATATCAATCATCTAGTACCTATAACACAAGCTTAGCTTAGCTTGGGATTAGATAATGCTGTGTGAAATGTTCAGAATTAGTTATCTTGGCCCCCAAATGGCGAATATACGCTTATATTGACCAAGGTTGATATATAAGGTTATGTATATCAATTACCTATAGTTCGACCGAAACCGCTGTACCGCTCCCTAAGAAAGTGCGGCGAAGTGGGGGCCAAGGAAACAAGTACGACAAGTGCGAGTGTAACTCGCGCGCCGAGGGTTTTGAACTTTTGTCGTTTAGGTAGGTACGTATATTGACGACCTGTTAGCGCGGTGGGCTTACAACGCAGGAGGTTGCGGTTTGATTCCCGCCTCGGGACTAATATTTGTAAGATCTGCAGATTATTTGTTCGAGTGTTCAATTCCTTTTCTACGTAGGTACACAAAAATAAATCATCTAATGTGATACTTATACTTTATTAAGTATAACAGCTATCATAGTAATACCAATAACACAAGCTTTTCTTAGCTTGTGGGTAAATGATACTGTGTGGATTATCTAGGATACTCCTATTACAGTTACTACAGAGATTAGTGGGTAGGTAAGTGGGTTGGTACCTACAATTTTTTTTCGACTTTTTTCAACCTATTTCACTAAGTATGAAATTTAGACGATTTTCAAAACCTGTTTTGAATTGTCGAAATCCATACCTTTGATTTGATATTACTCTCAATGAAATAGCCCCCATTGTATGAAAATTAGTTTTTTGACCATATATCAAAAAGTATTATATTTACAGACTTCTCTATATTTTTCCTGTAAAATATAGAACTATATCTACAAACGCTTAGTACATTTTACATCAATCACTCTGCAATCTTCGGAGATAGGGGGGGGGGGGAATGGTCAATTTTTCGACCTTTTTCAAAATATTTCGAAAAGTATAAAACTTATCGAAATTTCAAAAACTGTATTAGAATGTACAAACCAATACCTTTCATTTGATACCCAACTCAGTGGGGTAGTCACCCCTTTAGAAAATTTTCCCGCCCTTTTTTGACCTTATTTCAAAAAGTATTATTTTTTCAGACTTCTCTATATTTTTCCTGTAAAATATAGATCCATATCTACAAACACTTCGTACATATTACATCGATCGCTCTGCAATCTTCGGAGATAGAGGGGGGGTACCGGTCAATTTTTCGACCTTTTTCAAAATATTTCGAAAAGTATAAAATTTATCGAAATTTTAAAAACTGTATTGGAATTTACAAGCTAATACCTTTCATTTGATACCCAACTCGGTGGGGTAGTCAGCCCTTCAGAAATTTTTCCCGCCCTTTTTTGACCATATTTCAAAAACTATTATTTTTACAGACTTCTCTATATTTTTCCTGTAAAATATAGATCCATATCTACAAACACTTGCTACATATCACGTCGATCGCTCTGCAATCTTCGGAGATAAGGGGGGGGGAACGGTCATTTTTTTGACTTTTTTCAAAATATTTTAAAAAGTATAAAATTTACCAAAATTTCCAAAACTATTTTGAAATCGACAAACGAGTACCTTTCATTTGATACCACTTTCGACTTTGTACGTTCCATTTAAAATTTCGATTTCAAAATTTGTATGGAAAATCTTCATTTTGATTTTTCATTTATTTTCATTTATTTTTCTATAAATATGTGCGGGCGCACAAAATGTATTATTATTTCAAATTTCAAGTCAATAGCTGCAGTAGTTTCTGAGATATTAAGGATTCAAAACACAAAATAGACCCAAAGCGATTTCATAAGGGTTTTGCAACCGATGGCAAAACCCTAAAAAGAGCAAGAATACACATGAGATCGATATTGTCGGATATATCTTACGATATCGTACCAATATAAACAATATTTTTGTTTTATATATTATATCGATATGTTTATATTTTTTTATAACTAAATTATCTACAGATATTCTGACAGAGCTTCTGCTTCAACTTCATCTTCCGTTTCGCCATCGGAATTTGAATCAGAGTCGTTCTGCAAATTTATAATTAATGGATCGATAATAATATCAAATCTACTATCGCGATCCCAGTAATTGTTTTCATTTTTTTGGACATGATCATCACATTTCTGCCATTTTTCCGCCGTGAACTCCGAAAACAATGTATTCAATTTGGGGGTGGAAGGTGGATTCCCCCAACTGGGAACAGGGGGAGGTCTCCCCTGTGCTGGAGTTCGCCCATCTGGCGCACTTACTCCAGTGGTCTTACGACCGACAGTTGATGTCGGGTACTCATATATGAGTTAGCTGTTACCGAAGTTTGCGCGATCTAGGAATTGCGTCTCTTTTTGCTTTCTTATAGAAAACTCCTAGCGACATCTAGCGGAGACTGTTTGAAGCGCCTAGGCAGGTAGTTAGCTTTCTTTCTTCGTTCGCGCACCTCTATTGACACTGGCCCTTGTAGTTCAGGCCAACGATGGCAGAGGTCGCTACATCACTCCCTTTCCAGACCGAAGGTCGATATAAGTCCTTGATACCAGCATGTCCAGTGTCCATCTTAGCTAGTCGTAGTCTTCAGTGAGTCGAGACTGGTGCGACGAGCAGGTTGGGGACGGGAGAGCGCTTGTCATCTACGGTGAGTCAAGATGTGTCCCAGTGAGTCGGGACGAAGCGCGGCGCTTATTGTCTGCGGTGAGTCGAGACGGTCCACGGTGAGTCGGGACTAAGCGGGGTGCGGTGCTCCGGGTGAATCTTCGGTGAGTCGAGACTGTGTGCCCAGATAATGCCGCTGGGGAACTCCTCGAAGCGTTATCGAGGAGGGGGAAGCCTGCAGAACCAGGAAGCTGGGGCGGCTGCGATGGAACTGCGGAGGCGGAGGGATGATGCTGGTGCGGTGCGATGTTGCTGGTCCGGAGGTAGCTTGAGGGAGGAGAGAGAAGAGACGATGGTAGATGTCGGCTGCTGATGAATGATGATGATGATGATGATGATCCTGCTGGCTGGAGAGTGGTGCTGCGCTGCTTGTTGAAGAAATCGTGTTCAGGAATCCAGTCATCGGGTTTCGGCAGGAGTCGTCCGAGGTAATCGACGGCTGGCACGACGGAGGTCACCAATTTGGGGGTAGAAGGTGGATTCCCCCAAATGGGAACAGGGGGAGGTCTCCCCTGTGCTGGAGTTCGCCCATCTGGCGCACTTACTCCAGTGGTCTTACGACCGACAGTTGATGTCGGGTACTCATATATGAGTTAGCTGTTACCGAAGTTTGCGCGATCTAGGAATTGCGTCTCTTTTTGCTTTCTTATAGAAAACTCCTAGCGACATCTAGCGGAGACTGTTTGAAGCGCCTAGGCAGGTAGTTAGCTTTCTTTCTTCGTTCGCGCACCTCTATTGACACTGGCCCTTGTAGTTCAGGCCAACGATGGCAGAGGTCGCTACATTCAATAAGTTTATCTTTTCATCTAGAGAAGAGTTAATATGGTTATGAGCTATATTGTTTTTAATATCAGCCCAGACTAACTCTATGGGATTCAAATCCGGATGGTACGGCGGTAATCGTAGAACAGTATGTCCATTGGCTTTCAGGAGTTCATCAATTCTGTACACGGGCTCTTTTTGTGTATTATCGATAAGAAGTTGCAGTTGAGATTTTGTCATAGCTTCCGAAAATTCAACATTGTGGCGCCGTAACCAGTTCTGCATTTCGGTTTTGAGGCTTGCTATGGTTGGCTTCTTGTCAACCTGAACGCTGTGGTAAGACGCGTTGTCCAAGACAACCACAGAATTCGGAAGCAATTTATCTTTTAACTTTTCATCTACCCACTTATAAAAAGTAGGCCCGTTCATGTCTCCATGATAGTCGCCGGTCTTAGCATCTGATTTGAATATCGTCAATGCACCATCAACCAAGCCATTTCGACATCCAGCGTGAAGAATTACCAAACGCCGTCCTTTTCCAATATCAGCATGAATTCCAGGTTCGGACGATGATTGCCAACATTTGCTTACATGGTGGCTGGCGTTAATGTATGTTTCATCAAGGAAATATATGTTGCGGTTTTGCGTTCTGTAATTTCTGATTTGTGTTAAGTATTTTTTCCGCCACACTACAATATTAGGCTGCTCTATAAGGAGATGTCTCTTCGATTTGCATTTTTTGAAACAGTAACCTATTGTGTGTAAGAGGCTCCTTAGAAATTCTCGTCCACAATTTAATATGCCATCTTGTTTCAAACTTGAAAGTAACTTACGGACACTTGGCACTCTTTTTTCAAATTCATAAAACTGATGAATTTTTCTTCTGATAACTCCTAAATCAAAATCATCAACAACATGTTTTTTCTTTATAGTTTTTGGTTGTTTTGGCGAATTAAATTTCAATCGGCCCAAATTTTCAGTTGATGAATTGCCCTCTTTTATCACATTTCTTGCGGTTTTTTCGCAGTACCCCGTAGCGTCTGCCACGATTTTGGCAATATTTGCATCACTTTTATATTCAAAGCTCTCTCTGTCTGCTTTTCTTTTCTTAAAATATTCGGCCACTTTAAAAATTATGGCCTTGACATCACGAGATAGCGCTCGGCCCATCTTTGGATATTTATCTCATGTGTATCTGACATAGACCGTCCGGTACAAAGGCGACCTACTGCCGTGAGCGTCGACGGCAGACTGATGGATCGGAGCGGCCGATACTTCCCCCCCGTCTCGCCGCGCGCATACCTCAGGAGCGGTACAGCGGTTTCGGTCGAACTATAGTACCCATAGCACAGGCTCTGCTTAGCTAGATGACGTTGTGTGGATTGTCCGGCATTATTTATTTATTTAATTTAAATCTGCGGAGGCCCTCAAACGTAATATACGCTAATCTTGACCAAGGTTACCTATTTAAGCCGTTCGGTAAATAACTTAAACTACTAGCTAACTAACATTATAAACTAAAACCACACATAAAATATTAGAGTAAGCTTAAGATTATTACAAAAAGCATTCTCATACAAGTGAACTTTGTTCTAATAAGAAATTAAATTCTTTAAACTGAACTGAACTGACCTTTGGCACTCGCAATAGTTCTGGGAATCCTTTTCCATGATAGACTACCCTGAAATACCTGTGAAAAAATAAACAATAATTATCTTTCAAACTGGGTCATAAATGTACTCTAGGTACATGTAGGTAATTGAATGTTAGAGGGCAATTTACAAAGAAAACAACATACTTTATTTGTGAATTCCGTCAAGCGTAGTCTCAAGTAATTGACAAAATTATATTTTTTTGTGCGGATCATCTCAATTTTGTTTAATCCTTTTGACTATAATTTTAATCTATCAAAAGAAAACAATCCGAGCAGCGTATAAAACCGCTTTAATCGCGAGTTGTTGTTGGAACTGAATTTACGAACTCGCACGCTGTTTATTTAAAAATTACGCGGTAAACCTAAGCGGGATTCGTCGCGTCTGACAGAGCTCTCGTTTTTACGACGAGCAGAGCGAGCCCCAAACTCGTGCTGTGTCTACCAGTGCGGTATGCAAAGCGAGTCGCTCTTTGTGTATTGGCATATACAGGGTGTCCCGAAACTCAACGTCAAGCGGAAAACGCCGGACAGGTGGGTTCATGACGACCCAGAACAACTATAAAATCATGGGTCTATCTTCAGTGGTTTCAGAGATATAGGCTTTTTACTAAAATCATAAATTCTCTGCCCGGCGTCAAACTTTTCTATGCTGTGACTACAGATGTCAATATTTTCTAAATTTTATTTTTGTATTACAAACTCAAATAACACAGTCTTATAATGAATTGCAAAATTTAAAGATATTCAGTAAAGTTTTTGAAAAAAAAAGGCTGTTTGATTCGGTTATTGCATCAATGATTTTCAATCGGGAAACTTTGACTCGTAATACTGAAAAAAAAAATTCACCACGATAGACATGCCATGTTCTGTGGAAAGTTGGCGCAGTTATCCTAGATTTCAAAATGGTATCATACGTCACACTTTTCGTCTTTAAATAATAGTAAAATATTGATTTTCTGAAATAAGACCTAAATTGAAAACAGTTTCACAAGGATAATTTTCACACGCAAGGGTAGATGGATAGTAGGTGCTTCAATATAAGACCTTTTTTAAGTCTTTGCAAACTATTTGCCACAGTTCTTTGTATAAAAATGCCTCGTTTTTTTTCTCATTAGGCATATTCAGAGGGATAACTAACTTGTGTTCTAGACTCCTAGGAGACTACGATGACGTAGTTTTAAATGCAGTTCAAGAAAAACGGTAGGTACCTCAGTTCTAAACGGGAATAGGACTATCAATGCTTTTAAAGTCAACTGGTAGTAATAATGCGTAATCCTCACCCCGGATGGCTCCTCGGCGTGCGGGTAATAGCGAGATAAAGCCTTGCCAGCTGTGCGTGTAGCTCGGCCAGCGGCGCGTACCCGAGCGCGGAGTCCTCGTACACACGAACCAGTTCCTTCACGTTGGACACCGCGCCCTCCCACTGCCGGCCACGGGTTAGCAGATCGGCTATCTCGAGGAAGAGGTACTCCTGTGGGAGAAAGAGATGGTTATATGAGTGTAAGACCGCCTGTGGAAGGAGATCGTGTGACACGAAAAATTAAAGTGTTTTATTTCCTTTAGGCTTTACAGGACTCTTGGACACGTCATAAAAGCCAAATTATTCAGGTGTCAACAAGTCACTCTTGTAAGCATGTCTCTATTTATTTATTTCTCTTTATTTATTTATTATATCTTGTTATAAAATACTTTTTTCACATTTTATGTGAAAACCAAAAGCTGGGTTATTCGAATTATTAACATAAGTTTGAGGTTATGTGAAACAAATTTGTACAAAAGTTGGAGATCTTTTTATTACCTACTTTGCCACTTTACTTTTTTCCATAGGACTTGTAGTTTTTACGGAAATCGAGGTAAACCGTTTTTAACCTTAAAAACTCCCCCCTTCAACTTCCCGACCTCCTCGCCCGTAAATTATTTTTCCTTTTATTATTATTATATTGTAATATATAAATAAATAAAACTCGCCCACCGCACCACAGAGGTCGTCAAATTGTCTGCCCACAGGGACGATTGGTACATAAGTAACGTTTACCTTGAGTTCTCTATGCGTGGTATGGTTGTCATGTTGTATAGTAGGATGCCGCAGTCTCGGAGGCAACGGATCGTGCGTCCAAAGTAACAACTTTGCATGTAACTGCAGAGTAAGACCGGCTTCCACCCACTGCTGGGACGATTGGTACATATTTAACGTTTACCTTGAGTTCTCTATGCGTGGTATGGTTGTCATGTTGTATAGTAGGATGCCGCAGTCTCGGAGGCAACGGATCGTGCGTCCAAAGTAACAACTTTGCATGTAACTGCAGAGTAAGACCGGCTTCCACCCACTGCTGGGACGATTGGTACATGTTCGCTAGTTTGTGGACGTAGCTAGAAACAAAACAGTACAGCTTTAGATGAGGCAGCGGGTAAACTTGCTGAAACGCTAGCGAAACGCCGGGAAAAGAGAAATAAACGTGTTAAATAGCCGTGATATACAAAATATCAAATATCAAAGTGTTTTATTTCCCTTTAACATATTTACAGGAAGTACTTTACAGGATTTAAATTGTAAAACTGGTAAATAACTTATCATAATGATCACTTTGATTTTATGTTCACTTAAATCTTTATAATGTTAAGAAGCGAACAAGAATCCTTTACCTCGTTAGGTTGTTAATTTTGAAAATAAATTTATAATAAATATTTAAAATAAACAATATTTCAAATAATGTTGGTTAAGATAATCAAACATTTCAAGATCAAGATAATTAATTTATTAAATTATTTTTTCTTTCAAATTATATTTAATTCTCTGGTTTCAAAATAAAATAAGTCAATAATATTACCGGATGTACATGTGAGGTCTTTCGATTTGTTCGTAGAAATGTAGCACTTTTGTTGTTAGATGCATTCTGTGTGGCGTCGGTGCTTTTAGGGCCGTTGTCCTGTAAACAAAGCTTTCCTTAGTAATAGTTTAGTGCAAAACTGAACTTTAACACTATTCATATAGGACACTCAAACAAAGGTAAAGTAAGTAAGTTCCGACATTATTTTGATCCCTATTTTATTCTGACAAGA
The DNA here is from genome assembly GCA_963931895.1 of Eupithecia pulchellata. Taxonomy (NCBI): domain Eukaryota; kingdom Metazoa; phylum Arthropoda; class Insecta; order Lepidoptera; family Geometridae; genus Eupithecia; species Eupithecia pulchellata. Next base: position 3,241,280 of record OZ007544.1, read on the forward strand.
GACTCAAAATTGAAGATTTGACTCAAAATTGAAGATATTTAGGCCGTTTACATCAAAACATACTTGTAAAGTACGTATCAATATGTAAGGAGTATCAATTTGCATAGCAGCGGCCGCCACTAATACCGCATCCCGCTTTTACTTGTATATCTAGATTGTCTATGAGTTATTTTGAGCCCTAGTATTACAATAATAGAGTATCAAGTTGTCTGGCAGCGACCGCTACTAAAGCTGCGGCATTTACTAGCGTATCTAGTTTGTTTACGAGTTATTCTGATTCGTACCTGTATAGTAATAAGGTATCAAGTTGTCTGGCAGCGACCGCCACTAAAGCTGCGTCATTTACTAGTATTATCTAGTATTTAGTTTTAAGCCGTACCTGTATAGTAATAAAGTATCAAGTTGTCTGGCAGCGGCCGCCACCAACGCAGCAGCAGCCTGCCTCAAGTTACCACTGGCAGCGCCGCAGAGGGCGCCACAGAGCGATACGAAACGCACGCGCCACGCCGCATCGCCGCACCCAGCCTCTATTAGCGTATCTAGCTTATCTATCAGTTCGCTTTCCAGTTCTTTAAGGTGGCTTTCTCCTGTAAAATTAAATAGTTAATTAGTATAACTTTCCAGATTACGGCTGTTGGTCAAAGTGATCAAAGGGAACCCTGCGATACAGAAGGTAGCGGTTTTGATTCACGCCCAGCAAACTGATAGGCCCACTTGACGCGGGAGGAATCGCAAAAACAGACCCTATGTAAAGGAAATATGGTACAAACTTACTAATGTAACTCCCAGCGCCACTATGCGTAAATTGTTTGTATCACATCGAAGGCGGTCGGTATATAATTGTTTCTAAATTAATTGAAGCGCAGGAAACTAACTTCTCGAAACTGGCTTAAGCAAGGGATGAATGCATGTAATAATGACTCTTATGTACAAGAAACAAGGTACAAACTCACCAGTCTCGCCCCCAGCGACACTATGCGTATATTCCGTTTGCATCATATCGAAGAAGATCGGTATAGTCGTGTTTCTAACTTCATCATCGCGCAGGAAACTGACTTCTAGAAACGGGCCCACTAGGCATGGGATGAATGCGCGCTTGTGGTCACCTGGAAGAAAATATTATACATTAAGGCCGTCAGAATAATTTTCTAGTTTCACTACAGGGTAGTACATAATACTTTCCTATCTCGCTCTCAATAAGTTTTCAAAACCCCATTAAAATCAATGAAGTATTAGTTGTTCTACTACTTCTATTAATTAGTGCGAAGCCGGGACGGACCGCTAGTAGTGAATAAAGGCACTAAGTGGTAGTGTTATAAACTAATTATTATATATTTTTTTTAAATACATTGTAAAATTTTCTGAGAGAAAGTTGCCATTGTACTATGCCGATACCTAGGATTTAGTTGTAACGCTTAATTAAACAACACCAGCCTATATCAGTCCACTGCTGGACATAGGCCTCCCCTAATGTGCGCCAAAGGCGGCGTTATTTCATCTGGGGGTTATTGTGGCCCATAATCCCCACGCTGGGCATGCGGGTTGGGGATCGCAGTTCGGTGGAGTTGTTTTTCAGAGGGCGCTGCTGCCCGCTCCGCGGTGTGTTTCCCTTAGTCGCCTCTTACGACATCCACGGGAAGAGTGGGAGTGGTGAAATTCTATGCCGGCACCACACGGCACCTTAATTAAACAATAAATTATATTCTACTATTATCTCAATAATATGAGTATTCTTACCAAGACTGAACCACATCTCGTTCATAGCATGCGCTAGTCCCCTCCTGATGTCACCATATTGTGCTGTGACGCGTTGCTTGCGAGCCGTGTGCAGTGTTTCCAGCTGTGACATGAAACAAGTGCTGCATTTTAAATAAATAATGATTGACAATCCACACAACATCATATAGCCCAAAGCTTGTTTTATGGGTACTAACTGACTTATAAATATAAACATAATACAATATATTTAATAGATACCTTGAATGTCCAGTTGCTGAGTTAGTAAGGACTGAAAACAGGACGGAAAAAAGCGAGACTATTAGAGGTTTCAAAACCGGTTTTTCAGGGTTTACAAACCTGATAATGCGGTAGTTAAAAAAACTAAATACATACCTGTAAAGGCGGTGTAGTCGCCACAGCCGCGCAGCAAATGTACCACAGACGGATTTGTTCGTGGACTATAGCTTCTGTTTCTTCTATGTGCAGCCGATCGCGTAGAGTTATTGACAGCAACCTGGAATCGGATATTTTAAGGTTCATGAGACTTAAAGGTCCGGCGACACGGATGAATTTCTCAAGTATACAAACGTAATACCAATATGATAAATTTAATTATTATTTATTTAATTAATTATAAATGGATAGAAAATACTTTATTATACCACACAAAGACACAAACCATTACAAACTGACAAGCTAAAGGGGAAGTACTATTTTAAAAACTTATTTCATTATTAGAATCTTAAATTTTCCGCGATGATCATAGGCCATAGAAGATTTTCAAAAAGTTAGAGTTCCGTGAGAAAAATGCAATTTTGGTTAAATATCCGTACGAAGCCGGGGCGGACCGCTAGATAAAAATATTCATCTTACCTCAATGCATGCAACATAACACTGCATTGCATTGCCAACATATCCGCCCAGTGCGGTTTGAAGACGGGTTTCTGCAGCAATTGTAGTAGGAGTTTCAGAGCGTCACCGACCAGCGTACCGGACCCTTCCGCGCAAGAAGACTCTAGCGCGGTCACGACCAGCCTATACTGGTCTTCGGACATCATGCGAATCATATCTAGGAGTACTGAGACCATGCGACGCTGAAACGTGATTTGTTAGTTTGATTACAGTTAGTCATACAATTATATCTTAATATATTCTGGCAAAACTTGAGGTGTCATGTTTGTAAACAAACCTACATATACTACTGAACATCATTTTTTAATTTGTTCGTATTTTTATACGGAATTTACATTATTTGTCGATTTGTATTTAAGAAAACACTAGTTTTCTTTAAGGAAACATTTGTACATTATATTATTCTAGCGGTCCGCCCCGGCTTCGCCCGGTTATTTAACACTAGTCTATATAGCTAGAGTGTATCTATACTAATATTATAAAGAGGAAAGATTTGTTTGTTTGAATTGAATAGGCTCCCAATAACTACTGGACCGAAGAATTCTTTCACCACTAGAATCCTAAATTTTCCCTGATGAACATAGACTATGCAATATTTTCAAAAAAGTTAGGAATCCGCATGATTTATTTTTTATTTTGCGAAGCTGGTTTTCAATATGTATCAAACTTACCAACAACGCGTCATCGGTGTTATTCTCCTCAGCGAGCATCGAACCCGCAGTTCTTAGCACAGTCGGCAGGAGTCGTATCGACAGCTCGCCTATATCAGCCTCCACTGGGCCGACATCGTCTCTGGCTAGTAAAGACATCACTTCCCCTAGAGTTTCCACGCAGAGTTCCACCTGAGAATGAGCTTTGTTGTTGAGAAGGTATGGTTGGGAATTGTTTGGTGCTGAGGCGTTCAATGTGCTTGGAATGTTCTAGAAGGTTCTGAAGAAGGGTGAGAATGAACTTTGTTGTTGAAAAGGTAAGGTTGGGAATAGTTTGGTGCTGAGGCGATGTTCAAGAAGGTTCTGATGAAGGGGAATGAGTTCTTTTATTTACATAATGTAGAACAGACAGTACCTTGAACGCCAGTTAAAACGCTTTAAACATACAACTGTTATGAATGTAAGCGGGTTAACTACGAACCTATTATATGTTGTAAGAACACCAACGTTTCATCCCTTAACGAGGGACTTCATCACTCATCATTACGGGCGCGATGTGAGACGTGAGCCGCACTCACCCTGATGAAGTCCCTCGTTAAGGGATGAAGCGTTGGTGTTCTTACAACATATAATAGGTTCGTAGTTAACCCGCTTACATTCATAATGAATTCATCAAACTACGATAGTTTTTATAGTAAAATACAACTGTTAGAATACCAATACTGAAAATTCATGACCGCAGACCAAAAAACCTTATGATTTCTTAACAATTATGTCTCGCCTAGGGAAGAACCAAGAAATATTGTACGTTTACAGCGTTAAAGTGCAGTTAAAAATTCCTCTAACATTACAGCGCTTTTTACAAACAAACCTTTCTGACTTCAAATCAGCTGCATGTAATCAAAAACTTTCATTAAATTGTATTAAAGAAACATATACGAGTAGCTTAATTTACAGCGAATGTGTAACAGTTTAAAGCAAGCTCGACGAAAAAGCTTCGTGTTAAGCTACAATACAAAGTTGTGCATTACACACAGAAAAGAGCTTTTATTTTAGAAATAAACACCAGATTTCTGTATAGAATAAATATGTAGGATTACGAATTTTTTGGATAAAAACGCACAATTGATGCGCTATACCAAATTTCAATCTAACTAAACTAGACGGGTTTCTTTTGGGATTTACCATCTTTGTTATGTCGCTGACTTAATAATACCGTAGTATATATAAAGCTGTATACATACGATCTGCTGGTGCTTCGTCTCGCTGTCGTTGAGATGTCTCGTATCAGCGCCGAGCAGCCGCGCCGCTTTGCCCTTGGAGCGGGACTGGTGCGCCGCGGAACGGTCCCACTGCCACACCCACATAGCTAGCGTATGCTACAGTAGCGCCCGATTGTGTGTATTTGTGTGTGTGAGTATGGGATTGTGTGTTTGAGATGTATCGCGTCGACGCCTCTTTTTCCTTTAAGTGGGACTGGTGCGCGACTGCACCCACATAGCTAATATAATATGCAACAGCGCTCGCTTGCGTGAGTTTGAATGTGTGTTCTATGTCTTTTCCGGCCATGCCAAAGTAATACAACTTAATCCATTCATTGCGTATGTAAAGGCCATAGATGATGTGATGAAGGCCATAGATATATTGAGTGTGAAAGGCTGTGTTCAAGTTTGAGTGGATGTGTGTATGTATGAGAGTGTGTGATGCATTCTGTGGAATTTGGTGTGAGATTGTGTAATGAGTCCGAATTGACTTCGTTGTATACTCTCATTCATATCTTGTGTAGGTATTTCTAGTTGACCACAAGCGAAAAAATGGAGTGTGTTAGTGTCAACAATGGGCCTGGCATTGAGAGTCGGGTAATTTTTTGGGTTTTGAGATTTTACAAGTTTCTGTTTGTTGTGTTGGAAAAAAATCACATATCGGACGTACGTGAAAGCGTACACTAACATTAATTTGACTGCTCGTTATAAGACACCAACCCGTCTTATGTATTTATTATATCTAGTAACTTTGGATTTTTAGAAATACTATGGGTTGTTTTCAAATAATATATTTATCACATCAAAGCGTGTTGTTGCCTAACAAACAGTCATCACACCCGCGACCTGTCACTTTGAAGTTTGACATCTGTCAAAGTGACAGCTCACAAATGCAACATGCAACACATCAAGAGTTTGCACACAATTTAGTGGTCAAGCGACAACAATAACTCGCTTCAATTTATTTTTAAAACATCAAATTAAAGTCGTTCCGTTGTTATTTATCGAAAAGTATCTGATATTATTTTTGAAAATGTTACGTATGTGATAAAATAAATATAATTGATACTCTTTAGACATAATTAGAATAGTATAGAACCTAAGTAATGAGACGAAGAGAGAAAGACAAACAGTTAGTAAGTGATCACAATGACAAACAGACACACGGGGCGGTTAGCGGGTTAACAAAGCACATCAAAAAAAAAACAAACTTTTAATAAATTGTGTGATAGACTTTTTCTGGCGCAGTCAATCTGCTAGACCCATATTTTACTTAAATGTTTTAAGTAGTTTTATTTCCAAAACTTTAGTAAGGTGAGTCAAGGTTATTTTGTGCCTTTGATTGCTTGTTTGAAACTATGTTAAACAGCACATTTTCTCACTTCATGCCATCAAACAAATTAAATGAATACCTTAATTTTTTGATAAGACGTGAGTTTTCTTTTCTAGGAAGGCTTGATTATTCAAAAACAGTTAAGATGATTATGGTTAGTTTTAGATGAATTCTCGCACGTTACTACACAAACGATAGTTAAAATGTTATAATTATAAGTCATAATAATTAGACAGATATATATAATAAACAAAATACATACAAAAATTACACATAAAACCAATGACTGGATAGGTAAATAGATATAATACCATGATATTTACATGTAAAATACGAGTTCTGACTGCAAAACTAAAGAAACAGCAAATAATGCCGTAGACTGAGCCATTTTTTATGCCCAAGCTATGTTTCGAAGTCAGTTACCCATGATAAAATAAATGTTTATTTTGTCTTGGTGAAGTTAGAAATCACGATTTGTGTGCATATCTCACGATGCGGGTGCGACCAGGGGATAAAAATAGCTTTGCTTAACTTATGTTAGTTGTGTTAGTAATTATATTTCAATTGTTAGTAATATTAAATGAAGCACCCAATCTTTAATAAACAAAGCCTCTATTGCATAAGGATTTTTAAAAATTCATCGTATTTTAATTTGACGTACCTATTTAAAATATTGGCCAGTTAAATATGACTGAACTTTCAGTTTAAGAGTAGAAACAAATAAGAACTAGTATTTACAATTGAACTACTAACTGCAGATATTTGCAAACAATCTACAGGTAGCTCAACTAATTTATATGAATACCATTCGCAAACGTCTACTAGGACTTATTCGTTAGGTATATAAAAACTTTTAGAGTTGGTTTAATCCTACTAATATTATAAACGCAAAAGTTTGTAAATATGGATTGATGTTTGTTACTCTTTCAAACAAAAACTACTGAACGAATTTTATGAGCTGGAATAACATATGAGCCAGTTTTATCCCGAAAATCCCACGGTATCGGGAGTTACGCGGGTGAAACCGCCGGGCACCAGTTTATGATAAATCAGTTTTATGATAAATATTGAATATGAATGAGGATAGTAAGATTGTGTGCCACATAACATTCTTCCACCAAATGCATGCTAAATAGTTGTTACTAAAGAAAGTCTGTAACAGTAACCATGCTAAATGAAATGAAAATAGATTTTAACTTAGTATCACTTTAAGATAGTCACTAAACACTCTCCCTCTTATTCATAGTATGCTAACTTAAAACTCCTGCTAAGTAGGTTATACTTATTTCTTTACTCTAACTTATGTCAATAGAAGAAGACAGGCTGAGAAATAGCAAAGCTGAGTTGAGTAGCAAAGCTTTGAGTTAGCTTACTATTATGAATAAAGGGTTTTGATATGATACGTTTTAAATCTTCATCTTTGATAAAAACCAGCAGCAACATTTTAACTCAGTGTACATTAACACTGAGTTAAAATGTTTGCCCAACCACACGGTCACTATAGCCGGGTTTGGTTCAGGATATATAATTTACATAAAACAAATATATCGCATGCTATACAAGAAAATAAATATTAGAATAAATATAGGTACCAAACATAAGACTTCAAGACAACCATTTACTACGTTGCTAATGTTTCAGCTGTAAGTGTAATAATATGTAAAAGTAAAAAGTTGTAAGTATTAAATAAGTGTAAAAGTGTATAAAAAAAACTACGTTGTATCCCATCGAATATCTGTACAAGAAAAACAGTATTGTGTGTGATGTGTCAGTAAAATATTGTAAGAATATTGCTACTTATGCAAAATATCACACAGAGCCAAGGTATTTTTTTTACGCACACTGTAAATTTTAATTATTGTATTATTAATTAGCTGTATGTTTTATGTTACAGTAGTAATACTGTTCTGTATAAAAAAAGTTGAAAACTTTCAAATCAAGTCTTGTCTATCTTAATATGTCTAAAAATCTACAAAAATACACACTGCGCCACTTAATCGCCAACGATAATACCGATTTCAAAACTAAGTTGAAACGAAAATAAACATAATTTAGCAATTTACAGAATTTTGCCATTGGATATAGCCATTATATCATAAAGGGCACTTATTAGTGTATTCCGAAAGACTGTAGGCAGACACTTTTCTGAAAGACTACAGATGCTGGAAGCGGCAGTTTAAGTTCAGGCCGCTATGGCTAAATACCTAAAGTCTGTATAAAGCAGAGTCCTAGGTATAACACTCAATACGGCAGAATTAAGTAATAAGAAATATTAGTTATGAGAGCACAATTCTAAAAATTTTCTGCATAAACAATTGGTAAAACAAATAAATTTAGTGGTATGTACAGATAAAACATTAGCAACATTGTGAATTTCAACTCTAACGCGTACAACATAAAGTGCTATTCGGGCCGCATGCATCGGCGTGCGTGCTTACCTCGGTGCCGGTGACCGCGTCTCACGAACACAACTGCCATAGACCTTGTGTGGTGGGCATCGAGCGAGAATCGAAAGAACATAGATATTTTCACAAATTTTGATAGATTTTGTGAAATTTGGTAAAATTTGTAATATTAATTACAGACTTAACTCTATAAATATAAAAAAAACACAATCCTGATTTTTAAATCCCTCCGGCTGCGCTATTTTTTTTGCTGCAAGAAAAACGTTTTAAGCAATCCGGTGAAAAATTGCAATTTAAAAAACAAAATTTGCATCGGAACGACTAAGAAAAATAATATTTTTAACAAGAAAATTACAATTATCTAACTAAATTAGATAGTATTTACAATTGAAAATATTTTAACAATAGATAGTTATATCGATTCCCGCCCGCGCCTCAAAATCGACAAAACAAGTGACACACGTACACATAAACACTGGTGCTTACATACCATTGTCAGGTGATTTAGGACGGACAAATATAAAATAAAATACAGATTGAAGATTGCAACTTAGGTTTCGAAAGTTTCATGACTAAATAATGTTCAAAATTATGTTGAAAACTAAAAAGTTATGGATATTTTTTAACTACTCAATGTATTATGTAATTTAATTAAGATTTTGCAATCTTCAAGCTGATTTCAATTGTTATTCACTTGAACACAGGTGTCAAAATCAAACACCTTTTAAAAATACTAATGTATAAAAAACAGTTTACCCTAAACCTTTAATATTCATAATAGTCTGCTAACTTAAAGCATTGCTATTTGTCACTCTTCATCTTTTGACCTACGTCATAGTGAGAAATAACGATTCACAACTTTTCCAAGTTAGCAGACGATTATGAATTAAGGGTTAAGTTTTAATATTTATTTAAAATGGATGCCTTGTAAAGGCATGTCTTTTAGGATCAGTAAAAAACAGTCCCCATAAATTGTGTACAAGAGCACTTGATACCTATTGCATATTTAATAATGGGACAAAAACAGATTATTTAAGTGTATATCATTAAAGATGTAATGTAATATCATTAAAGACAAGTGTAGTATACAGAAATGTACTGACACTAGAGATAAGCTTGTATAAATACTTTATTGTGAAAGTTCATTGAGTTACAACTTGAGGAGTTTCTTAAACTCTTTCAAAGAGCTAAGTTTTGATACAAAAATCGGTTAAAAGAAAACTATTGGATATTGATATGCCTAAATCATCATTTTAAAAGCTACATATTTTCTAAAAACTGCAGGGTTTTTGAGGGACACTGATAAATATTTTTTTAAGCTAAATCAAATAGGTACTTCAATAATTTAAAGATACGAATTAAATTGAAAATGATGAGGCCGCAAAAGACCGTTTTGAGTAAGTCGATAAGGCTTTTATTAGGGCCGAATAACAATAAACAAATGAATGTCTATTCCATCGCTACAAAAATAAATCTATTAAACAACGCTAAACGATGCTATACTCTTTTCCCCGATCATATAAAAAAAGACCACAACATCTAGTGCCATCCAATGAGTTTAGCTTTGGTGCCAACCAAGACGAAATCTGTTTACTTACAGACACATAAAAACTATACAAACTCACCTCAGCCTTATCAGCCAGTAAAGCGTGAAGGGTGTTCGCTAGATGCGGCAACATCAGACTGCGGGGCGCCGGCGCAGAACCGAGCGGGCCGCGTACCAACTCAAGCAAAGCCAGCATCCGCTGCTTACTGAGACGACCCATCGGCAACGCCTCTAATGCTCTCACTACGTACGAACTAGAACAAGTTTATTTAGTTTAATTTATATTTATTTACGACTAGCGGTCTGCCCCGCCCCTTCACACGTATTTAACAAAAATTTAAGTTTTCATACGGAACCCTAACTTTTTGAAAATATTCTATAGCCTATGTTCATCAGGGAAAGTTTAGGATTCTAATGGTGAAAGAATTTTTCAAATCAGACCAGTAGTTTCGGAGTCTATTCAAGTTAAACAAACAAATAATCAAATCTTTCTTCTTTATAATATTAGTATACATACCTAGATATATTTAACAATGGTATAAGTTTACAAATATTTTCTTAACAATAATACAGCCATAGGGATTTCAACGTTTGGTATTTAAACAATGATGCCATGTTACGGCAAAGGCAGCGTCATTAATAGCTGTAATTCTTACAATCTGTTTGTTACATGGATGCACACGCAATCGTAAACAGTAAACATATTTTACATCATGCAATTGTAATAGAGAGGGTTTACTATACAGTAAACCCTAGTATGCACCTAAGATAGTTATTTAATGCCCTTTTAAATCCCCTGTCAAACTTTCTCCAATCGTGTTTTTAAAACATGTATGGTGAATCCAAGATAAAAGTTCGAAGTAATATTTCCCTAAATATGAAGATAAGCCACCTTAACAGATTCTGAGAAAAATATTTCGAACTACAAAATTGGTTATTGTAGTTCGAAATATATATTTTTTTCTCTTAATCTAGTAACAAAGACTTGACAAGAAAAGAAGAAAGAATGATAAGTAAGTAGAAGAAAGAAGTAGAAGTAGAAAAAACAAAGATACAGTAAAACTTTTTAAACTTTAAGGATTTGTTGACATATTAAAGAATATTTATCGGGTATTTATCAAAAGGTACGCCCTTTTGTTTTTATTTAACGTAGAGGAAAATAAAAACAAAAGGTTATAAATACTCGATAAATATTCTTTAATAAAGCTACAGTAAGAAATACTATGGTTACTATACTCACCATAGATCAGTATCGGGGTACACTTTAACGACATGCGGGACCGCGTGCGGAAAGAACTTCAGCGCTGAGCCCTGACACGTAAGCGCGTGGTCGCCGCATCGCATCAGCCATACTAGGGACTCGAGGAAACTCTGAAATTGAGTGACATTCATCAGATTTAGTCTTTATTATTGAAAAGTTTTTCAACAGCTTGCTAACGATACCGTAGGCTATTTAAAAGATAGATAAATAATGCCGGACAATCCACACAGCATCATCTAGCCCCAAGCTAAACAGAGCTTGTTTTATGGGTACTAGATGACTGATATATATAATACAATATATAAAGCTTGCAAACGACGCTCTAGTCTATTTAAAAGGGAAGGAAACTGTATTTGTAGCAAGAGGTACTCGATTTTACTTTTTCTAATAAACATAAGATAAATAGCTACAAATAGGCGTCCGACTCAGCATATTGTGAAACCTAGCCGTAGGGCAAAGGAATCAAACGATGATCTTCCGTCGAATCCAAATGACGCGTCACGTACACCAACAATTACGTAACATATTTTTCACTCTTACTCGGAAAGCAGGTCTGAGTTGCCTGAAGACCAGGTCGAAAGTAAAGTAAAGTAAAAGTTTATTAAGTTCAGTAACATTGGAATATACCACTAAAAATAGGTACTTATATTTAAGCTTAAAATTAATACATATTTGGTTATATAGAATATGGAGTAGGTATAAAAATTAACAAAAATTTTGTTGTAGAAAGACTGACAGTGGTTTGAGTTGGGTAGCCCTACCAGCTGAACTAGTTGAGCACTGTATCTCAACAGGTAGTGTTCTCCTCCTCGCTTCTTGTCATTTATAGATCCAAATAATGTTGAACTAATGTTTACTATTTATTTGTACTACATATTGAGTAATAATACTACATATTAAGTAAAGATTATGACTAAGTTTTAATAATTACGGTACAAATAGATGTGAAGAAAAATAAACAATGTAATATAAAAGAGGGAAAATGTATAAGATCATTAATTTATTTCAATATTGATAGTAGTTTTTCAGTATCCTCATAATTTAAGTTTTTCAGAATTTTGGTAATAGTTTTCTTAAGATTAATATTAGATTGAAATCTTAGATTTTCATGTTTGCTTAGTGTATTATACAGATAGGGGCCAAGAAAAGTTTCAAAACGATGTGCAAACACAGTTTTGCATGCCGGTGTGGTAAATACTTTGTCCTGTCTGCGTTTTATCGGGTTAGCTTCTTTTAATTTTTTGTGTTGTCTCAGTGTAATGTCCATAATAAAAAAAGTGATACTTTTCAACCCTACGGTTAATAGTTTTCAACTGATAGCTAACACATTTCTATTGAACCAAGATAATGCCAGAATGTGAAAAATAATGGCTGATGCTTAGGAAAAAAAAAGCGGGAACGCGGCATTTCGATTTTAATTTGTTTTCTCGTTGAGTAAAGCTGAAGATTTCCTGATTTTTGATAACTTCTCTTCTTTTATAATAAAAATATACCATTTCAATCTACTTACATCAAACCGTCTCTTGATGTCGCTATCCTCTAGCTTTCCTAATGTTTGATAACTTCTCTTCTTTTATAATAAAAATATACCATTTCAATCTACTTACATCAAACCGTCTCTTGATGTCGCTATCCTCTAGCTTTCCTAATGTTTGATAACTTCTCTTCTTTTATAATAAAAATATACCATTTCAATCTACTTACATCAAACAGTCTCTTGAAGTCGCTATCCTCGGCCCGGTGCTGCAACTCCTGCCTCAGCTGTCGGCTGCGCACTATGATCCGCACCAGACTTTCAATGCACTTCATGCATAGAAGCAGTCGTTTTAGCGCTTCGTCGTCTGAGGAACGCGCCGCGCGGATCGCCCATACGATTACCGAGATTAAGTTTCTGTGGGACAAATATGTATTATAAATCTAGTTTAACTTTAGTAGTTACTTCGCGATTTGACTAAGAGCTTATTTTGTAAGCATAATGAAATAAAGTTCATCAGTGCAAATATTGTTGCATTAGTTTACATTACAGCATTAAGTTGTTGAAAAATCTTTCGATTAAGCAACAATTAAATCATCTGTTTGTTTGTTTGTTTGTAAGTCTCCTAGCCCCGTTTGTGTTGCCAGTCAGTCACTGGTGTCTACAGCGTTTGTTTGCTTACTATCGGCGTGGCTGCTATAGTCTTATATCTACTTTTGTTTAATCCTAATTGGCGATCAGCCCCCTTTCTCTCTATTTGTATAATATATGACGACCACTGTGGCGCGGTGGGCGAAGGTCCGCCTGCGACGCAGGAGGTTGCGGGTTCGATTCCCGCCTCGGGACAAATTTGTACGATCTGCAGATATTTGTTCAGGGGTTCTGGTTGTTTTCTATGTATACTAAAAAAATATCTATCTATTTAATAATATTGTATTATGTATATCAGTCATCTAGTACCCATAACACAAGCTCTGCTTAGCTTGGGGCTAGATGATGCTGTGTGGATTGTCAATCATTATTTATTTATTTATAACTTTTTGTTTGTTTGTAACGGTCCCCAAGCCCTGTTTGTGTTGAATCACTGATGTCTACAGCATTTGTTTGTTTACCATCGGTGTGGCTGCTATAGCTTTTGTTTAATCCTAATAGGCGATCAGCTCCTTTTCTCTCCATTTGTGTTGATGTCGCTCGTATAGACAAAACTTGGTACAAATCATGTTAAATATCCTGTGGTAAGCGCTTCTGGTGTACATATTTTTTAATTATTTTGCCGACCCTATCAAACTCAAATTAGGAAGGAGGAAAAAATTTTACAACATCGTGTTCAGCTTCTATCGGAGCTGACCTTTATGTCTAATTTTTATGTTTACATATTTGTTTTCTTTTCATTTAAAGCGTGATAATCGCATATAATTAAGGTCTTTGAATATAGACAAAAAAAACTGCTTCCATCGTGTTTTCAGTACATACTCGTAAGCGAGGGGGTCGCAGAAGCTCGCGTCTATGTAGACATGCAGTACCGGCTGGAAGTGCAAGTACTTGTGGTCAGCCACCAGCGAGATGACTCTGAGCAGTCCTCTGAGCACAACCACGTGGACGTGCGACTCGTAGTAGCCTCCATCTTCTTCTACCTGAGGATACAACAACAACATCAGCCTATAATGAGCGCCAGTAGATGCGTAGATGCGTAGATGGCATTATCATTTGGGGTATTGCCCATAATCTCTACGCTGGGCATGCGAGTTGGGGATCGCAGTTCGGTGGAGTTGTTGTATAGAGGGCGCTGCTGCCCGCTTCACGGTGTGTCTCCCTTAGTCGCCTCTTCTGACACCCACGGGAAGAGTGGGGGTGGTGAAATTCTATGCCGGCACCACACGGCAGGATATAATTATCTTGCAGATTGTCTTACAGGTAACCTTTACATGAGAGGTATAGTTTTGTACGCAAATAAATGTATGAATAAGAATATGAATATTGTATTTGACGATCTCTGTGGCGCGGTGAGCGAAGGCGAAGCGAGGCGTTGTTGATTCCCGTCTCAGGACAAATGTTTGTATGATCTGTAGATATTTGTTCGGGGAGTTTTCTATGTATAATAAGAAATATCTATCTATGTAATCAACTTTAACCAGGTCATTATCCTATTTTGGCTATGCTATTCGATCTACCTTACCTTAGTGAGTATATTGAAGAGTGCATCGAGTATATCCTGCAGAAACTTGACGAGTTCCTCGCTCGGTACTTGCAGCAGTCGAGTCAGCGCCTCCTTGAGGCTACTTTCGGCGGAGTGGTATGTGTTCCACTTCAGAACGCCGAGGATCTCCTCTGAAATAGATGATTTATTTATTTATTTACTAGCGGCCCGCCCCGGCTTCGCACGGGTATTAAACAAAAATTTCAGAAATTATACACACTAAAACGATAGGTTTCACAGTTTTCATACGGATCTTTACTTTTTTAACAGCATTAGGGTTTTTGACATTGACTCAACATTCCAAAACTGACACTGGCCGTAGAGAAAAAGCAAGCACCGTGCGCTATACAACCTCTTTTTCTATTCTGACGCGCCATAATAGAAAAAGAGGTTGAATATACAGCCCACGGTTCAATTATTGAATTTTTCATGCGGATCCCTAACTTTTTTGAAAATATTATATAGCCTATGTTCATCACGGAAAATTAAGGATTCTAATGGTGAAAGAATTTTTTAACTCGGTCCAGTAGTTTCGGAGCCTATTCAATTCAAACAAACAAACAAACAAACAAACAAACAAACATACAAACAAACAAACAATCAAATCTTTCCTCTTTATAATATTAAGTATAGACAAACGTACATCTATTTTGACGGGAACACCCAATGCAATAGAGTACAAAATTTGACATTAAAAAGCATTATATAATATTACAGAAAAATAATATGATGGATAGGTAAAGATTTTTATTTGCTTCAGCAACACACGGTGTTAAGTATATGGGTTGCATAAGTACAAACATTTGAATTAAATTGAGTTATATTATTAAATATATAGGGTTCCATTCCCCCCTCGGGACAAATGTTTGTACGATCTGCAATTAATTCAGGGTGTTCTGGTCGTTTTAACTAACAGATACACGATTACAAGACATCATCTGTCGGTCCAGTACAGAAGAGATCTTTAGTTAATATATGGGGGAATTCCACTTTCATCCCCAAAGTAGACATAAATACAAAAAGTACATACCTCTCTGGGTAAGTTTAGTAGAACAAAGCCGAGTGCAGACAGTGAGCGAGTCTCTGTGCACCAATGACAGCACGCCTCGAGACAGGCCTCGCTCGGCGCCGCAAGGCACGGACTCCTTCCGCTGAGGCAGCTCGAGGCAGCACAGAGCGGCCTCTAGGTCCGCTGTGCCGTTCGAACGTTTATGCTCGATCTGGGGATATATTTATTTATTTATTTACAAACGTACATCTATTTTGACGGGAACACCCAATGTAATAGAGTACAATATTAAACTTATATAATTTTAAAGAAAAACAACACAAAATCATAGAGTCAACCTTAATTAAATTTACATTACATAATCATAAATTAGAAGTCACACATAAAATCATAGATTACAAATCATATCCTCTTCAATATACAACAAAACTACATCAAAAACTATATTAATTTAAATTTTAAATTAAAATATCAGTCTACCTGTGATAATGAGGATATGTAATAGGAATGATTAGTAAATCTTTATAAACAAAGAACATTACAATTAGGCTCTGTCGAGACGAGACCTGCATATTTGCGCCTCTTGAGATCCTCGGCCAAATCTGCCACTGCATCAGCCAAATATAAAACAATCGCTTCCCCCCTATCTGTTTGTCCATATCTGTGCATGCTTGGATCCTTAAAACTATGGATTGTATATTGATGCGGTATTTTTTTAACCGATAGGGATGTAAAAAAATGTTAAAAAAATAAAATACAAGTTCTACTCGCACACAGCTTCAACAACTACATGGCACATATACACAGACATATGCATAGCACATCTGTAAATAAATAAATAATGCCAGACAATCCACACTATTAATGTCTGATCTTTTAAATACATACGAACCGTGCGCTATGGCGCTCATTAGCTATATCCCATGAACTACCATAGAACCATAGATAGAATGATAATAAAAACTCACCTTATAAACGCACAGATTATGCATCTTATCTGGCGTAGTGGTACCCTCTCTCTGCATCAGCCGCAGATAAGACAGAGCGAAGTGTTTCTCGGACCTGTCCTTAGCTTCGTTCGAGCTGCGGTGCCGGCATAGAAACACTAGGTGAGCTTCTTTGAACGCGTCTATATCTAAGCAAACCTGGGGATATACTGTACAGTTAACTCGGTTGTAGAATCCAGGATATGTTGTGCCAACAGACATACATTCAAACATAAGTTTTTTATAGGGTTTTGACATCGGTTTCAAAACCCTTATGGGATCGCTTTTTCCTGTTTTGTGTTTTGAATCCTTAATGTCTCAGAAACTACTGCAGCTATTGATTTGAAATTTGAAATTATATTACTTTATTTGCGCCCATACAGATTTATAGAAAAATAAATAAAAAAAAACAATTCAAAATATTAAAAAGGTCGAAAAATTACCCCCCTATGTATATATATATAGGTGTTTATAGATATTATGGATCTATATTTTACAGGATATTTTGTAAGATATACCCCCTTCACGTAAAAAGTTCTTTACGGATCGAGCAGAAATTGCATATATGGAGTAAGGACCTGTAAGAACATGTAGGCTCTTTATATCGTGCGAAGGGTCGAACCTAGTACCTACTACTAGCAATAAAGCTAACACAAGCAAGACTTACTTTGAAAGTTTCCTGCCACCTCGGCCGGTCATCGTGATAGTAAACTATTGAGGTGTATTCATCTACGAGCGGCACTCCAGCGCCGATTGAAATCACGCCCTGCGGACAAAGAAATAAGTCTCATAATCGAATAAGCCATCCATAAATAATGCTGGATACTACACAACATCATACCTAAAGGTAAGTAAAGCTTGTGTTAGATCCGTGTTCGTTGCAAAAGGTTGTTGACTAAAATAAGTATAAGATTTTTCAAAATTACAATTAAATAACCGTTTTAATTTGGTTCGTATTCGGAATTGTCCTGCCCTAATGAGTGCCATAGATGGCATTATTCATCATTTGGGGTTTATTGCCCATAACCCCCACGCTGGGCATGCGGGTTGGGGATCGCAGTTCGGTGGAATTGTTCTGCAGAGAGCGCTGCTATGTATTTCCTTTAGTCGCCTCTTACGACACCCACGGGAAGAGTTGGGGTGGTGAAATTCTATGCCGGCAGCACAGGGCAGGTTTTTACTTATAATTCTTTAATAACTAATTTATAGACTAGGATATACGTACCGGCATCGTCCGCCCCTTACTGTCCACGACCCTTGCAGTCAGCTCAATGTTCCTCTCAGAAGACTTGCCGCCGCCCTTCGAGAAGCTTCCATGCGACACAGTTACATACAACTCGTTGCGAGCGTCGCCCGGTAGGATCACCTCGGGGAATCCCATCTTACGAGCTTCGCAGACATTGCCTACTACTAGGTGGGGGTTCTCTTCCCGGATCTGAAAAAAGAAGTCAGCATCAGCATCACCAGCCTATAATGTCCACTGATGGATATAGGACTCCCCTAATGAGTGCCATAGATGGTATATGTATGTATATATATATCAATGCCATGGCATTTTTCATCAAGGGTTATTGCCCATAATCCCCACGCTGGGCATGCAGGTTGGGGATTATGATGCAGTCGCCTCTTACGACATCCTCGGGAACTGTTAGGGTGGTGAAATTGTATGCCGGTGGAAAAAGAAGTAAGAAAGGGTATTTTTGGAATGGACCGAATTTATTCCTTGATACAACTGCTCAAAAAATGCAAATAGTCCGCTGCTAGACATAGGCCTCCCCTTATGAACGCCATAGCGCCCTATCTACTAAATACATTTGGTTCATATCAATTCGTTAATTTGTTCTTATATTCCATAACATTAAAAACCTATGCAAGAAATTCACCCTGAGTTCATCAAATATAAGCTCTATGACTAAGCAATAAGGTTCAATACCTGTTTAAGACCTCCTTCAACTAATTGCAGAGAGACCCAAAGCCCTTGCGAGTGTTTCGCATCCTTCAAGTCTTTGTTTGCGATTACTTTCTTCAGTAATGCATCTAGATTTTCTTTCTCCAGTCTGAAAATAAATATGTCTTTGTGAAGGTAAAACTTTTACTAGAAATACTAGTGAAGTGGTTCAGTTCGTTCGATGAATGATTTCATAAACTATAGAACTTGGCCACAGATAACAAATAAACTAATTTTTGCGCTAGAGTGAGCAAGTAGGTCCTGTGTACCAGGAACGTAAGTTGCCGAAATTTTTGTTTCTTTTGTCGATAGAAAATAAATAACGGTACGACAACTAGTGCCTAAAGTTGTTGTACCAGCTTTATAATTAATACTCGACAATCAGACAGGTGGTGTCGTGAAGCGAGCAATATCAGTCCATAAACAAAAGACTCGTTATAACGACCACGACCATTCTGCCAAAAACTAGAAAACGACAGGAATGTTCATCACTTACGGATAAAATGGCAGCTGTATATGTTTGTCGGGATTGTCCTGTGTGAGTGACCGCTTGATATCTGCGCATGCGACGCCGAAAGGACGACGCATCGCGCCAGTTAGCGTGGAACTTGGCATTTGTACTGACATAGCTACGGAACTGCGTCTAGGAACAAAACAAAATGTACTATTAATTCAAATTTTAAGTCAATAGCTGTGCAGTAGTTTCTGATATATTAAGGATTCAAAACACAAAACAGAAAAAAGCGATCCCATAAGGGTTTTGAAACTGATGTCAAAACCCTAAAATTAATGAGATGTTTGTTATTATAGTGCGTCAGCTCTCGCACTAGGGGTAAGATCTACAGATATACACAATTTATTTATACTTTTTGGAGCGGTTCGGAAATTTTGATATAAATATCAAAACTGTAGCCCCAAATATCTCGTATTCCCAAACTCCAAAAACACCTACGGAGTGGCATATGAGTTCTAAACCATATAATGATTAAATGTGGAAAGTTACCTGTGATCGACGTTTTGAGGCTCCATCCCCCCTATCCTTGCTACATGACAGACTAGATATACTTTTTCGCTCTTCAGCAAGTCGCTACCGAAATCCTGGAACAAACTTCTTTACAAATCAACTGTTTTCGTTATTATTATCTATATCTTTACTAATAATAAAGAGGAAAAGTTTTAGTGTTTTTTGAATTGAATAGGCTCCAAAACTACTGGATCAACGCCACAGCGGTCGTCGCGATGATGACGTCACTAGGTTGGTATACCTAGTATATCGTATCGTGAACACTCCCGTAGCGATCGTAGAGTGCAGCTTAGGGGTCGGCCAATGCACCAGTAGATGGTCTGTCAGCTTATTGGTACAGTGGTAGTCGCAATCATGACGTCACTAGGTTGTATAGCTAGTATATCGTACCGTGAACACTCCCGTAGCGAGCGTAGAGTGGAGGTTAGGTGTCGGCCAATGCACCAGTAGATGGTCTGTCAGCTTATTGCCTTGCGCATCGTGTAATGCTAAAGCTAGCGTGGCGGCGGCGTGTTGTCGACATACGAAGTTATGCACCCGAACGACGACGCTGTAGGAACGCGCTCCGGGGGGTGTTTGTGACGTGGTGATTGGACTGTTCTCCTAGAAAATATCAGTAAGATTTTTCACACATATCTTAAATCAACGGATAACAGGGCTGGTTACACTCAAAGTCTATAAAAAATATATCTCTGACTACAATAGGTTTTTTGACAAGGTTTTTAAGGCAACCTAGATCCCTCTTCATAATAAATGGTCGAAGGAATATGACCGAGAAACAGAGGATGTTGGAAGTAAGAAAGGATATTTTAGGGAGACAAAAAGATAAGGATCTTTATTGTTTTTTGTATGCTTTTGTACTCCATCAATGTAAATAGAGGGACAACCTCAAAAGACCTTTTTTATATAAACAAAATCGGCACTCACCATATTCTTATCTATTCTTGTATTAGCCTCATCGTGCAACGCGTTGAGTTTGTAAGCAGAGATTTGAGTCGGGTCCACCAGTTGACCGTTTGAGTTCCTCACAGCCAGTTCCATGCCTAGCGCTCTGTAGACAAATGGATATACATCTTTAGTAACAAAGAAAATCTATACTAATATTATAAAGAGGAAAGATTTGATTGTTTGTATGTTTGTTTGTTTGAATTGAATAGGCTCCGAAACTACTGCACCGAGTTAAAAAATTCTTTCACCATTAGAATCCTTAATTTTCCGTGATGAACATAGGCTATATAATATTTTCAAAAAAGTTAAGGATCCGCATGAAAAATTCAATAATTGAACCGTGGGCTGTATATTCAACCTCTTTTTCTATTATGGCGCGTCAGAATAAAAAAAGAGGTTGTATAGCGCACGGTGCTTGCTTTTTCTCTACGGCCAGTGTCAGTTTTGGAATGTCGAGTCAATGTCGAAAAACCCAATGCTGTTAAAAAAAGTAAAGATCCGTATGAAAACTGTGAAACCCATCGTTTTAGTGTGTATAATTTCTGAAATTTTTGTTTAATACCCGTGCGAAGCCGGGGCGGGCCGCTAGTAAATAATAATCCAACTGGTATCAATATGATCAGTTGAGCTACCTGTAGTTTGTTTGCAACAGTTTGCAGTTAGCTCAAATGTTTCAATTGTAAATATTAGCTCTAAGTTAGTTCGTTTTCAGTAATTTAGTCCTGAGGCGCTAGCTGACTCCAATAGCAGCTCTATGAGAATGTCGACCTTCTACCATTGTGTTACGGTATACTTTACCTGTTCAATTTATCTATAGTGAAGACAGCTGTCCTGGCTTTCCTCCGCAGCTGATCCTGGGGCAGAGCGGCGCTAGCTGACTCTACTCGCAGCTCTAATAAAATGGCTTCCGCCATTGTGTTACGGTATAATTTACCAGTTCCCTTTATCTATAGTGAAGACAGCTGTCCTGGTTTTCCTCCGCAGCTGATCCTGGGGCAGAGCGGCGCTAGCTGACTCCACTCGCAGTTCTATGATAATGTCGACCTTCCACCATTGTGTTATGGTATACTTTACCTGTTCCCTTTATCTATAGTGAATACAGCAGTCCTGGCTTTCCTCCGAAGCTGGTCCTGAGGCAAGGCGGCGCTAGCTGACTCCACTCGCAGCTCTATGAGGGCTCGCATGCTCACTTCAACGAATTTTAATTTCCCGTCGTTGTTCTAGAAACATATTTTATGATTGTTATTGTTAAGTATGTACAAAAAAGTTTCTGAAATATTATAATCATTTACAAATTAATTGAATTTGACAGTATGTAAAAAATAAAAATAAATTTTGCTCCTCCTGTTTTCAGATTTTTTCAAAGAGGTAACAGTGGAGCACACGTCTGCGATAACTAGTACCATTTGCTAGCGATAGTACTATTTGGTACTCACAATAAATATCTGCTTCCATTGCGGCAGCCATTGTCTCAATGTGATAGGATTGCTTAAACAGAGTAATAGAGGAGCTCAGAACCGCGATAGCTGGTACTTTTTGATACTTACAATAAACAACTGCTTCCATTCCTATGTGACAGGATTGTTTAAACAAGTTAAAGAAGGAGCTCAGGTCAATGACAGCTAGTATTTGATACTCACAATAAATAACTGCTTCCATTGCGGCAGCCATTCTCTCAAAGTGACAGCTATATCGTGGACGACTCCCCCGCCGCCGGCAGAGGCCACTACTGTCTCTCCACATCTGAAAAACCAACAAACAGACAAATCAGACCTAACTTTCTACATTATACAAATCTTATACATCCCACGGCTATGCCTCATGGAGGGAAAGTACCGGAAATATTATTGATGGAACATTTTACTGAAAGAAGACATTTTTTCAATATAAAAAACAATTTAAACTGCATTTACAGATTTTTAAATAGTAACATGGTTGGGGACGCTTCTGAATGTATTGATTTAGATTAGTTTGAATACCACTAGATTTATTTCAATATTCTGCAAATAGCCAACTGTTGTGTACCATAAATAAGTTTAGTTGTAATTTTCCTTGTGAATACATAACTATTATCGCTCGAACATTCATGTCTACCAATTCATACAGATCGACCGGCGATCTACTTGTATGTCATCATTATAAAAGCAGCATCAAGACGCGTGATCCAATAGCTGGTGAGTATCTGACGCAGCGCATCAGCATTTATACAGCAAGACAATGCTGCCAGCGTCTTGGGGACGCTTCCGACTGGTATTGATATGGATCAGTAGAGCTTCAATAACGTAACTAACCCAAAGAGTGCAAAATTTTATAATTTTTGTTAAATACCCGTACGAAGCCGGGGTAGACCGCTAGTTTATAATAAATGATCTTTAATATTTCTTCAATAGGTTACAAATCTCTAACGTACTCTGCTACTCTGTAACTCACCTTGCTAGGTACTTTATTTAGTTTGTGTGCTTATGTTTGCATCCCACAGAATGAGTACCTGCCTTGGTGACCTGTGCTACAGGTTTTTCTTAAACCTATGGCACCAGGTTCAAAACACAAGTAGATTAGCATAACTTTAACCTACCTAACTATTCTCCCATCAATAGCGTTTATCATCGTCAGCCTATAATAGTCCACAGCTGGACCTCTAGGCCTCCCCTAATGAGCGCCATAGATGCCATTATTTATTATTTGGGGTTATTGCTAATAATAGCTTTTATGATACTAGTTTAAGCACCTCATCAAGCTCAAATGTCAGCTTGATGAACATTGTAAGATAAAAATATATATTTGTATTTTTTTTTTATTTAATTTGAATAAACTTTATTTAATTTCAAGAGGTTTAAGATACAAAGTAGGAACATTTTAACCTTTTCTATATCAAAACTAAGACTACTGGGTACAAATAAATCCATATAAAAGAGTAGTAGAGCAACTGAGTAGGTACATAGTGCTCTACAAGGTGCGTTGGTTATTATAAATGACTAAATAACGAATTCCTACTTTTTCCTATATTATCCTTTATTGGAAGAATCCAGGAGCCTAATTTATACAATGTATCAAAAATTATCAACATCAAAGCCATCCCAAATTAGTATCGCTATAGGTACCTATATAAAATAAAAAAAAACAGTACACCACACAAAAAGGTCAACGACCGGCCATGGTTATCGCCGCCCTATGACAATGATTCACACATCCAATGCCACTCAAACTGAACCTAATGATTTATTCCATTAGGTTCTGTTTGCAGTGACGACAGTAGACAATAGTCTACAGCAATTAGTACTTTATTAAAGGGCGATAAGGTCACAGTTGAATCGGTATTTCGGTGCGATGCAGTGAGTGGATTTGTATAGTTTACATTCCTGTGTCAATGAACGCGTCATAATAATGTTCCTGCTAACAAGACATGGTTTTACATAAAAAGAGTTTTATTTCTGAACGAACGAAACGGAATAAAAAAAAACTGTTTCTTTTGCCAGATAGTTATATTATGTACGATGGTACGGAACGGAACCCTCCGTGGGCAAGTTTGCTCGCACTTGGCCGTTTTATTAGTTAATGGAGACTAAAAAGTCGATAAAATTGTACATAGAGATAATGGTTTATCTAGTGTGCTTATCCCACGATCTTCTCGGATGTTTTGCTCTAATCTTATCTACTTGGTTGTTCATAGCTTTAACTTCTGTCAGTAGTAGATTAATACACTTCTCATCAAAAAAATAAATAAACAAAGTACATGAAGCTCATTTAAAAGTTAACTTGGGGATGTTTAGTTTTAAATGAGTTTTACGTGCGTTTTATAAAAAAAAGAAATAGTGCCAGGTAATTGCGAATACTTTTATGGTTTTTTGATGAAAATATAAAATAATTTTTCTTAATTATCGTATTTTTGTTGATAGGTAAGTTAATAGGTTGATGTTTTTACCGTGTAAAAATTTTGTGAAATGTTTGCAGTTACACAACCCGTACACGTTACAGTGTTGCAAAAGCAAATAAAAATCTTCAACCACCCATCAGATGGGCGGTTGAAGATTTTTATTTGAAAAAAAAAAGTTATTAAAAAAAAAAAGGTGCGGTGGTTAGGAGAGAGATTCTCTCTCCTAACCACCGCACCTTTTTTTTTTTCTTTTACGGCGAGGAAATTCCTTTACGAATAAACTGGTCTGGGGGGACCAGAATTATGTGGGACTCGACGTCCTAAGAAGGACGTAATACCCACTAAAACCTCTCTCGCCATTTCATATTTTTGTGTTTCGGACGATCTCTCACCATATTCGGTTCAAGTCTCACCTATCAACTATACAGTCCCGTATAGTAACATAGTTCTTCGGAAAGGCTCCCTTAGCGGATCGTCGGAGGCTGCTGCCGTAGAACCAATGCCGAGTTTCCCGCTCGATGTGAACCAACTCTCCCACCTCCAAGGAGAGATGGGCAGCGTTCCTCCCAGTGAAGTTGTATATCGCTGTAACAATGAGCATTCATTCTTTTATTTCATTCTTGTATACTAAATTATAATACAGTGTGTTCCATTATTCCATTCATTCATTATACATATACCTACTACTGGATTGGCTACTAATGGGCCAACTCTTCCCGTGGGTGTCTTAAGAGGCGACTTGAGGAAACTAACCGGGGGGTGGGAACAGCGCCTCTGCAGAACAACTCCATCGAACTGCAATCCCCAACCCGCATGTCCAGAGTGGGGTTTATGGGCAATAACCCCCAAATGGTAAATAAAGCCATATATGGCGCTCATTAGGGGAGGCCTATATCCAGCAGTGGGCTGATATATGCTGACGATAATACCTGCTACTAATATATGTTCCATAAGGGATCAAATAAAGAATTATTACTATTGATTTTTACAATTTTATAACATACTATCTTTAGCAATATTCTGCGTGTATAGATAAGTGCAAAGTGTGAGTATGTTATGCCTGATGCAAGATGCTTTCAATTCAATTCACTTGACAGGAACCTTAATATTATATGTATATACTATTCTAATAAAAATAATAGCAACCATGGTGAAAATATCCTCGAATTACAAATCATTTTGGCACTACGTTTGTATGGGAAATTCATTCGTCGCCGGATCTTCAATCACTTCATAATAAATAAGTCTCCATTATAAGACCTTTTTTCATGAATTCGGGCGTTCACTTCACTTACAAATACATTAGCTTTAAATAAACCGTTATTGCAAATTAAACATAGATTTCTGATACAATAGGCGCGGGCGCACTTCCTGCTTCTGTGTTCTTTATGGACATCTTTCTAATTTGGAACAAACAATGTGTCGCTAAAACAGTTGTGCTATTAATTAATATTATGGTGCTAGCTTTTGCCTGTGTGTTCACATGGTTAGTGCCTATGAAAATAATGTACCAGCAAAATATGTACCAAATTTGTACAAAGAAAATTACAAAAAATAACCAACTTAGAACAAGGATATGGATCAGCTACATGTAGTTTGTTTGGAACAGTTAGCTCGATTCAATTGGAAATACTGGTTCAAATATTATTATTTAATTGTAATTAGAATATCAGTCATATAGTACCCACAACTCAGAATCTGCTTAGCTGGCCTAGATGATGATTCGTTTTTACGACTATTCGTTAGAACGCAGTACATCATCAGCCTACAATAGTCCACTGCTGGACCTCTAGGCCTCCCCAAATGAGCGCCATAGTTGGCATTATTCATCATTTGGGGGTTATTGCCCATAATCCCCACGCTGGGCATGCGGGTTGGGGATTGCAGTACGGTAGAGTTGTTCTGCAGAGGGCGCTGCTGCCCACCCCCCGGTGGGTTTCCCTAAGTCGCCTCTTACGACACCCACGGGAAGAGTTGGGGTGGTGCAATTCTATGCCGGCACCACACGGCAGCAAAAAATATGTGTTTTCAAATTGTTCGTAGGTACTGGCGTCAGCAAAACGGTTAATACATATTTTTGTAAGAAAGGCCCATTAGTCATGCTACTATACGAGTTCATGAATGTTTTAGAGATCCTTTCAATAATATAACAAGGGCGTTACTAAAAATAGGTACCGATTTACTGAACATCCTCACATAGTGCCATCTGGCCTCAAAATCGTAGGCCACATGATATGAAGCTTATGTTATGGGTACCAGATGATTATTATGGTGATTTGCCGACTAGAATCTATTCTTCAGAAGTCGCACTACAGTACACTTACAAGCATAATTAGTATGAGTATATAAATACACTAACGAGCAACATCCTGCGCAGAAAAAGAACGACTTGTTAACTATTAGCCTGGTGGCAAAAAGTTTCGTGGTAGATACGCCTGGTGTGGGGGACATCGATTTTCTTATAATTTTTTTGGTTGCCAATTAGTGTTATTTTGTGAAATTTAGTTTTCGAATGTTTTTTAATTCTACCGTTGACAGGTATTTAATTACGTATTTATGTGTAATGTTATAAAAACTTTTTCTTTGATTTTAGCAAAAAAAACAGCACAAACTCGATGTTTAACAGCTTGGTCTGGTTTGACTAGATGTTCTGTAATACATATAAGCCTAACAATTGCGGAATACTTGGTACAGGTTAAACTCTAGAGACTACTTGGCCCTTCGCTAGAGTACCTGCCCCTAGCACCTCAATATCAAATCATAAACTTGCTGCTATAAAAACTATCATTGCCAAAGTTTGCCTGAATTCGAATGAATTGTAAGAATCCCACGTCAGCAAATTTATACAGCCCAGCCATAAAACTTCTAAATAAATAATGCCGGACAATCCACACAGCATCATCTAGCCCCAAGCTAAGCAGAGCATGTGTTATGGGTACTAGATGACTGACATACATAATACAATATTATTATATTATACATAGAAAGCGACCAGAACACCCTGAACAAATATCTGCAGATCGTACAAATATTTGTCCCGAAGCGGGAATCGAACCTGCAACCTCTTGCGTCGCAAATGGACCTTCGCCCACCGCGCCACAGAGGTCGTCGACTTGTATGCTAATAGCGCTGTTTCCTTTCCAATATTCCTTATATGTACGCAGAATGTCGGTTTTTCTATCAAATGCATTAAGCATATTTGGCCGTGTGGTGCCGGCATAGAATTTCACCACCCCATCTCTTCCCGTGGGTGTCGTAAGAGGCGACTAAGGGAAACACACCGGGGGGCGGGCAGCAGCGCCCTCTGCAGAAAAACTCCAACGAACTGCAATCCCCAACCCGCATGCCCAGCGTGGGGATTATGGGCATTAACCCCCAAATGATAATGCCATCTATGGCGCTCATTAGGGGAGGCCTATGTCCAGCAGTGGACTATTATAGGCTGGTGATGTTGTTGATGTTGTTGTTGAAGGTCGCATAGTAGCATGCCACTAATTGCTAGACAGAAATTACACATTCATGATTATTTTTACCTGATTGCCCTAAATGGATGGTTGTTAAGATAATAAGAGAGCGTACGTCTACTTCTTTGGCATAAAGTGTAAAAATTTGAGAGCCAATTATTTAAAAATACTACAACTTTCTGATCCATTGATCAAGATATTCGCTAGTCCTTGATGGATCTCCAAGACAAAAAAAATCAATGGAATTTTATTTCAAATTGCAAAATAACTTTTCCTTAATACTATTCCATACAGACAGCATAAAAAATTAAAAACCACTATAGTATTTGAATCTCGCGCCAAACCGTGACGATGACTTTTATCATAGTTACTTCTTCGCTGACACGCAATATGACCTGACCTTTAAAACCCCAAAATTCCGTGTCACAGGCCCCGTGATCACAATAATTGAATGCATGATTAAAGTGGTACTTACTGTACGACGGTTGGCAGCGTGAATCAGCGAGTACGGCGCGGAACAAAGTCAACCTGCGCGTGATTCGATCCGCGTGGATAGGGTCGACTAGACATGGCACTTTTAAAAGACTAGATACATCGCTAGCCCTTTTGTTAGTCGCTATAGTCTATTAGCAATCATATTACGGCTGACGCTCAGCCAGACTAATGCCACTTTAATCATCTTTCTGAGACATAGGTCAGACGATATGTATGAATGAACACTTCATTGAACTAAATAATAAAATAAATAAAAAACAATTGAATCGAAATAGAAATAACAGTACCAATACAAAAGCCGGCTTTATAGCTTTGAGCGATTTCGCCCAAGCAATCTTGATTCAGACTAATAAGAAATGGATTATCCACACAGTATCATCTAACCTGGCCACAAAGCAGAGCTTATGTTAAGGCTACTATGAAATACGACATAAATTGTATAGAACGATATTTTTAATTACTATTTTTAGTATATTTGGAGACTTCTGAAGTCAGAAGAAGTCTACAAATATACTCGCACTGAAATTAAAAATTTGCTCAATTGTTTTAAGCGATATTTTAAGTAGTTTCAAAATCATTATATGGCAGGGCAGACAACCGTGCAAATTATCGTTATTGTGAGACAAGTCATAAAGATGTAATTGAAAACTAAGAATTTTGGGTCCATCACAACACAACACATTGATAATTTTATAAACTTTGGAAACAAACATTATTATTCGACATACATAATATCTGTGACTTTCCTAGCTCTATAACGATACCTGATCTGTAAAGCACCTGTAATGCGATAAAGTAACTGGATAAGGAATAATAGAGAAGGGGTTTTCATGACATACCAGTCACTAAGTAAAATTTTTGGATTTTCCAGCCACTAAGCTAAATTTTATTCAAGGTCATTTCTAGACAATAACGGTTTGGCCAGAAGCTACTTCAAGCTACCAACAACATCATCATTGCCATTTCAAACCCAAAGAGCGTTCAAGTTTGTGCCATAAACCGGTAGATATGCATTGTGTGTGCATGCAACGCATTCAACCTCTGGGCGCGGTGGGCGAAGGTCCGCTTTGGGTGGGACAATTAATGTTTGTTCGATCTGCAGACATTACCCCGGGTGATCTGGTTGTTTTCGGTGTATACTGAAAATATTTATCTATGTAATATATTGTATAACAGTCATAATTAGTCACTTGTTAACTATTACACTACTGGGTAGGTACTAGTTTTATTTGGTAATGGCTATATCACAAGCTCTGCTTAGCTTGGGGCAAGATGATGTAGATTGTCAAGCACTATTCATTTATCTATTCAATGCCCATTCTATATGACTTATCCGAAAAATATCACAAGAAATCCTACACGATTAGGGCAAGGTCAATTGCATCGAACAGATATAATATAACGCACAGTGCATAGGACAGTTCGATAAGGGATCAATAGATAAATCGATCGACTGATCGAGGCCGATTTAATCAATACGTAGAAGCATCCCTAACTAACACTATAATACGATCCATTTAAATGTCTAAGCAAAAAATACAACGAATTTATGCACAGCGACAAAATATGGAAGGAGCTATTTATAATTTTTATTTTTAGAAATGAATCTCCCCAAAATATTATTAGATTTTTAAGTCTTTGCAATAATATTACGTTCAGAATAAAATAAATATAAATAATTTTGTATATACATAGGTACAAATTAAAAGCGAATAAAAAAACGCTAATTTCATCATGTAAATGAAGACCTATTATTATCATAGATCTGTGATGATGATGATGATCAAGAGATGTTTCATTTACACCACGCAGCATGATTTATGGTGCGTTCTAGTGAAATCGAATAGAATCGGACTCTAAGGACACAGGAACGACAGCCAGCTCCAAAATCAAAGGTTAATCGTTTCGCAACTAACAGCGTCCCCTACATCCGTTAACCTGAGGAAGTCCAATTTGCGTGAGTCAAAACACGCACCAATAAACAATGTGATTTGCTATGGAATTGAATTAGAACGTTTAACTTGCAGGTAAATTATACGATCTGTATATATTTGTTCAGGTGTTATGGTTTTCTATAATATGTATAATAAAAATGTTCTATCTGTTCACTCGTATATTATTATGTATATCAGTTATCTAGTACCCATAACACAAGCTCTGATTAGCTTGGGGCTAGATAATGCTGTGTGAATTGTCCTGCATTTTTTAAATATTTATTTAAGACTTCGGCTGATGTCTACACGCCTTATACCAAATACTTGTACTTATATGGATACTTACTTAATTTTACTTGACGAAAAGCTGATACACCTAATTTTAGCTTTTTATAGAGCTAACCACTGTTAAATATTGTCTATTTATTGTTAAATAAATAATTGCATTTGATACACGTATCATTTTCAGTTCTTCCACAAGTGTAAATAAAATTACAAATAAATTACATAAATTACATAATATTCTATAATATGTCACGATGACTGTACTTCGGAGTTAGTAAATCTATTTGGAATAAAATCCATGTTTCTAAAGAGTTCGATCCGTCAGTACTTATAAAAATTTGGAAAAAAAAACATCCAAACAGTTCGACTATCGAACTACTGGTAGGAATGGATGGAATAAAATAAAGGAACAAATCGTGAAAGTTTAACAAGTTTATGATAGGTACATGACCGCTTGGTGGTATCTACAGAAGCTGAGTGAAACTGAGTGAAGACGTGATGTGTGAATGACGACGTTCTATTGGTTGTTTGAAACATCACTTCTGAAAAACGTCTCCGCTTTGGTAGATAGCGGACCTTATTCATAATGCAGCAAAGTCTATAATAATCTGAGCGAGTCTCAAATTTAATATCATAAATATTGATATGCAGGATTATGTATATGAAAAATAGATAATGATTGACTATCATGAAGTTTGTGTTAGATAGCGTTATCAAAAGCTTATCTTGAAAATTATCACCATTTTTTGCCACCACTGAGATAAATTGACATAATATTATTTATGTTAAGTGCAGTAAAATACAAATAAGCCAATCTGCTCATTTGTTTTTAGAGTGTTCTGTTCAAGAGTCCAATTTTTAATAGCTTTGGAAAATTTTAATTGTAATGAAAGTTGCCTTTTAAATATAAATCTATTATTTGCCATCATACCTACATCATATATGCTGCCCATTGTACTTATCTTATGTAATGTAAAAGACATTAGTTATTTTATTTTTATAGTGTATAGTTAAGCATTTTTGTATTATATTGTATTGTATTTAAATGTTAGTTTACCAAGCTACCACTTCAAATTTAAACCAAACAGGAGCGTGTTTGTGGTTTACAATAATAACTTCTGTATTATGTTACCTATTACATAAACTAAGTAATTAAAAGAGCTAGTTAAAAACCATTATTGTTAATGCTTCTTCTAGTAACACAATTAATATGAGGAAACTTATAAGGAAATACATTTTTGATGACACACATTGTCAACGTTTTTAGTACGAGTATTAGTGACTCTAGAGCCCTTCCAGTGAAGATGTGTCATCTTAATAGGTCCCATCCCTACCCTTTTATGTACTCGAATCCATGATTAATTATGATAAGATTACAGAAAATCAATGACTTAATTAAACAGGAATTAACCAGATTTGATGAATGATATGGCGCTCATTAGGGGAGGCCTATGCCCAGCAATGGACTAACATCCATAACACAAGCTCTGCTTAGCTTGGGGCTAGATGATACTGTGTGGATTGTCCGGAATGATTTATTTATTTTAACATGGGATGATGATGAATCAAATTTGGAGATATTTTACTATTTTAGTTTTTTTTTTCGATGCACACAGTTTTAGCGCCATTACTTATGGTACTGTATTTTTTCTTCAAGTTCGTAATACTATTGTTCGTTTTGTAATGTATCAATACAAAATTCAATTCGACGAAAAAATTAAATACAAGGTGTAATGTTAAATGGTACGTTAATTTTCTAGTTATTATATAAAATGTTGATGGTTTGTCTTGATTGTCTTTAATGTCTTGTGTCTACAATTGTTCTTAATCTTTTTGTCAACAGTTAATAATGTTAGGTATTATTAAAGAATGTGACCCTGCCCCTCATGCATTGCGTCACATGTGTTACGTTGTGGTGCGGTAGGTGAAGGTACATCTCAGGACAAATGTTTGTATTATCTGCAGATATTTGTTTCGAGCGTTCTAGTCGTTTTACTTTTATACATAATAAAAATACCTATTTATGTAATATAACATAATATTACTTATTTTAGTCATCTAGTAGGAAAGGAAGATCATAATTTATGATCACAATTTCATAATTTGTATTACTTAAGTATTATAGTTGTGTGGATTGTCCAGCATTTTTTTTTATATTATTAGTTCCTATAATGTGTAGTAATGAAAATGTACCTTTCTTTTTTTACGTTATTTCAACCTCCTCACACAGTCAAACTTAAAACAACATTTTAGTTTGACCTTGTCAAAACCAGCACTGGAGTCTGATCCTATGCAAACCGAGGTGAGGTTTGATGCACACTATCGCTAACAAAGATTTTCTAATGTGGACCCACCATAAAACCAAATAATGGCAGGTTGCATAAGAAGTGATTCAATTATTGACATAATTAGTAAGTTTATTTGAATTTATAAAACAATTCTTGAGATCATATTATAATGAGAACATTGTTTTAACAATTGAACTAAAATAATAACATGAGTAACACTGGCCTGATTAATAAAGCACAGGTGTAGGTATAGCTTGGGGCTTTGTTTACTGTTTTTACATCACATTTAGTGTGCAGGGATTGTATAGGTATTTCAGTGGGAATTGTATTCTGATTATGAGGACGGCAATGAGGACTGCAGCCAGCTTCTTGGGAGATGATTCCGACTGGAGATTTATTAGATTCATTAGACTGTTCGCAACAGTCAGCAATTAGCTCCAATGTTTCAATTGTAATTTTCTTTGTTAATTAGTACTAAAAAGCAACTATACACAATATTTTACTGTAAAAACTATCATAGTTTGGTGAATTAATTATGAATGTAAGCGGGTTAGGTTAACTATGAACCAATTTTGTGTTGGAAGAACAATAATGTTGCATCCCTTAAATAAATAAATAAATAATGCTGGACAGTCCACACAGCATCATCTAGCCCAAAGCTAAGCAGAGTAGTAACAACTTGAGACTGAAAAGCCCATTACAATATCAGAACGAATTAACACCCTTCTCAATTACGTCTACGAGAGAGACGACTTCACAAACCAACCGACAATGGGTAACCAGTCCATCGCCGAACGAAGTAAAGAGCGAACTTAGATACAACAACTGCGATAAAGCATGTACGATCATTGCTGACCATCATTTTTAAAAACCAGAATATGTGCAGATTTATATTATTTTCATATAGAAATTCTTAAAATACACATCTAAGACCCCTAGACGTAACCTCATGTAAGCGGAAAAATGGAAACAATAAAAACAAAATAAAGTATCAGATTTTAAAGGTTTTGAAAACATTGGTAGGTATATATAATTATCAATTGGTAATTATAATTATCCTATACAGAGAGGAAAGGGTGATTTTCCACATGAGTCATAATTTTTTGGGAGATCCAAAATGCATCTCCAAAATTATGCAATTTAAAAACTTGCTGAAATTCAGGTACTATGTATAAATGAGTATGCCGAGGACCTTTCGCAAGTTATACTTCTGGCTTAGTCCCTACCATTATAAAGGTTTGTTAACTCTCAAACTGAACTGTAACTGTAGAACATTAGGCTAAAGGGAGTTTATTAAAAAAAGCAAACAACAAGTACAGGTCTTGTTGTTTAGTTTTATAATAAATTAACAAGGCAAACAAAGTTTACTAAGTTAGAAACACCGACCAATAATGTTTTAAAAACAAAATATTGAAATCAATAAGGAGTGGTCACAAGATCAAAGCTTAGTAGGTATGTTTATAAAATACTTTGTATCTTTGAGGTTAGAAGGAATCTAGGTCTATCCTGGCTAATAATTAGCGTCGCCTCGCAGGAGGCATATGTCATGCGCTCTGCGCTGATACAATGTTTATATTTATCAAAAAGTACGCGGGAGGTAAAACACCCATCAAAAACTTCAACAAAACTTTTTAAATTATAAAACATCTGCAAAACACTTACCGACAGCGTAGCATTCTTCATTTTCAAGTTTTTCCCACACAGTCATGCTGTTTCACAAAGTTTTTACGGTTTTTCAAAAATAAATTGAGATTATCGTCATTTTTGTCCCGAACTCAACAACAATCCACAGGTAACTTTAACTTGTCAAGTTCTTTCTCATGTCAAATCTTATAATTTCATTCACTCATTCCTTTGTTAAAGGAGTGAACGAATTATTTACTACTGTCAGCGTAAACTGTCAGACTGATTACTTGATGGTGCTTCCAGCTAATTTAAAAAGAAATAGAACGTAACATTTGGTTTTCTCTAATATTTTTGATAAAAATAATCTTTGAACAAAAAGACATAGATTTCTAAAAGCCAATTATAGATAACTTTCAGGAATACTAACGGGACAGCTATTTTCGCGTCGCTCATCGCAAAATTTGCAAGATATGAGGACCTTAGTCCAAGGGCGTCGCCAGCCCACGGCCTAGGGGGGGGCAAGACGTAGACAGACATAGGTACTAACCGGGGGGGGGGGGTGCTGGTAGAGCTCGATACGAGCTACAACTGGCATTCAACACTGGAAGAATGAGCCAGCACGACGCCAGCACGTATAAAAAGTGTAATGAGCACCGATATTTTTTAGTATAGATAGAAAAGAGTCTGTCAAATGAAAGTAGACACTAAAAAATCGCGGCAAATTCAAAAAATATCAGCGTGGCAACCCATAATTAATAGGACACTTGGAATAACAAGATTTGATACTTGGTTATTATTCAAAAAAAAAATTTGAGATTCAATATAATTAATTATACCTACATACTTTTGATTCTTTAGGCAACGTTAAAAGATGATGATGTAGTTGAATACCTATAAACTATTATTCTTTAGAATAATAAATCTAGGCCTAAGAACCTATGTACCATTTTTTTCTGCCGACAAGCAGTACCTAATGCTCTGGGTACGGGTAGGTTAGGTACTGTACAAAGTGTTAGTGGCGGCGCTACTTTTTCACAATATATTAGCACAAGAAATGAATAAATAAGAAAATCTCAATGAAATAGTTTATTCAGTAAACAGATAATTTACTAACTAGAAATTTATTTATTCAGAATCAGTATCTAAATATTCTACTTGAAGTGACTGGTATCATCACCATCACTTTTTCCTCCCACATTGATAATAAAACTTTGTAAGTTATCTTCGGTAATTCTGTCTCTTTCTTTGTATTTTGCTTCTATGTGGATTGCATGGTCAGTCAATTTTTTCCAATCATTTGCAGTTATGCTTTCAAATGACTCCTGCAACTTCCTTCAGATTTGCTGTAAAAGAAGAATTTAGTTAGAAATTATAGTGTACATGATATTATTATGAGAAGATTATGATGAGGTGATTATTTGTTTGGCTGATTCTCAACCAAACTGATGCCACCGACATCTTTAAAAGTCAAAAATTTTAAGTCGTAACTATCAAAAGGCCACATTGATGATGAGTATTGTATTCCGATATCATAAAAGAAGACAACAATATAATAGAGAATAAAATTCTAAAACCACCAAAATAGTATCAAAGTATCAAAATATTTGTGCAGTACTAACCTGATAAATCAACTACATTAAGTAAACAATCTTGTTTCTGCAGGAATTCAGCTTCTTTTGCCTGCTGCTTCTCCTCATATTTTGAAATCATACAGTATAATAACTTTCGCACGCTACTCTTGATTGTTTTATTAATTTTATCACGCAAAAATCTCAAAATATCTTACACACAACTATCACAACAATACGCCGCCATCTTCCAATCCAAACATTAGGGAATAACAATGATGCCACCACACTCCGAATATAAATTTTCCTAATCTGTTGAAAAAAAGTCAAGAGTACCTACCATAAACGACGACCTATTTGAAGAATATTAAGAGAGTGACTAAAACGAAAGCACTAGGTCAGATTCATGGGAAATGGTCATCCGTGGTTCCTGCCTACATCTTCGGGAAAAGGCATTTTTTGCCTATTTTTCCGGTTCAAAATGACAAAACCTATAAAATAGTTCAATATTATTCATCTGCAGCTGATAAGAGTGGGTTACAATTCGTTATTAAAATAGTTATTTATAGTACGTGCAATTATTATTTTATTCCACCCTAAATTTACCCAACTGTAGAACATAGCGTCCGTAGGTGGAAACACATTAGTATTGCCATGTAAAAAGTTACGAAAAAATGCGAGTGCCTACTTTCGTTTGACAGACTTCTATAGAATTTCACCACCCCAACTCTTACCGTAAGTGTCGTAAGAGGCGACTAAGGGAAACACAGCGGGGGGCGGGCAGCAGCGCCTTCTGCAGAACAACTACACTACTATTATAGGCTGGTGATGTGTGATGATGTGAAAATAGTCTTAACTGAAGATTACATAGAATAAACGGCGAGCGGAGCGAGCCGCGAATTTTTTTTTTACGTTTTCGTACGTATGCAAAAAGTTTACAATAGCAAATTACTTAGTATGTATATAATACCTAAAGGAATAGCAAATGGAGGTAGCAATTCAAAAACAAGAAAATAGGTTCTTAATCCACCCATTGATTAAGGAAATTAAAATTAATGTCGTGCCTTCCTAGATGTGCATCGCGCCCTGCGAAGAGACGAATTTTGACGAAAAAACATTGGGTTTTAAGACAGAATAACCACTTCAAGTGCTCCCGTGTGAAACGTATCCGAGAAAATTTAACATTTAAAGTTTTATTTATATATTATAAACGGTGACACAACATTTCGGGGGGTGGCTTGTACCCCCAAAACC
Source organism: Eupithecia pulchellata (assembly GCA_963931895.1). Lineage (NCBI taxonomy): Eukaryota > Metazoa > Arthropoda > Insecta > Lepidoptera > Geometridae > Eupithecia > Eupithecia pulchellata. Next base: position 3,278,742 of record OZ007544.1, read on the forward strand.
CCCTATCCCTACGGGCCTGTTTGACTGTATGGTGATTGTATTGAATGCTTTTAACTTCTATGTGAAAAGCTTCACAAGCTATACACAGCACGTACATATTATAATATTTGGTTACAAATGACCGAACTAAAATAAAAATACAATATTTTTTTGAAGCTATAATATTGCACTTACTGTCACTACTTATTCCCCGTGATAGTGATTTTATGCGAGATTTATCGGCAAAGCAAGACAATAGCAGGACTTTCGTTGTTTTGCAGTTGGCTAGGTACATATTTTTGATCTCTAGGGGGGGGCAGCTGCCCCCCCCCCTGCCCCCCCCCTGGCGACGCCCTTGCCTTAGTCCATAATCGGCACACCATTACCAAGAGTAGCAAAGCTACTGTGTTCCTACAAACTTCATTTTTAGTACTCCATGGAGCACACTTTATAGGAAGTCTGTCTGTACTTTTAGTAAACACAAAAACTACTTGAAATCAGGCGGCGGCGGCGCTGCGCTGCTGCTGGTATGTATATTTTGTAACTAATATAAAACAATACGCACGAATTTGCTAGGTAGCTGATAACTTGATAATTTTAAAAAGAATTAAATTATGCGATTTCGATTAGGTACCTATTATACATAACCAACAAGGATGTAAGCATGTTAATAACGAACCTGACCTGTTTTGAAAGAACGCCAACGTTTCATCCCTCTATGAGAACGTTGGTGTTCTTCCAACAAAATAAAGTTCGTAGTTATCCCGCGAACATCAGTAGGTAACTAATCAGTGTATCTTACAATATTTTTCGATAATTGTGGCAGAGCTTATTAAGGTGGCAGCACTGGTGAACGATGACAAAGAGTGAATGATCTAAAAGGGCTCAATTCAACGTATTCGGTTCAAAATTTCTAAAAAAAACCTAAAACATTCTTCGTTCTTCTCCATCCGTAGGAATTTGGATCAAAATCTAAATCAATGAATTTTTTATAATGCGTCTATGTTCTTAAGTAAGTACCTAGGTACCTACATCTATTAAAAATATCTTCATACCAGGAAAACCACATTACGATCCTGGAATATTAAGCATTATTTCCATCTCCAACACGATTTCATTATTAGTTCTCCCTAACTACGTAGAGTATTATAATAATGCTACGGCCACACTACGAGACGAAGATACGGGTTTGCATTGTAGAAATGCAAACCCCTATCATAACTTATCTTTTTTTTTCGTCTCAGTCTGTCAGCATCAGCAGTCTAGCACTTCGTGTTCGATCTACGAAGAAGTGTTCGATCACATTGGAATAAAACGTCTTCGTAGCTATAATCTAGAAAGTCGTTCTGAATAATTCATTAAATAAAATAAAAAAAAGGCGATTGCGCTTTTATAAACTAAGTAAGTACCTACTTGTCAACAAATTAGAATAACGATGCAATGCAATGCAACACACAAAAAATACGTGCAATGCAAACCGTGCTGGCTGCGTGCCTCGTTGTCAAGAAATCACGGGAAGGGAGTAGCCAAACATGAACGTATCGCTAAAAACCCAATGGACGTGCGGCCATTTACCGAAAGCGGCGCGAAAAGGTATTTGTCTTCCCGATGATGATTTGTAGACGATTTGCTTAGCCAGACAGGTATACAACAGTGTTGCCGTATTAGGTATACAGTAAATTTATAATTATTTAGGTACTAGCACACCAAAAAAGTATAAGAAACAATGATGACTTTATCGCTTCTGTTACCAATGTGATCCAAGGCACGTTGTGTGTTATGTGAATTTTTGTTATTTTTTTCAATTTTGTTCGTTTACGTGCATCTGCCAATGGTGAGGATTTTATGGCGGCAGATTAGCGTTATTATTTAAACATTTATTATAACTTGAATATACAAATACTTGAATATACGGCCCGTTTTTTTTTATTTTCCCCTAAATACGGCAATTTTTGGTTAAGATACGGCAACCCTAAATTTTACTTGGAACAACACTGCTGCTGCCATGCCATGCCAACTATAAATTAAGTAGACCGTATACAAAGCTCTTTATTTCGGACAATATGGGTCCAGTAGGTACCTACCTAACTAAATATAATCAGACAGAACTAAAATTACGGTTAGTTATTTAACATTAGTTATTTAGCTATGGCGCTCATTAGGGGAGGCCTTTGTCCAGCAGTGGACTAACATAGGCTGATGATGATGATGATTTAACATTATACGTGAAATACTAAAATAGATCGCTGCACAATCTATGTTCCTGCCGAAAACTTTAGCCGCAAAGTGCCAGTGAGCGTTTTGCTAATCTGGTTAGTCAGGCCCTACTTTAGTACCGCAGTCCAGTGAATGAGAGGTTTACAAGTTTCTACCCAAACTTGTTAGTACTGGGGCCTTATTCTCTATGAATTAAGAGATTCATTGCCCAAACTAAGGCCCAAACCGTGTGACGTCACAACCTTAGAATAACTAAACGTCTTATTACTCTAAGGTCACAACAATGTGTTCTATAGACGATTTTGTTCGATACCACGCCGCTGTTTTGTCATAGTCTGCGAAACACGTTGGGATTGGCAATAGTAAATTAAGGTCATGAATGGAAGGATTAAGTAGGTATTTAAAATTTTAGTACTTATCTAACAGGCATAGGCTAATTCGATACTTTGAACAGGATCTTGTCTTAAAAGATTATTTAGGTACCTACCTATGTAGGTAGGAAATAATTCTCTATTATATTACTAACAATGCTTCATTCGAACAACCTGTAGGCTAAGTACTTATTTATTTAATAAAGTCGACGACCTCTGTGGCGTGGTGGGCGAAGGTCCGCCTACGACGTAAGAGGTTGCGGGTTCGTGTCTTCTGGTCGTTTTCTATGTACCTACCTATATAAAAAAATATTATTATTGTATTATGTAAATACATCAGTCATCTAGTACCCATAACACAAGCTCTTCTTAGCTTGGGGCTAGTTGATGCTTTGTGGATTGTCCAGCCTTATTTATTTATTTATTATTATATATTTAAACATGTAGGTAGGTACTTCTATCGTATCGTATCTTTACTGTTGTGTCGGTTGGTTCCAGCTTCGCCCTGGTATTTAACAAAAAAATAATAAGAATACCTAGACAAAAATTATCGCGCCAGCTTTAAAAATCGAGCCCGTATTATTAAGGTACCTACCTACTTTCTTTCCTAGCAATGAACCGACTAACGTATAAAATAGGTAGGTAAGGAGCAATGCAGACATTTTCGCTTGAAAAGATCCAGCAGAGAGCCGTGAGTAATGTGCCCAGGTGAAATCTGCTCTCAACCATTTGGGGCTCAATTTGTCAACGTGATTTATTTCAGAAAACGCGAGGGTGACTTTCGAATGAGCTGTATCGTTCCTGCTGTAGTTTACTTGTGGCACTTTGAGAAACAAGCTAATGTGACTTACCTATTAGCATCCTTTTTAAGTACAGTAAGCCCGCATACTTATTAAATCTATACTAATATTATAAAGAAGAAGGATTTGATTGTTTGTTTGAATTGAATAGGCTCAGAAACTACTGCACCGATTTGAAAAATTCTTTCACCATTACAATCCTAAATTTTCCCTAATGAACATAGACTATAGAATATTTTCAAAAAAGTTATGCATGAAATATTCTATTTTTTTAAATACCCGCGCGAAGCTGAGGCGGACCGCTAGTCATATAACATCTAGGTAGCAATTAGTTTTGCTCTCATTTTATATAAGAAGGTAAGTTTATTGTTTTCTCGAAAGACGTCTCCGGTAAATGAATTAAGAGCGTTTCAAAAGATAAATGTTTTGAACGCTCTAAACTCATTCAGTAGCACTTTCCTTATCGCTGCATCTGGAGGACCTCTTTCGCATAGCACTCTAGACTAGCCTTAAAACTATCCTATGACGTTGATTCAAAGCTACTTTTATGCCCTGCCAACTATTATTCTATTATGCCTCGATACCAATAGTTCATCCATCATCATCACGATGATGATGATGATGATGAAAAATTATTCTATTATGCCTCGACACAGTTATGGATAACATAATACGCCTCGATTTGTTACCTACCTACCTAGGTGTCTTGTGTGATTTGTGCTTGCAGATTAGGTTAATAATGACATGAGTGTCTTCTAATATTAAATCTACAAAAGATAATAATAGTTACGTTCTTTACCCATATAATTCTAATAAAAATGGGCGAAGCCACCAAAATGTCAAATTGAATTCGAATCCCAACTATCAGAAAACACTCCGCTCTAAATCGTTTTCCCATCGCTCAGTCGATATTGGAGCCTGCATTATTTGAATAGCAACCATTTCAGCTTTTTGCTCCCGACGTTTAACAGGCAACGTTCCAAATCCCTCAAAGTTGGTAATTAAAGTTGTGGCATTGCATTTCAGATGCATTTCAGTAACTGAATAGTGGACGTTGTATTGGATTCCGTCTTATCCAAGTTGGAGTTGTTTGAGGATTATTTTGTATGGAAATGGTTTAAATTTGGTAACTATCTAGTTAGGGTGCAGTGGGATTCAGTAATTCAACTGCTAACTTTGACTACTGCAACTGCAATTTTAACTACTTCAACTGCTGAATAATTTGTTTATAACAGAGCATAATAAATAAAAAAAAATGCATTTTAGTCTTCCTTCGAGGAAAGACCGCAGACCGTATTTAAATTTTTTGCAATAAAATATTTTTTTTTACTCAAATACACATTGTAGGTGTGCTTATAATTGTTAAAAATTAATGATTTCATTTTATTTCCAAATGTTTAATTATCTTGTGTAGGTACATGGCAAATTAATGTTTATGTATGTCTATGTCGCCGTGTGGTGCCGGCATAGAATTTCACCACCCCATCTCTTCCCGTGGGTGTCGTAAGAGGCGACTACGGGAAACACACCGGGGGCGGGCAGCAGCGCCCTCTGAAGAATAACTCCACCGAACTGCGATCCCCAACCCGCATGCCCAGCGTGGGGATTATGGGCATTAACCCCCAAATGATAAAGATGGCAATCTTTGGCGCTCATTAGGGGAGGCCTATGTCCAGCAGTGGACTATTATAGGCTGGTGATGATGATGTCTATGTCTTAATATACCTCTACATCTATGACGTCCCCAGAAGGCAGGGTGTCCATAATTAACTAGATACCTCCCTAAGTATTATTCACTGTTGCGAAGACATTGCAGTTATTTTATTAATAAACTTCTTTATCATTCGTATAATTTTTTACCAGCTACGTAGGTATCTAAGTATCGCATATTATTTCCAAACAACTTATTTCAAAACGGTCTTTGGGCTATACATAATTATAGTAAAACTAGCGGCCCGCCCCGGCTTCGCACGGGTATTAAACAAAAATTTCAGAAATTACACACACTAACACGATGGGTTTCACAGTTTTCATACGGATCCCTTACTTTTTCTAACAGCATTGGGATTTTTGACATTGACTCGACACTCCATAACTGACACTGGCCGTAGAGAAAAAGCAAGCACAGAGCGCTAATAGGTATATTATTAACTCATTTATTTCAGATTAAAATCCATAGAATATTTAAAACTAATTACATAATGTCACAATCAGAATTCAATATAAATAAAAAAATTAGGTACATAATCATAACATAAATAATAAAAACGATAATAAAAAATGAATTAAAAAATGTCAATTTAAATGGAATTTAACCGTGGGTTTTACCCATTAATAAAGTCATCCATTTATATGGAATGGGACAGTCCAGACGCGACACAATCATTTTCAGGATACAGACATGTGATGTATATTCAACCTCTTTTTCTATTCCGACGCGCCATAATAGAAAAAGAGGTTGAGTATAGGTACAGCGCACGGTTTAATTATTGAATTTTTCATGCGGATCTCTAACTTTTTTGAAAATATTATATAGCCTATGTTCATCACGGAAAATTTAGGATTCTAATGGTGAAAGAATTTTTCTAATCGGTCCAGTAGTTTCGGAGCCTATTCAATTCAAACAAACAAACAAACAAACAATCAAATCTTTCCTCTTTATAATATTAGTATAGATATAGATATAGATGAGACGAACACGACTTAGTTCTCGTTTAAGTTACACGCCCAGAATCATGACATGTGATGTGGGGCATAAGTAGCGTACGCGCGTAGTCGCGTCGTGTTTATAATAGGCCGTATATCCTCTGTTCGCTTTTTGCATTGGCAGTAAAGTTATATGAAAGCCCTCGAGATTTCCGACGACTTCAACCGCTGCTACACCCTCTAAGCGAGTAGGATATTGTTGCGGATGACGTCATTGGCAGAAATACCGGTCTTTGGTATTAGAATTGGCAGACATACCGATCTAGTGCACATTGTACCATAGAAATAGATTACAACAAATGCTTTCGCTCCGTACGCCCAATACGATACAGTGGCCGCGTAACTTTAACCTAGGGTGATGAAACCAGTAATCGACAAGAGCCAGTGGTCGACACTTTTTTTTCTATCCGTCTTCGTATCGTTTCACTATCCGTTTTCTATTTAAAACGGATAGTAGGTTAAAGTTTCAGTTGATTCCATTGAAGTTCTAAGTTCAAAATTTAATATATCTACAAAACTCAGTGCAAATAAATGGAAAGTTAAGCCTGGCTCGTCCGAATTCTGCATCAATATTTGCACTGGCGCCCGCTGAAGTCGTTGCCAAATCGTTTTGGCCATACGTGCGCGGTGATTATACCTACCTCAAAAAGGCTTTATTACGTGTATTGTATTTTTTTCTTTTTTTATGTTATGTTTAAGATGTACCTACCTGTTTTGGCAAAATAAATTAATCTTTCTTTCTTTACGTCTATGCATTTCGGTATTTAAATTTATCTGGAAAATATATTTTCTGTGCAGTTTTCACGGAGTCAAAACAGTTTTGGGAAGCTTGCAGTGGCGACTAAGCAAAAGTCAACGTTTAATCACATTTTAATAGATAATTTTTGTCGATGATTGAAGATTTAAAAAAAACTGGTTTGAGATGTCCGAATCCATACCTTAGGTTCTTTTAAGATCATGTTACAGAAACATTGTGCAACTTATAGATTTCTCTATATTTTTAATGCGAAGTAGGTCTATATAAGTATCTACAAACACCTGGAACATTTCAAATGGATCAAACTGCAATTTTCGGAGATAGAGGGGAGGGAGGGCGTTTTTCACAAGTTTAAAACCTCCTAAATAATAAACCTGACTAAAACTGTTTTGAGATCAACCAGTACCTTTCATTTGGTAACGGTTTTGGACGAAATTTTAAAATTGACCTATAGTTTTAACGCCATCATAATATTATAAGTATAGTACCAATCAAAATACATGGTTAAATCTGCAAAGAAAACAATGAATGTTTATGTTTAAATGTTTATTTGTTTACTTTAGATATCAATAAATATTTATCTTGCTAGCGATTATTGTACAAACCTAAACATGAACAAATAGAACATACCCACTAGGGGCAGATAAAGTTTTCTAACAAGAAACAAAAATACTAATCACTAAGGTACTGTTAACATTCATTCTGCCTAATCATACCCCTAATAATGACGACCACGACCACTCTGCCAAGAGTGTACGACTATGAAGAAGCTAGAGATTATTGGATTGGCCAAACCTAAACATGGACAAATAGAACATAGGTACCCACTAAGGGCAGATAAAAGTTTTCTCACAAAATACAGAAATATTAATCACTTACTGTTGACATTCAGCCAAATGATACCTTATTGTGTAGTACTGGAAATCTGCATTTAGAATTTTCATATATTTTTCTTTAAATCTATACATAGAGGCGCACGAAATGTATTATTATTTTAAATTTCAAGTCAAAAGCTGCAGTATTTACGTTAGAGCAAGACCATAAGGGTTTTGAAAACAATGTCAAAACCCTAACAGGTTGCAAGCCTGTGGTATGGCCCCTTGTACCTAGCCATAGTATATGGAACCTTAGGGTACCCTTCTGCAGATTAAAAACATTGTCATGCTTTTAGGTCGACCTCCCTAAAAGCCATCAACTCGATTATTTATTTAAACCTTTCGGTCGCTTTGACATTTTAATAGGTAATTATTTATTTAAACTCTCTCAGTATTTTGTAGGTACGTTAAAAATGTCCGACACCGAAGATAAAAATATTTTATCATGATATAACGTTTCTTTGAAAACTTTTGAAAATCTGCGCCTTTAGTTTCAAAGCTTTACTCTCAGATTTATAATCCCTTTAAATACGTTTTGGGATTTTTAACCCTTTTATGGTGTGCTTGTATTATAATGTAAGCTCACCTTAAAAAGGTTAAAAAGACCCCATTTAACATTCTAACCTCTTATCACCATGGGTCAAACTAAATGGGTACCTACTTACTTCTCCACTATATACTTCTTCAAAGCTTTACTCTCAGATTTATAATCCCTTTAAATACGTTTTGGGATTTTTAACCCTTTTATGGTGAGCTTATATTATACGTAAGCTCACCTTAAAAAGGTTAAAAGACCCCATATGTACATCCCTCTTATCAGCATGGGACAAACTAAATGGTACTTACTTCTGCACTATAGACCTCTCAAATCCTTTAGACTCTTCACCTCGCACGACAAAGATCTGGTTTCATATTTTATACCGCTGCCTTATATATTCCGACGTGATCCCAGGAAATGAACCGTCTTCATGTGAGATTAAGGTCCTATTCGGGTGGTATGTGGACAAACTATAAATTAGCTGCCCGGGCAGACGTGGAATATGTAATAGTTATTGCGACTCCATTTTGTGATGAGTTTTAGATTCTGTTTTTGAAAATATTTTTCTGCTTTTCTTTTGTTTGTCGTCGTTCTACGAGTGTTCCATTTTTAAAATGAATAGATAAATGTGGAGGTACATACCAATAAATTCTTTCTAATTTTTTTTTCAAATGTTTATGAAAACTTTCAACGTTGCTTTTGCAAAACGGTGTTTCATGCAATACCGCTGCTGAAGGATAAGTAAAAGTTTTAACTTTTATTTTGTACAAAGTCAAATGTAAATATTAAGTAGTTAATTTAGTGAGTAAATAGACGACGTTAAGAAACAAGAAAGATACATCTGATTTATAGACCTATAAGAAGATAAAGCTATGCGTCTCCTTGGGAAAATCTAATCCTCTAAATCGGAGCCTACGCTTGATAGACAGATTAATAACATCGATAAAACTGCCATAAAAGACTTGATCGCAAATAAAGATTGCCTACATTGTGTGTGGATAGAACCTTTTCACCCAAATAAAACTATAGTTAATCGGCAATCATACTGATTGAAAACGGCATCGTAAAAATTTTATGACGGAATAGTTTATACAGGGCAGCGATACCCTACAGAGATTAGAGTACCTATTAGAAAGCACCTAAGATTAAAAAAAAAACGTCGAAATAACATGCTATTTTTCATTCCATATTGGTTATTAAAAAAAGCTGAAAGGAAAAAACATTTAGCACCAACATACCGAGGCAATTTACAAATTCCCGCATGCTAGGCTAGAATTTGCTACATTTTATTTTTTCTCTTGGCACCGGCTGCCGATTGCTTATGCAATTCCGCCTGCAAATATTCCTGAACTAGATATTTCAGGCATTTTTCCAGGTTGCTTTACCGTGGAATTTCAAGGAAAAATTGACCGTGAAACTCATTGGCACACAACGTGTATGTATAATGTATTCCTTACGGTAGGCATGTCAGTACAACATGACTCATGCATGCAATAGGTTAAGACGACCACTGTGGCGCGGTGGGCGAAGGTCCGCCTGCGACGCAGGAGGCTGCGGGTTCGATTCCCGCCTCGGGACAAATATTTGTATGATCTGCAGATATTTGTTCCAAGGTTTTGGTCGTTTTCTATGTATAATAAAAAATATCTATCTATTTATTAATATTGTATTACGTATATCAGTCATCTAGTACCCATAACACAAGCTCTGCTTAGCTTGGGGCTAGATGATATTGTGTGGATTGTCCGGCATTATTCTTATTATTTTATTTTTATAGGTTATTAATGTTCTACGGTATTAACACTTTGTGTGCCCACGACATTATTGTCGAAACTACTCGTCGAATTATGATAATTCTTTCACTTAATTAGATGTATATACAGCCGGAGTGTTTTAAGTTATGTATGATACTTGTTTCTACCGCACAACCAAGTTTAAAAGAACATTGTTACCCGAGGGTTGGAAGTAACTTATTTAGTCCCGAGACAGAGTTTGGTCAATAGTTTGATTGAGAGAGTAAACAAGTTACTTTTACTCGAGTTAAACACTGTGCTTTTCATTAAGAATACAAGGAGGTAAAAGGTTTTCCACTACTGCTTTAGCATCTTTTCTTACGAAATCTGGCGTTTAATCCATATCTGAATCAGATGAGTTCATTGTAATACAAACAAAACTCTATAATACGAGAAAACAAATGAAGGTCGAATTGCCTCGCTCCCGCATTTTTTTTCTTTGGTTTAGCCATTATTTTTCACATTAAGCCATTATCATGGTTCAATAGAAATGTTATAGCTGTCAGTTAAAACGATTCTTCCTAAGGTTGAAGAGTATCACTTTCAACCCGCTCCTCAGGCAACTCCAGAATAACTTTCCGAATAAGAGTAATGAAAATATTTATTTTATTGTATATACCAATACCTTTTCTTCTTTGTTAATCAAATAACATAATATTTTACAAGCTTTACGATAGCTTTCAGTTAGAAGCTATCGTAAAGCTAAGTCCAGAATACAGCATAGTGAAGCTGTAATAGAATTCTGGACTCAACCTTACTTATTGAGAAGGACAGTCGCAGCCAGGGGAAATCACGAGAAGGAATTATGTTTTTGTGATATCATAAAACGCTTGAGATGCTGTATCTAGGAATGGAGACCTCTATATTTATATATTTACGAAGATAAAAGTAGGAAGAGTGCTGCCCCGTTCAACCCAAAATTTTTCTAACCAATAGGTATTTTGCTCCGTTCGATCCAAAATAATTGATTTGAGTTCCCCTTTCTACCCGCACTGTAGGTAGGAAGTTATAAGGTTACTTAAATTTACCTACCTGCCTACCTGCTTAGTTAGGAAGATAAGGGTAGGAAGTTATATTATACCTTCAATTTTGTTAAGAGGTTTATTTACAAAGTGAACCGAATAATGTCTAAGTGCTCACTTTGTTAGCCCAAAAAAAATAAAGTCATTGAAATCCCTACAAAGTAAATAGGTACCTAAAAAATTTATGAATAAAAAGAAGTCGAATTAACGATAACATACTTTTATCTGAAGATTATTAATATCACTTTGTTCATTTAATTAATATCGTAATTTTAATTACATTTTATTCAGTCTTGTCAATGGGCCGGCTATATCAAAATACAGACAACCACCGGCGCTATGGCTCATTTAAGGCCCATGTCCAGCTGTGGACTGTCAGTGATGATGTTCATAATGATGATGGTCCAAAATCACAAAATTGTGCCGCAGTCATTCAGTGGTTTTGACTTCTGTCAGAAAAATAACCTCGTATCGCAATCTCTCACTAGTCGTCTAAGACCATTTTCCTGTAACGCTCCGAAACCAACGAGAAAACAAACAACCTCACATCTCCGCAAACATTCACCTCATATTTATTATTATTATTATTTTCATTCTTTAGGGCCCCACAGGACGAAAGCCTACCTATTCCCCTTCCACTTTCCTCATTATTACTTAGTTTATAATATTAAATAGTTTCTTTTTAACTTCTTTCACTAGTGGACAAAATATTGAAGTGAAGAGAAGTCAATAACAACTTATTTCTTTTTTATATAATAATTAGGTAATTGTATGAAATGTTACTTGTCTAAGTGCTTATTTTGTAAGCCTAAAGAAATAAAGTTATTGAATCTGAATCTAAATAGGTAGTTGTTAAGATACAGAACTGTTCCTCCGCAGGCAAGCAGTATGTTTAGCTACTATATGCGAGGACACTACGGAGCGGAGACGTGGACACTCACGATAGGGTTGGTCCACCAATTCAAAGTCGCTCAGCGAGCTATGGAAAGAGCAACGCTCGGAGTTTTTCTGAAGGATTCGTAACGAATACATCCGACAGAGAACTAAAGTCATCGATATAGCTCAGAGATTTAGCAAACTGAAGTGGCAGTGGGCCGGCCATATATCGCGAAGAACCGATAACCGCTGGGGTAAACGTGTTCTTGAGTGGAGACCGCGACTTGGCAAACGTAGTGTAGCCGCCCTCCGGCCAGGTGGGATGACGATCTGCGAAAGACTGCTGGCAGATGCTGGATGCGACAAGCCGAAGACAGGGCGCTATGGCGCTCATTAGAGGAGGCCTATGTCCAGCAGTGGACTAATATGGGCTGGTGATGATGATGATGCGAGGACACATATGTATATGGTTAAGAGTTAGTATTTAAGCTAAAGCGTGTTAAACTCTTTGTTAAATAAAGTAAAATAAATAAACTCGGGCACTGTTGCTATGCGTTTAGCTCGTCCCAAACACACTAAGGTTTAGCTCTACATAGGCAAAATATCAGCTCGATCCGTTTTGTAGTTTTCGCTTGAAGGAGTAACAACCATCCAAATTTAGCATTTATCATATCACTGATTTTTACCTGTTTAAATCTCCGGCGAATAATGAATTTCCCATACAAACGTAATACTAAAATGATATGCAGTTTCAACATGATCTACTATCTATACTAATATTATAAAGAGGAAAGATTTGATTGTTTGTTTGTTTGTTTAATTGAATTGAATAGGCTCCGAAACTACTTGACCGATTTGAAAAATTATTTCAGCATTAGAATCCTAAATTTTCCGTGATGAACATAGGCTATATAATATTTTCAAAAAAGTTAGGGATCCGCATGAAAAATTCAATAATTAAACCGTGCGCTATATATTCAACCTCTTTTTCTATGATGGCTCCGCTGCTTGCTTTTTCTTTACGGCCAGTGTCAGATACGGAGTGTCAAGTCAATGTCAAAAACCCCAATGCTGCTAGAAAAAGTAAGGGATCCGTATGAAAACTGTGAAACCCATCGTGTTAGAGTGTATAATTTCTGAAATTTTTAATACCCTTGCGAAGCCGGGGCGGACCGGTAGTTATTTATATAAGAATAGTATTTAAATAGGTTACTGGTGACTACCATGGACTGGTCAGTGGATATATTCAGGTCGGTTCGACCGCTCTTTTTACCAAGTCGATCCGATTCAAGTCCTAAACCGCGTTAAAGAGCTGTGATGTCACGTATTATTTTAAACTCGATTAGATAAACTTAATTTTATGGTCCTTGTTTTGGCAGCAAACTGTCAAATTGGACATTAGGTTGTTGTTATAAAATTTAGTTTTATATTATTTTTGTGAAATTGTACGATGTCTATAGTTGTATGATTTCTATGGAACTGTGGTGTCTAGAAATAAAGAATTTGATTCATCATCATCGTCAGCCTATATCAGTCCATTGCTGGCCTCCCCTAATAAGCGCCATAGATGGCTTTATTTATCATTTTAAGAATTTGATTGATTTCTTCAATATAATAATGACAAGATGACACAAACAGTATCAGAATTCAGAGTCATTTGTTATTTTTCGTTTCACACCCTCGAAAACTATACGTAGCCTATAAGAGGATAAAATGCAACAAATCAAACTCTAGGACAAAAAGTTATTTAAATTTTTATTATAGCTTTTGACAAAAGATCTAATATCTATAACAACTGTCAACGTAGGCCTTTTATGAAGATAGTCTGCAAGCCAATTTCATTCTAGTTCTTTATAAAGATCCTTTGGTGATTATATGTTTGCGCTGCGGTTTTGCTTCATCGTTATCATAATCAGTCAAAATTCACTGAAATATAAAATTAAGGCTGTAGTTATAAGTACTATATTCAAAATTTCTGACTGCCACCGCAGTACGAGTACGACGAACGGCAGGACCAGTAGGGCAAGCACGGGCTTTCTTGTCTAAGGTAGAATACAGAAAAATTACGTCACTTTGTCATCGAATGCGTATATTATTTGAAATTAATTTCTTCAACTTCAATAATGTACGCAATGTATGGCGATGCGATGTCATTATGGTATATTCTACCCTAGAGAACAATCCCCGTGCTTGGCCTACAGGAGGCGAGTTCGGCGTCAGACCGCAGCGGTAACGTTCTCAGATCATGACGTGAGATCGAACATTTGGTCCTTCGAGGCTCCGGCGGTGACAGATAAATTTCCCATATAAACATAGTACCAAAATGATTATGGTTTGCTATTATTTGTATTAGAATAGAATTACTTTCCTGCCACAAGCTTTTTTTACCCACACAAATACTAAGAAAACACGTCCTTTTTATGTAAAAATGCGATTCATTTTATTTCAGATATGTATTTAAAAAAAATTGTGGCAGGAACTATATAAATACTGGGTGTTTTCTCGTGGTCCCATTATTTTGACCCATTGATGGGACCACGAGAAATAGTTATTGCTCGTGGTCCCATTGCTTTCATATGTTTTAAACTTTCCATCCTGTATAAAATTTAGCAGGTAATAGGTTTTACTTGCGAATAACCCAAGTGTGTTGGGTGGCTTATTCCATTCTTCCCCGTTGAAGATCCCCGTCAACGGGGAATAATGAACTTTTAAGTTCATTATTCCCCGTTACAAGCTCGGATCGGCGTCAACGGGGAAGAGTGAACAAAAAGTTCATTGTTCCCCGTTGACGGGGATCTTCAACGGGGAAGAATGGAATAAGCCACCCAACACACTTGGGTTATTCGCAAGTAAAACCTAATTTACCTGCTAAATTTTATACAGGATGGAAAGTTTAAAACATATGAAAGCAATGGGACCACGAGCAATAACTATTTCTCGTGGTCCCATCAATGGGACAAAATAATGGGACCACGAGAAAACACCCTAAATACTATTTAATACAAATAAAAGCAGATCACGGTTACAATAAGCTTAAATTACAAATCATTTTGGTATTATGATAAAGTAAGTTTTATAAGTCTAAGCTAAGATACAACTGCCTATGCAAAAGCTTCCCTTCCCTGCTACGATACATGATGTTCTAACCCATTGACTTTAGCGTAACTTGTGTGTTGACGTCACCCCGTGACCACAATCGCTGCAACGCGGTGGAAACGTAGGGATTAATAAAACAAAAGGTACGCGATAAATAGTCTCCGAAACTACTGGACCGATTTGAAAGATTCTTTTACCAATTCTATATTTTCCCTGATGAACAAAGGATACAGATACAGAATATTTTCAAAAAATTAAGCATTAAATTAATGACTATTTATTTTTATTTTATTTTATTATTAATTTATAATTAAAAGCATGGAAAATTCAATGTTTGTTATACACCCATGCGAAACCGGGGCGGACCGCTAGTAGGGTATAAAAATATTTTCAAATAGTTAGGGACCCGTTTCAAAACTTCAAATGTAGCCAATCAAACAATGTAGCCCAACCCAACGTACATGTGTAAAAGTTTATAATTTTTTTTTTAAATACATGAGCGAAAATTAAATACAGGCCGACTGCTACTATTAATAATAAGAATATACATATAATGCTTACGTGAGGATGACATAGTCACGGCTCGCAAAACTCATGTCGAAATTTTTGTATTCTGAAAGAATTCATTTTCTACAGTTATCGCTAGAGAATACCACAGGCTTTACAAATTTGATTAAGTAGGTAGGTAGGTACGAATTTGTACCTTAAGTGTTTTATAGCCTGACAAGTCCTGTCCTGACACTTACGAAAATGAGGATAAGGAGCTTGAAGATTTCGACAATATCCCATGTGAGAAATACTCCAAGCTGTAAAAAGAACGTTATTAGATATAGGCATAGATAAAATATGTCCAGCTGTGGACTATTATAGGCTGGTGATGTTGTTGTTGTTGATAGATAAAATTGTCTATTTTGCTGGTCACACATTGTAAAGGAGACAAACAAATAATATCAACATTCACCATCATCTATTCTATGTTTGTACGATCTGCAAATATTTGTACAGGGTGTTCTGGTCGTTTTCTATGTATAGTAAAAAATATCTGTCTATGTACTTGTATATTATTATGTATATAAATTATCTAGTACCCATAACACAAGCTCTGCTTAGCTTGGGGCTAGATAATGCCGTGTGAATTGTCCAGCATTATTTATTTATTTATTTATAATAGTAACATAGCAGTTATAACAAATTACAGCTATAACAAATACAAAAAGTTATGTACAATCAAATATCTAGGAGAGGCCTTGCCCTGCAGTTGGACTCTCCGGGCGAATATATAATATCTAGTTATTATAAAATTGTAATGATAATATATTATAGTATAATTATAATTAAATAATATAATAATTATATTTATATATTTGCCTTTCTTATTCCTCTTCATTAATTGATTTATAATCTTGTTATAAAAGACATTTTTAAAAAATATAATAAAATAATATTATATAATTACTCTACAGTGCAAGATGTATAAAAACGGTGGATCGTCATTATTATTACTGTATCTAATCGTCATGATCACGGGCCATAATAGTGAGCCGGTCTTTTGGGAGGCATGGGCCGTACCACAGAGGCCCTTTATGAGAATTGATTTTAAATGGTGGCTACACATAGCGGGTGTCATCATCGTTTGCACAATATAATAATGAAAATATGACATCGAAGATGGTATCCGCCAGGTGTAAAGACTGTTGCAAAGAAAAATGGGAAACAAAAACGAGGTTATTGTGATGGATGGTTAGTTAGCAATTTGGATATGAGGGAGAGTGCGGACGCCTGCCGTAACGTAAACAAAGTCTCATCAATATCTGTTAAAAGAATGAACAAAGAATAAAAGTATACCAAGTTCGACGACCTCTGTGGCGCGGTGGGCGAAGGTCCGCCTGCGACGCAGGAGGTTGCGGGTTCGATTCCCGTCTCGGGACAAATATTTGTACGATCTGCAGATATTTGTTCAGGGCGTTCTGGTCGTTTTCTATGTATAGTAAAAAATATCTATATATGTAATAATATTGTATTATGTATATCAGTCATCTAGTGCCCATAACACAAGCTCTGCTTATCTGTGGGCTAGATGATGCTGTGTGGATTGTCCGGAATTAAATAAACAAATAAGTCTTTCTTTCAGATGCTGGACATGACAAGCTGAAGACAGGGCGCTATGGCGCTCATTAGGGGAGGCCTATGTCCAGCTGTGGACTTACATGGGCTGATGATGTTTATGATAAAGTCTGTATGATTCCATGTATAATATCTTCCTTTCCTAGGACAAATTTCAAACGGTTTTCCCTTATCATGGAATGGTTTCAACTGATTTAACTTACTTTCATATTGTTCCATACAATTTACGAAGTCCAGTTCACAATAAGTAGTGAAATTCATGTATCTATAATAAGAAGTCCGACCGCAAACCCTGCCAGTTCTGAAATTTAATAAAATAGTTTCATCACTTCTATTCTCTAAATTAATGTTTTAAAAAGGAAAAAAAGTTGTTTTTGGTTGTTTGTTTGAATTGAATAGGCTCCGAAACTACAGGACCAATTTGAAAAATCTTTCACCATTAGAACGCTAAATTTTCCGTTATGAATAGGCTATAGAATATTTTCAAAAAAGTTAGGGTTCCGAATGAATTTTTTTTTTGTTAAATACCCGTGTGAAACCGGGGCGGACCGCAGTCATAGTATAAAAAAAAGTCGCATCTCGCTGTCTGTCTCTACATAAATCTTTAAAACTACGCAACGGATTTTGATACGGTTTTTAGGGTTTTGACATTGTTTTCAAAACCCTTATGGTCTCGCTTTTTTCTGTCGTGATTTCAATCATTAATATCTCAGCAACTAGTAAGTTAATAGAAAGAAAGAAAGAAAGAAAATCATTTATTTGGTTCACAAGAAAAAAACTTAAGTAGGTACAAAAAAAATTAAACTTAAAATATAGGTAGTAAAAAATAGTCCTAAAGTTATTATTATCCTACCAATAGCTTATGAACCAAAAAGGTTCTACCTCAGCATAATGTTGCTTGACAGGAGTCGAGCAACGCTGGTACAATAGCCTGCTAGAACAATTGTGTGTACAACATAAATTAAATATGCATTGTCTGGTCGAAGCGACTTGTGACCAGAGAATTAGTAAAATTATTTTTACATTAAAATCTCACATTGTTCCTAATGAACATAGGCTATAGAGTATTTACAAGAAAGATAAGGTTCCGTATGAAACTTAAATTAGGTACTACAATCCAAAGAGAGTAATTTTTTTTTTAATACCCGTGCAATGCTGGCCGCTAGTAAAAAAAACAACATAAGAGAGATATCTTATTATTATATTATATAAAGCTTTTCTATATTATATTGAAACATTACTTAGGTACTCGTCGTATGCTGCCGGCAAAGGATTTCACCACCACCCAACCAGTCTTCCGTTGGGAGTCGTAAGAGGCGCCTTAGGTAAACACACCGGGGGGGGGGGGGGGGCAGCAGCGCCCAGCAGAACATCTCCACCAAACTGCGATGCCCAACCCGCATGCCCAGCGTGGGGATTACGGGCAATAACCCCCAAATGATAAATATTACTCTCTCTATGGAGCTCAGGGATCCATATTTCCAGCAGTGGACTATATAGGCTGATGATGATGATGACTTACTTGTATGCTCTCAAGCATTGGTACATGTAATAATCACAAGTATGTTCGAGGGATGCGCGCCAGAGGGTAGAGGGGGGTGTCGGCGGAGTGGGGGGAGTGGGGGACTCCGACGGAGTGTGTCTCTTAGGCTTTCTAAAAATTAGAAAATATTTTTTCATTATAAATACATTCAATAAAAAAAAAATATTTAAGACTACTGTAGGTCAAATCTACGCTAATATTATCACGAGGAAAAAAAATATTCTTAGTTTGTTTGGATTGAATAGGCAGCGAATCTACTTGAACGATTTGAAAAAAATGTTTACGTCACCATTAGTTTCTTACATTTCCTCTATTGAAACATTTTCAGAAAGGATCTGAATGAATTTTTAGTAATGTAGCTCAAAGTGTTCAGGTACTAAAAATACAAAATTTTCAAATTTTATATTTTATTAAAACTTACCTACCAGGAATCTGTCTTCTCTGACTTTGATATACTTTCGGAAAACCTATGACATTATAATTTGCTCCGTGAATCTTTTTACTGGTGAACGTTCGAATCTTTGAAGATTTTTTCGCTGAAATATCCGCCGTAGCTAAAACGATGAGCACTGTAATAATACCAATATTATATCTATATAGTATAATGTCATTTATAAGTAAATATTGCTGGACAATTCACATAGCATCAATTCGATTAATTCAGTTAAAGAATGAAAATAAATACCATAGGTAATAGATATGGATCAGTTGATCTACCTGTAGTATGTTTCTTGCTGTCTGCAGTAAGCTCAATTGTCAATATTTCAAATTGGATTAGGTATTTTATTGTTATTGGTACTAAATATTTTAATGAAAACCCACCTTTCACCTTCATCTTCTATACTAATATTATAAAGAGGAAAGATTTGATTGTTTGTTTGTTTGTATGTTTGTTTGTTTGTTTGTTTGTTTGAATTGAATAGGCTCCGAAACTACTGGACCGATTTGAAAAATTCTTTCACTATTAGAATCCTAAATTTTCCGTGATGAACATAGGCTATATAATATTTTCAAAAAAGTTAGGGATCCGCATGAAAAATTCAATAATTGAACCGTGCGCTGTATATTCAACCTCTTTTTCTATTATGGCGCGTCAGAATAGAAAAAGAGGTTGCGCACTGTGCTTGCTTTTTCTCTATGCCCTGTGTCAGTTATGGAGTGTCGAGTCAATGTCAAAAATCCCAATGCTGTTAGAAAAAGTAAGGGATCCGTATGAAAACTGTGAAACCCATCGTGTTATTGTGTATAATTTCTGAAATTTTTGTTTAATACCCGTGCGAAGCCGGGGCGGGCCGCTAGTCTATACTAATATTATAAAGAGGAAAGATTTGATTGTTTGTATGTTTGTTTGTTTGTTTGTTTGTTTGTTTGAATTGAATAGGCTCCGAAACTACTGGACCGATTTAAAAAATTCTTTCACCATTAGAATCCTTAATTTTCCGTGATGAACATAGGCTTTATAATATTTTCAAAAAAGTTAGGGATCCGCATGAAAAATTCAATAATTGAACCGTGGGCTGTATATTCAACCTCTTCTATTATGGCGCGTCAGAATAGAAAAAGAGGTTGTATAGCGCACGGTGCTTGCTTTTTCTCTACGGCCAGTGTCAGTTTTGGAATGTCGAGTCAATGTCAAAAACCCCAATGCTGTTAAAAAAAGTAAAGATCCGTATGAAAACTGTGAAACCCATCGTTTTAGTGTGTATAATTTCTGAAATTTTTGTTTAATACCCGTGCGAAGCCGGGGCGGGCCGCTAGTATATTATAAAGAGGAAAGATTTGAATGTTTGTATGTTTGAATTGAATAGGCTCCGAAACTACTGGACCAATTTGAAAAATTCTTTCACCATTAGAATCCTTAATTTTCCGTGATGAACATAGGCTATATAATATTTTCAAAAAAGTTAGGGATCCGCATGAAAAATTCAATAATTGAACCGTGCCCTGTATATTCAACCTCTTTTTCTATTATGGTGCGTCATAAAAGAAAAAGAGGTTAAATATATAGCGCACGGTGCTTGCTTTTTCTCTACGGCCAGTGTCAGTTATGGAGTGTCGAGTCAATGTCAAAAACCCCATTGCTGTTAAAAAAAGTAAGGGCTCCGTATGAAAACTGTGAAACCCATCGTGTTAGTGTGTATAATTTCTGAAATTTTTGTTTAATACCCGTGCGAAGCCGGGGCTGACCGCTAGTCTATACTAATATTATAAAGAGGAAAGATTTGATTGTTTGTATGTTTGTTTGTTTGTTTGAATTGAATAGGCTCCGAAACTACTGGACCGAGTTAAAAAATTCTTTCACCATTAGAATCCTTAATTTTCCGTGATGAACATAGGCTATATAATATTTTCAAAAAAGTTAGGGATCCGCATGAAAAATTCAATAATTGAACCGTGGGCTGTATATTCAACCTCTTTTTCTATTATGGCGCGTCAGAATAGAAAAAGAGGTTGTATAGCGCACGGTGCTTGCTTTTTTTCTACGGCCAGTGTCAGTTTTGGAATGTCGAGTCAATGTCAAAAACCCCAATGCTGTTAAAAAAGTAAAGATCCGTATGAAAACTGTGAAACCCATCGTTTTAGTGTGTATAATTTCTGAAATTTTTGTTTAATACCCGTGCGAAGCCGGGGCGGGCCGCTAGTTTTTTATAAAAAGAAATGAACCTACCCATGGGTAGGCACAGATAGGTAAGAATAATCTGCCATTCACCCTGTATAGGTATACAGGTAGTAACAGGGGCTTGGGGAAAACAATGCTTATTAACCAAAACACCCGGAACAAATATTTACATATCAGATTTGTCACAAGGCGGGAGGAATAGAACCCACAACCTCCTGCGTCGCAAGCGACTCTTCCCCCGCCGAGACACAGATGTCGTCGTAGTCAAAGAATGTAAAACAAGTACGACAAGTGCGAGTGTAACTCGCGCGCCGAGGGTTTTGAACTTTTGTCGTTTAGGTAGGTACGTATATTGACGACCTGTTAGCGCGGTGGGCTTACAACGCAGGAGGTTGCGGTTTGATTCCCGCCTCGGGACTAATATTTGTAAGATCTGCAGATTATTTGTTCGAGTGTTCTAGTCCTTTTCTACGTACACAAAAATAAATCATCTAATGTGATACTTATATATTATACTTTATTAAGTATAACAGATATCGTAGTAGTACGAATTACACAAGCTTGCTTAGCTTGTCGCTAAATGATGTTGTGTGGATTATCCAGGACACATTACTCTTCTCATATTTTTTTAGAGCACGGTGGAATTCATGAATTTAATAATCATATTATCTAAATATTCTTCGAGCGCAGTGGAATACATTGAGTATGGACTTTAAAATTTTGAGAACAACGGTTTTGTGGCGCTGTGGAACTACATACCTACTATTACAGTTACTACAGAGATTAGTGGGTAGGTAAGTGGGTTGGTACCTACAATTATTTTTTCGACTTTTTTCTACGTATTTCACTAAGTATGAAACTTAGACGATTTTTAAAACCTGTTTTGAATTGTCGAAATCCATACCTTTGATTTGATATTGCTCTCAATGAAATAGCCCCCATTGTATGGAAATTCGTTTTTTGACCATATTTCGAAAAGTATTGTTTTTACAGACTTCTCTATATTTTTTCTGTAAGATATAGACCTATATCTACAAACGCTTAGTACATTTTATATAGATCACTCTGCTATCTTCGGAGATAGAGGGGGGGGGGGGGGGGAACGGTCAAATTTTCGACCTTTTTCAAAATATTTCGAAAAGTATAAAACCTATCGAAATTTCAAAAACTGCATTAAAATGTACAAACTGATACCTTTCATTTGATACCCAACTCGGTGGGGTAGTCACCCCTTTAGAAATTTTTCCCGCCCTTTTTTGACCATATTTCAAAAAGTATTATTTTTACAGATTTCTCTATATTTTTCCTGTAAAATATAGATCAATAAGTACCTACAAAAACTTGGTACATATCAAATCGATCGTTCTGCAATCTTCGGAGATAGAGGGGGGGGTACCGGTCAATTTTTCGACCTTTTTCAAAATATATCAAAAAGTATAAAATCTATCGAAATTTCAAAAACTGCATTGGAATGTACAAACCAATACCTTTCATTTGATACCCAACTCGGGGGGGTAGTCACCCCTTTAGAAATTTTTCCCGCCCTTTTTTGACCATATTTCAAAAAGTATTATTTTCACAGACTTCTCTATATTTTTCCTATAAAATATAGATCAATACCTACAAACACTTGGTACATATCACGTCGATCGCTCTGCAATCTTCGGAGATAGGGGGGGGGGAACGGTCATTTTTTTGACCATTTTCAAAATATTGTAAAAAGTATGAAATCTACCGAAATTTCAAAAACTATTTTGAAATCTACAAACGAGTACCTTTCATTTGATACCACTTTCGACTTTGTACGTTCCATTTAAAATTTCGATTTCAAAATTTGTATGGAAAATCTTCATTTTGATTTTTCATTTATTTTCATTTATTTTTCTATAAATATGTGCGGGCGCACAAAATGTATTATTATTTCAAATTTCAAGTCAATAGCTGCAGTAGTTTCTGAGATATTAAGGATTCAAAACACAAAACAGACCCAAAGCGATTTCATAAGGGTTTTGCAACCGATGGCAAAACCCTAAAAATGTACTCACATATACTGATGCATGCTAAAAACATCTTGGTCGAGTAACATATAAAATAGAAACATTAAATGGCGTATTTTGATAAAAATAATTACAAAGCCAACAAGCTGAACAGCTTGTTATCTACACTGGCCTGCAAAACTACGTATCACGGTTTTACGTTATTTATATTTTAACTAGCGACCCGCCCCAGCTTCGCACGTGTGCATACGCCTTCCTCTTGAATCACTATAAACATTACTAGCGGTCCGCCCCAGCTTCTCATTAGTATTAAACAAAAAGTAGGTAATGTTTTCACGCGGAACCCTATTTTTTTAAATTATTATTTAGCCTATGTTTATCACGAAAAAATTGGGATTCTCATGGTGAAATAATTTTTCAAATCGGTCCATAAGTTTCGGAGCCTATTCAATTCAAACAAACAATGAAATCTTTCCTCTTTATAATATTACTAGCGGTACGCCCCGGCTTCGCACGGGTATTAAACATCAACTTCAGAAATAATACACACAAACACAATGGGTTTCACAGTTTTCATACGGATTTTTTTAACAGTATTGGGGGTTTTTGACATTGACTCGACACTCAATAACCGACACTGGCCGTAGATAAAAAGCAAGCACCGTGTGCTATTATATTCAACCTCTTTTTCTATTACGGCTCCGCGCCATAATAGAAAAAGAGGTTGAATATATAGCACACGGTTTAATTATTGAATTTTCTATGCGGATCCCTAACTATTTTGAAAATATTATATAGCCTATGTTCATCACAGAAAATTTAGGATTCTAATGGTGAAAGAATTTTTCAAATCGGTCCACTAGTTTCGGAGCCTATTCAATTCAAACATACAAACAATCAAATCTTTCCTCTTTATAATATTAGTATAGATTTAGCATAGAAAGTTGTGATATAGTTATTGCCTCCTCTCTGGGGATCTAATTGCTTTGAGTCGGTTTGACATATTTTGGGAAAAAAGCTTCTTCTATCCTAATAAAAGAATAATATAAAATATTAATAGATCCTGGCCTATTTAAGTGCTCTGAGGGTATGGTTTGCGGTTTCTACCAGCCTTCAAAAATCCAATAGTACTCATTATGAATGTAAGCGGGTTAACTACGAACCTATTATATGTACATATGTTGTAAGAACTCTCTCACTCACCCTGATGAAGTCCCTCGTTAAGGGATGAAACGTTGGTGTTCTTACAACATATAATAGGTTCGTAGTTAACCCGCTTACATTCATAATGAATTCATCAAACTACGATAGCTTTTATAGTAAAATCCAATAGTACTTTAAAATACATTTTTTATTCATGAATAGTTTTTATTAATAGTCGTCGGTCACCCTTTTACCCACCTGTAATTCAGCTACTCTATCAAGGACCATATTCTTAAGGAGTTCCGGGGCCAAGTCAGCACCGCCCTTCCGGTCAGGGGCTGTAACAAAACCAAAACACATTATTGTGGATCTTGAGCTACCTTTAGTTTGTTTGCAACAGTCTGCAGTTAGCTTGATTGTTTGAGTTGTGAATATTTGTTAAAATTTTGTTGTTTTATTGTAATTTACTTTATTAAATAGTAATATGGATACAGTATATAAATAAGATTATGGGCAATAACCCCCAAATAATGATGCCATCTATAGCGCTCATTAGGGTAGGCCTATGTCCAGCAGTGGACTATTATAGGCTGGTGATGTTGATATAAATAATAATACAGTGCAATTGTGAATACCTTATAAAGGCCGTACTTACGTATGTAATCAGATGGAAATGTAATATTAAAACATGGTCCCATGTGGAGGAGCATCCAAGCTGAAATATTTAATAACAATAATAAAATCTATAAACATAAAATTCATCATCACCAGCCTATAATAGTCCACTGCTGGACATAGGCCTCCCCTAATGAATGAGCGCCATAGATGGCATCATTATTTGGGGGTTATTGCCACGCTGGGCATGCGGGTTGGGGATCGCAGTTCGGTGGAGTTGTTCTGCAGAAGGCGCTGCTGCCCGCCCCCCGGTGTGTTTCCCTCAGTCGCCTCTTACGACACCCACAGGAAGAGTTGGGGTGGTGAAATTCTATGCCGGCACCACACGGAACATAAAATTATGGTTCCTTAATTGTTATATCCATCCTTCTCTATTTATTGTAGGTAGGTATGTTTCTTATACAACCCCTAGTAATTCAAATTATCGCAGTTATTTTGTATCTTAGATTTTTTTTAACTTTGTATAATTAAAATCCCCTGTTAAATTGCTAAAACTTTGTGTAATTTTTTTTTCTTTGCCGGTGTATACATGGTGTAATTTTTACAGATTTTAGTTGGTTCGATTCCCGGGTGTCGCAAGGAAATTTTCGAAAATCTTTGAATGCAGTTTCCTTTCTTTTCAAAAATAAAGGAATGTTTTTTTTCAGAAACATATTCTATCTACAGCATTAGAGTACTTTCCCTTCAGGTTGCGTTACAAAATTCCACCCTGTTTAAATAACGTGGTTATTTATTTTTATTTGTTTTTTTTTTACTCTGAAAAAAATCACACCGAAATTAATTTTTTTTGGGTATTTATTTAATTTATTATAATTGACGCCTTACCGTCAAACTGTCGCATACAGTTCACATAGTCCAACATACAGTAATTTTTGAACGTATAGTACCCATACAATATAGTGCGACCACAAACTTCTCCCGTTCTAAAACAAAATATAATTATGTAGAGCAATAGTCTGGAAATATTTAAAAAAAAGGACAAAGCGAGACCACACAGATAAGGGTTTCGAATCAGATTCGAAACCCTTAAAACTACTTACTTATAAGCCTTGAGGCAGTAATGTGCTATGTAATCACACTGCTCAGTTAAGTTCACTCGGTACGCAGGCATCGGCATCCAAACAGTTGTTTCCTCTACTTCCTGTTTCTCCAATTCTCTGTGCAAGAAATAAATAAATAAATAATAAATACGCTGGATAATCCAAACAGCATCGTCTAGACCCAAGCTAAGCAGAGCTTGTGTTATGGGTAGATGACTGATATATTTAATATAATATACTACATAGATATTTTTTATTATAAATAGAAAACGACCAGAACACACTGAACAAATATCTGCAGATCGTACAAATATTTGTCCCGAGCCAGATCGAACCCGCAACCTACTGTATCGCAGGCGGACCTTCGCCCACCGCGCCACAGAGGTCGACGAAATAAATAAATACAGCTGGACGCGAGAAGCGTTAATGAAAGGGGGTGTTGTATTAAGTTTTGGCTAAAGTCATAGAACACAAGTTGTTAGTCTCGATTCAGATTCAATAACTTTATTTCTTTATGCTTACAAAATAAGCACTTAGACAAGTCAAATTTCATACAGATAATTAATACAAAAAAATAAATAATTATGTCATTGATTTCTCTTCACTTTAATTTTTTGTCATGATTTACCCAAGTCCCCTTTTAAAAAGTTATTGATTTTCTAACAAGTTACACAACTAAAGTTAAAAATGTATTGTACATTGTAAGCCATTTTTCTGGAAATAAACTTTACTTTACTAAACTAGCATTCCGCCCGGTCAACTGCGTTACTAAAATAATCTGGATATTATAGAATTTCCTAGAGATTACCCCTCGGGGCTTCCCCCTTTATGTTAAAGAACTTAGCAATAAATTAATTTACCGATTAGTTTGATTCATGCAATCTATTTATAAACTTCAAATTTATTGCCATCCCATAAATCTCGCCAAATTTACGTAACTACATTTCGCTAAACCCAAAATCCAGAAGTTTCCGAGACTAGAACTCGACCATTATTTTCCCTGAATCCCGGGAAATCCTGCGATCGAAACATCTAGCCATAATTTTGGGCGACGACGCCGACGGCGACGTTGGGAATAAAGTATTTGCCAAACAGAACGCGTTATTACGCCGCGTCAGGGCGCTAATTGACGCCGCGCTATAGCGCCAAACTGTGTTGTGCTATGACGGTACTCTACTGTCACACAGAGCGGCGGTGCTAGCCGTACGCAACGTTTTGTCGCTGTGTGTCAGTAGAGTACCGTCATAGTACAACACAGTTCGGCGCTATAGCGCGGCGTCAATTAGCGCCCTGACGCGGCGTAATAACGCGTTCTGTTTGCACCGCCATACCTTACCTCGGCTGAGTCATATGAGAGGGTAGTTCGGATATCGCGACCTGAGACGTTATGCCTAGAGGAACAAACATGTCCAATGATTATTTATAATTTATTAAAAAAAACGACATTAAAGGGACTTGAATGCTAATTGAGTGGTAGCGGGGTATAGGACAATATTGACCCAGTAACGCGTCCAATGGAAAATGTCTTTGTTTTTCACTAAGCTTGGTTTGTAGGGGTTATGTCAATACCATGCCTCACTCAAGTGATGTTTTGGTGAGACATGCCCATGGAGATATAAGTGTGATGACAATGAAAACATATTTATTATTTGATGACTAAAACAATAGAAGTTACTGTCCCGGTTACTAAAAGTCCGGATTATTAGAAAAGTCCGGTTTTACAAAAAAAGGAGTAAAACAATTAGCTAAGTTTAATTGAAGTAATTAAAGTTTAACTAATGAATATGAAAATAAGTTACGTTACACTACATACCATCTTGAGCCTTGTCTTGTCTATTTTCATTAGGTCCAATTCCTGGGTTCCCACCAGGATTTCCACCAGGAGGTCCATTTACAGTTTGTCCACGAGGGGGTACTTAAATAAATAAATAAATAAATAATGAAGGACAATCCACAGCATCATCTAGTCCCAAGCTAAGCTGAGCTTGTGTTATGGGTAATAGATGACTTATATACTTAATACAAAATATAACATAAATAGCAAACTTTATTATTGTATTATATTTTAATGTATTCGGCAAATAAATGATTTGATTTGATATTATTATAAATAGAAAAAGATAAGAAAACCCTGCACAAATATCCGCAGATTTGTCCCAAATTTGTCCCGAGGTGGGAATCGCCCACCGCGCTACAGACTTATTTGTTTTTTTATTATTAGTATCAAAATTCGAGATAAAATGATTTAGGGAATGTACCAAGAGAAACGCAGCGATTCCTTCTGTGTTTTTTATAACTTTTAAAGTGAAGGTTCGGGATTGGGCGGACCAAAATATTTATTGATACAGGTATACTTAACATATAGACACTAAACATATACTATAAGTACAAGAAATAAAGAAGAGCGCAATACAACAATAGGCACTGAAGTCAATGATAATCAATATGGGAAATAGGTTCATAAAGAGACAGACACTTTCACACGCTAGATAACTATTGAAATACTTAACTGAGGATTGAAATCATGGCCTTAAGATTGATAGCTATAACCTATTCTTAAGATCTTGAATATTGAAATCTTGGCCTTAAGACTAGTTGATAGCTATAACCTATTCTTAAGATCTTGAAGATTGAAATCTTGGCCTTAAGACTAGTTGATAGCTATAACCTATTCTTAAGATCTTTGTACAATAAAAATCTTGAAATTTTAAAGTTATAACGTCACTTGTTTATAGGTACTTACTTCGACGGTAACCATGGTAAAAAGAGGGTTTTGTCGGAAAATATGTGCGTAAAAACTTTTTCTTCGAAGGTTCAGTCATGGTTGTTTGCATATAAAAAATTGAAATCAGGACAAAATATTTTATCCTCATTTTTATTCCAATTATATTAAACTGCGTGTTGCTTCAGCAGATTTTTTGTTTTGTCAGAAGGAGTAGCTAACAAGCGTAACAAGCTGAAAATGAAGAAATTTTTGAATATATTTCAATTAATATAAAAATCTATATTCGCCGTATAGCACTCTCGCCATTCCAGCCTTAATAACATCATCCAGCGGGCCTTGGTCTCTAAGGTACCAGCTTTTCTCGAACTGAATGGTTTGTTGCGTGACGATGGTAAGAGGCCTGACGACGGTCCGACACTTGGCGATGGGGGAGGGTCATTTTGTTGAACGCTACATGCGTCAATACACTTAAGACGTCACACGGTTTGGGCAAGGAATCTCATCATCATAGAGAATTAGGCTGCTGTTAAGAATCTGCGATGACACAAACACACTCGTAAATCTTGCAATATCCCTTTTGTTTTGAGGTTTAAATAACCTGCAGAATTATTGTCTAACTTGAAATCCATTACCAGTGAACTTCAAACTGATAACCAGTTGTAGACCCAGTCAGAATGTTGTCGGTATTGTCTAAGGTATACAACTGGTCTTCAGTTTCAGCTATTAACACAATACGAAAGTGACAATCGAAGGGCTAGGTTAGAAACGCCAAACTGAAGCCGATTACGATTACCAGTTGAGTTAGACAATAGAGCCGCTCGTACTTAAATAGCATATGGTGGAAACGCAGTTTTGATCCTTGCTAGCATTTTGGTTTCCGTAACCTGTCAGTATTTTGATTCTAGTGTTACGACTAAACCAAAATAATTGTTTTTGACCAAACTTTTTGAAATACTTGACAATGCAACACAATGCCTTAAGTTAAGGTTAGAAATATTAAATCAACTAGAAACTTCATTATAAAGTAATAACTATTAGGACAGTTTACGAAAATTGGCGTAAAATTTAATCATCGTCTTCTTTTTAAAACAAGGTAGTTCTCATATTGTGAACATGAAGTTACGATTCATGAATGGTTACAAATTATTTTATATTGCCCCCTCAATAAAACTTTAATTAATAAATAACGTTATACATAAAACATAATTATATAAAACAAGTGGCGGCGCTAATTTGGGTCGGGAAAACGCCTTAACAGGGTCAAGTGGTGCCTTGTTCAACAGATTAGCTAGCCCTTCCGCATGGCACTGCCGTCAGTACTTACCTACCTATAATTTTCGCATCTTGGATTACGCTATCACTCTGGATAGCTATAAAGGTCTATTTATAAAAACTAAGCAAATGCGTGTTAATAGTGCTTAGTCGGTCTACACTAGCCTATATAGCTAGGCACGAAGTGTGTCGAAACGGTAAATAAAACATACATATATTTTTAAATATGTTTTATTAGAGTTAAAAAATAATAATACTACGTTATAAATAACAATATTTTAATATTTGTTAGTAATTTTTGTTAACCAAATTCTACTTTAGCCGCAGTTAGTCTGACTATGTGATTTTTTCTATCATAAGAATCTTATGATAAAAACAAATGAAACTATTTTTTTACTATTTTTGTACTCTATTATTTATTATAAGGCTATGAAATAAAGAATTATCTATCTATCTAATACCTAAGCCTTGCAATTTGACAGGGAGGCATGCGACCATGCCTTGTCATCCAAATCGATACATTTTCTGTATCAGTAATATAAATTAACATCAAGCCCCTGTCAAAGAGACAACCCTAACCACTTCGGATCAAAATCAAGTGAAATTCTAAATGTATAGTAAAATATCACGTGTAATTATTTATCATTGAACGCGAGATTTTTATCACGGTTTTCATATTCCAGAATTAAAATAACATGTTCTTAGAGACAGAATTCTGAATTATTTAATGATATTTTCTATCTAAAAACACATGTGATTTTGGTTAGCTAAAACCTAACCAAATATCAAAAAGTGCTATTAAAAAAAAAAAATCACGCTTTTTATTTTACACTAGATGCAAAAAAGTCAAATTCAAGTGTTACTGCTCAAAAGTCAAGTGTCAATATCAAGTGTCACAACATAAACAACGAAATAATTTTCTGTTTCCACCATTTCCACATTAAACTAAACACACTTGAATTTCATACAGCGCCATCTTAGTTTATATATGGCAAATACTTTTTTTGAGACGTGGACACTCACGATAGGGTTGGTCCACCAGTTCAAAGTCACCCAGCGCGCTATGGAAAGAGCTATGCTCGGAGTTTCTCTGAAGGATAGGATTCGTAACCAATTCATCCGACAGAGAACTAAAGTCATCGACATAGCTCAGAGAATTAGCCAACTGAAGTGGCAGTGGGCCGGCCATATTTCGCGAAGAACCGATAACCGCTGGGGTAAACGTGTTCTTGAGTGGAGACCGCGACTCGGTAAACGTAGTGTAGGACGCCCTCCGGCCAGGTGGGATGACGACCTGCGAAAGACTGCTGGCAGATGCTGGATGCGACAAGCCGAAGACAGGGCGCTATGGCGCTCATTAGGGGAGGCCTATGTCCAACAGTGGACTAACATAGGCTGATGATGAAATACTTTTTTAAACGTCGCATAGAAAGCCTTCATTAACCATCGACCTATCAAAGAGTCATCTCGTGACCACGACAGAGTGCAAACCTGTTAAAAGGTCGAGAAAAATTAAATTAAAAAAAAAGTTAAATAAACTAGATAAATACCCGTTAAAATGGTACTTATAATTATGTGTTCAGATCGCGTAAGTTTAAAAATAGTACCGACCTAACGATATACAATGCACTATCATTGGTTATAGAACCGGGTTATGAATTGGTTCTAATGTATCAAGTATATCTTCGTTAAACGTTTCGTCCATCACTAGTGTATCATCCAAAAAGTAATCGTCATGGTATTCGTATGCTGAAAATAATACACAAAGTATATTTATGTAATAAATAAATTATTTAGTTCAGGCATAAACAGTTTTTGAAGATCTAAGCATAAATAGAAACAAACAGACAGAAAGCGGGACTCGACTCTGTTTTGTACGATGTAGTGATTAGTTCCTTTCTTTATAATTTTAACTAAGGGAGTAAGGGGATACCTACGTCATAGTAGCTTTATGCATGCAAAGTCTCAGCCCGATCGGTTTAAAATTGACGTTTCATGAAGTCGAAGTTTCATACAAACCTTCATCCCCTATTTTATCCCTTGAGGGTAGAATTAATCAAAATCCTTTTCAATCAAAATTTTTAGCGGGTACCTACGTCATAACATCTACCTGCATGCCAAATTTCAGCCCGATCCGTCCAGTGGTTTGGGCTGTGCGTTGATAGATCATTAGGTCAGTCAGTCACCTTTGAGTTATACATAGTAGTTAGATACTTTTTTTTAATCTTCATTTAATTTGGATTTCCATCAATTGTTAAGAAAGAATACAATTCCCTACCCACATTTAGAATTTTTTTGCGATCAAATGAGCTCATTTACTTACTTAGAGGGGGTACGTATTTAATAACCTCCTCAGGTCGAGGTCGCGGTATACATGGACCCATGTATATAACTTTCCAAACTGAAAAAAAGGAGTCAAAATAAAAAAAATACTTCTGTAACTGGTTTACGATAAGTTGTTCCTTAATTGAGCCTCATTTAAAAACTTGTGTTCAAGGATCTCGCTCTTCGTAACGTTTGTTATACAAACGTTACAGACGGAGATGAAGTAGGTACTTAGTTATTATTATTATTATTTTGTTATTACTATGTCCATCACACTGTACTGCGATATGCGACAGGAAAAAAGGGGGTGTGTGAACAAAATACTAGCTGTTTTCTCCAATTGCACTCACAAAATTTTACAGGAAATAAGATTT
Source organism: Eupithecia pulchellata (assembly GCA_963931895.1). Lineage (NCBI taxonomy): Eukaryota > Metazoa > Arthropoda > Insecta > Lepidoptera > Geometridae > Eupithecia > Eupithecia pulchellata. The sequence continues at coordinate 3,311,610 of OZ007544.1, forward strand.
GTGGTTCCAGAAAAAATGCATAAATGTATGGAGAAATCAGTTTTTTATAAACAGCAATTTCATGAGGTGAAGATCTATTAATAAGATGAAATAAGGCGGCGCTAATTTGGATCGGGGAAACGCCTTAAGTACTACTACCAGTACTATTAGTAGTAGTACTTTAATATTAATCTGCTGTAGTTTTTATCAGAAATAAGTTTTATTAATCAAGCTTAATTTTTATATAACGTTTTTTTGTTTTCGTCTACAGTATGTAGTTGGCAGGTAGATAATTCCATTGGCATTATGCCCAGCTTTTGCATACTTTTATGTATGTAATAAAGTGTCTAAATAGATAAATAAATAAATAAATAAAGACGATGATGATGCTGCGTTCGGCTAGGAGAGATAATTAGTTATGACTTTCACTTATAAGCAATATCTAGTATGCTGTGTGGATTGTCCAGCATTATTCATTCATTCCCACCAAGACCGGTGATCGTACATGGCCACCTTCTCGAAATTGTTTCTGAGTACACTTACCTCGGGCAGATTTTGCAGTTGGGTAAAAACAATTTCGAGAAGGAAGCCAAGAGGAGGATCCAGCTAGGCTGGGCAGCGTTTGGAAAACTACGTCGAGTCTTCTCGTCATCCAAACCGCAATGTTTGAAAACGAAAGTTTTTAATCAGTGCGTCCTACCAGTCATGACCTACGGAGCTGAGACGTGGACACTCACGATAGGGTTGGTCCACCAGTTCAAATTTGCTCAGCGCGCTATGGAAAGAGCTATGCTCGGAGTTTCTCTGAAGGATAGGATTCGTAACTAATACATCCGACAGAGAACTAAAGTCATCGACATAGCTCAGAGAATTAGCCAACTGAAGTGGCAGTGGGCCGGCCATATTTTGCGAAGAACCGATAACCGCTGGGGTAAACGTGTTCTTGAGTGGAGACCGCGACTAGGTAAACGTAGTGTAGGACGCCCTCCGGCCAGGTGGGATGACGATCTGCGAAAGACTGCTGGCAGATGCTGGATGCGACAAGCCGAAGACAGGGCGCTATGGCGCTCATTAGGGGAGGCCTATGTCCAACAGTGGACTAACATAGGCTGATGATGATGATTCATTTATTTATCTACATTAGGTACCATTTGTTCGTTCCATACAGTTCACAAAGTCGAGCATGCAGTATGTTTCAAACGTTTTGTAAATAAAATCACCAGTGCGGCCGCAAACTTTTCCAGTTCTGAAAATGATCAATTTATTTATTTATTTATAACCTAGGACGATTACATGAACCAATTACACTAGTTAAAGTACATTATACAAAAGAACAAATAAAAATAAGAAACTATACATAAAATTTGACAACATTCATTCTTCTCTCTCGCAAAACCTCAGGCACACCAACATTCCTTCCATTTGTCCGCAAATATATCACATAATTACATAATAATTAAATAATGAAGTTAAATAATGTCTGGCGTTTTTTACAGTTATGTTTATGGCAGGCACATAGCAACACGGGCCCCCGGCGATGGCAGGCGTCGAAACTCTCTACCATAGCCAAATTACACAGTCTATTAAACCATAATAACCTGCTTTTTTCCTTACGTTTCCTTCGCAACAGTCTCGACACCTGGAGGAAATCATCTTCGGGTGTATCATACATATTGTATAAGCGAGGGTGATACCCGCTATGTGCCCGCCTTTAAAAGGTACTCTCATAAAGGCCTCTGTGCTGTTGGCTACGGCCCCACGAATACCTCCGAAGAACCAGGTCACTATATGGCCCGTGATCATGGAAATGAAGAACAATAATTAATACTAAAATGGCATTCGAATACGAGTGGGATGGTGGTCTTTGAAAGGTAATCAGTTCACCAGCTTTGTTTCTTAGCTTTGACGGGTAGAGGAAATTTACGATAATTCCTGGAAAAAAATACGGGTTCAGCAAACTGAATTGGCAGTAGGCAGGCCATATCTCCGAACCGACCCTTGCACTAGAGTACCTCAACGTGTTCTTCAGAACAAGTTATGCTTCTCCACTTAAGTGGAAACCGCAACTCGGCTAACTTAGTGTAGGATTCCGGCCAGGTGGGATGACGACTTGCAAAAAATATGTAGGCATCTGCCAGTATCGCATTCCAACATCTGCTGGATGTAACAAGCTGAAGACAGGGTGCTATGGCGCTCATTAGGGGAGGCCTTTGTCCAGCAGTGGATTCACATGGGTCGATGGCGATGAATAATTATTTATTTTATATACTTACTTATAAGACTTAGGACAGAAGTAAGCTATCACGTCACAAGGCGTCGTGTTGTTTTCGTCCAACCTCGGCATTATAGGGATTTTGATCGCAGATGTGACACGCGTTGGACCAATTAGCTTTGTGCTGCACAAAATAAGAAAATTAAGATCATGACGCTCGTATTTGATATAACAATCCAAAAGTTTTATAATAAAAACTTCTATAAGTAGAATAAACTATGTTTATTATAAATATAGATCTATCCGAATTAAGAATATAATAAAAGGTCCATTCTGTAATTTCGTCGTAATTAACAAACATCCATACTTCCGAACATTTTTATTTTATTTTACTTTATTTGGAGCACAAACAGTTTTACACGCTTTATGTCGCAAATAATAACTCATAACCATTTTCGTGTCCATCTAAGTGTTTATATGTCTTTATTATGTTAGTGTGTCTTTTAAAAATAATTATATCTACGATCCCAAGCATACATAATTAATCTTTTTGTACGCTTAATGAAATAAAGTTTATGACATTTTGACTGGGACATAACTTACCGCTCGGGATCCATATTAGGTCTAACAGGCGGCGGTGTTGGTAGCTCAAAATCTGCGGGTATAGTTTAGTTATATCTTTATAATATACTAGCAGTCCGCCCCGGCTTCGCACAGGTATTTAACATAAATTTCATGCGGAACCCTAACTTTTTTTTATTTATTTTATATTTTTTTAAATATCATACAGCCTACTGTTCATCACTGAAAATTTAGGATTCTAATGGTGAAATAATTTTTCAAATAGGTTCAGTAGTTTCGGAGCCTGTTCAATTCAAACAAATAATTATTAATATCCGGTACGCTCTTCACAAATAATAATTATTAATTATTATCTCCGAAGTTTACGGAATAATGATCCATCTGAAAAGTATGTTACCGCTACATAAATAACTAAAACCATAGAAACAACATACTTTCTGGAAGTTTTGATGCCCCATCTCCTCCAGGGAGTCCATCGGGTCCAGGGGGCCCAGGGGCACCATCAGCTCCAGGAGGTCCAGGGGGCACAGGTTGTCCTGGAGGGGGTCCAGGAGGGGGAGCAGGTGGTCCAGGGGGCCCTGAATAAAAAAGTTTTTTTTTATTATTATAATTACTATACTTCGGTCTAAGCTCTGCTTAGCTTGGGGCTAGATGATGATATATGGTTTGTCTAGGAATTTTTATATATATATTTATGCCGTGGCCATGATAATTGAACCATTCAATTCCTTGAGTTGACTTAGAGAAGATTTCCTAAGCCGTAAGCGGATTTCCTAAGCCGATACCGTTATTTAGTAACTATGGTCATTAACGTATAAATAATAAAAATGAGTTCACTGAAGAAGAAATGCAACAGTTTTCTTATGTGTAACTTAACACCTCAGCCATGTTCAGTAGTAAAGTCTGATTAAATGTGCTGAGAAGAAAGGATTTATTTATTACATACTTAAGTAAAACCATAAAGGCAACTTACCTGCTGGGTCTCCGCCACCTCCAGGGGCCCCTTAAAAAGAAAATGTTATGATTAAAATAATTATTATAGTCTGGCCAAATTCAAGATATAAGTTTCTTTCTTTCTTTATTTATTACTGTTATTTAGGTAACGAATACCATGGAAGCAACGTACCTGCTGGGTTTGCAGCACCTGGAGGGGACCCTAAAAATGAAATATAATTTTTATATGAATAAAATAATTGCATAATCCGGCAAAACTCAAAACAGTGTTTGTCTAAGAGTGTCCTATGGAACCTGCCCCAGCGAAGGTGTTTTCTCTGGAGATATCATATCCATAATTTTACTTGCAAAAATTACAAAAATTAAGAAAACAAAAAAAAAATCGTTATTTTTGAATTTCAATCGTCCGTTATTTTTTCATTTCAATCGTCATCAACTCATTTGTCTATTCTAAATATAAATTCCCTCGTTTTGAATGAAGAGACCGAGGCTCCTAGATATTGATAATTGGATCCGACTAGTAATCTAGTGTGATTACTAGTCTGATCCGGTTTAAGGCAACCAAAAATCGGATCAACCTACCAATTTTCGGTTCTAAGGCAATATTGGAAAAACTGGAGGCACCGCCAAAAGTCGAGGAACACCTGCCCGAGTTTTGATCGGCTTATACAAAGAAGCTTAGCATATTAGGGCAAGCCTTTGTCCAGCAGTGGACTTGGCTGATGATAGTGATGTTGACGAATCCCCAAGCTGTTACTCTCCAGTTGCTCTTGCAAATTTTGCCAGTCTGCTCAGGACCTGAAGTATATCATGCACCAAGGCCCCTTCTGTCTATGCGACTACTTTTTGCCCGTAGCTTCACACGCTTTGTTTCATGTATACATCAGAGGTTATTTGTCTCATGGGAACTGATTTATGGGATAAAAATGTGTTAATGCATTGATAAAAATCAACTTGATCTGTTCAGGAGTTTTCGCGTGCGGAAGTAACAAACAACCATCCATCCATCCAAACTTTCGTATTTTTATAATAGTGTGATGTTCGAGCATTCATAAATATTTAAAATTATTTTTTTTTTAATTGTATATTGAACTAGAATGAATAAGCCCCTGAACTTTATATCTCTCCCAAAATTATCTAATTATGGTCAGTTATTTTACTATTCTATTTATCGTAGGTACAATATTTGCCAAATACATATTTATTCTAGTTGACCCGCTCGCAATTTCATTTGCGTGGACATAAGGGTAAAAAAATATCTCGAAATCATGTAAAGCCCTTTTTAAAAGTCGGAAATTCCTTTAATAATTATTTTACAAAAAACATACAACTTTTTCGTAAACTTTCTTTGACTACCTACCTAAATGAAAGAAAGCAATTTTATAAACTCTTCTGATAAGCGTTTCTTTATAAAAATATTGAATGTGGGATGTAAGATACCTCCGACATTTATCAAGCTTGTGTTAATGAAAGTTTGCATTATTTCAGTAACTCAAGGATAAAAACCTGTTTACCAATTTTGACTAAAACGAGTACTTACTTTGTCAGTTCTTCTGAGGAACTTACCCCGAAGGTTGCCATGGAAAGCAGAGCGTGGTGCTGGAAAATGTCTGCGTCTAAACTTATTCTTCGAAGGTTCAGTAATGGTCGTTTGTAAATAAAAAATTGAAATGAGAACAATGTATTTTGTTCTCATTTTTCTTTTGATAAACTAAGCTGCTTCTGTAGGCCAAGCACGGCGATCGTTCTCTAGGGTAGAATAGATAATAATGACATCGCTTCGCCATACATTGCGTACATTATTGAAGTTGAAGAAGTTAATTTCAAATAATTTACGCATTCGATGACAAATGAGATGTAATTTTTGTCTATTCTACCTTAGACAAGAAAGCCCGTGCTTGCCCTACTGGTTAGTTGTTTTTTTTTGTACCTGTAAATAAAGATTTTTGTTTGAAAATGTATCTATAAATAAAATTTACACTTATGAACTTTAATCCTCTCACCATGCCAGCCTTAATATTATCCGTGGGCCCTCAACGCTTACGTACCAGCTATTCTCGAACCGAATGGTCTGTTGCGTGATGATGGTAAGGGGCCTGACGGTATGACACAAGTTCCATAGGATTGGGGAGGCCCATCGTTTGGGACGCTACATGCGTCGACACACATGCGCCTTCCTATCTTCCAAGGACATCCGTGAGGGCTGGTGCGGCTGCAGATTTGGCCGAGGATCACGCAAATATGCAACTCTCAACAAAGCCTACCAATTTGCTCCTAAATACATTTTTATAAAAAAAACGAATCAACTAAGAACCTACGTAATTTATTTGCCAAAGTTTTTGTCCATTAAAAATGGTCTGAAATTAACCTATATTATTTTCGGATTGGTCTAATTCTTAATTAATATTGAATGTCAGTTTGAGTCTAATTGTATTAAATTTCTTAAAATATTTTCTTAAAGTTTTCAATGCAAGTTAAGTTCTCATTTTAAAGAATAAATTGTGAGCAAGTAAATTGGATTTCTCTTCGCTTTGTTAACTTTTTAATCATAATAACTATATAATAACTACCTAAAAAGAACCACCTTCTCCGGTGGTTTTATTACTTTTTTAGAAGGTACCTACCTAATTAACTTTAGTTTGGCAAGCCAAAAAATGTAGATACTCTAGTGCAGGGGTCGGCAACACGGGGCCCGCGGGCGCACCTGCGCCCGTTTCTTGATTTCGGTGCGCCCGTTTGACATTTTGTAATTTATCAAAAAAACTATTATATTCTTGAAAATGACCATTCGTCAACGATTGCGCGATTATGTATTTAACAGGCGGTTAAACTTTACAAACTTGTCGAGGAAAATTCAGTAGGTAAATCGTTAAGGCTCAAGAAAATATGTTTTTCTGTAAAAATTTATTTTTGTAACAGGAACACCTTTGTAACAGACCATAGTCCGTCTAAGGGTGTTTCTGTTAGACAAGATAATCCAGCAATGATATTTCTGTAAATCGTTAATTTGCCGAACATTGCGCCCGCCATGAATTTTAAAGTTTGAATTTCACTTTTTACACTAAAAACGTTGCCGACCCCTGCTGTAGTGCCTTCTCATCTTGCAAGACATAAGTAAGGGTCGGATCCAGCGCAGTCCTTCAAACGGAAAAAATACGTTGAGGGTGGAAACCCAGATCCTTGGGGTCCTGGACCACACCGTGGGGTTCAGTCCACAGGCATTTGTCCCTAGGCGGGAATCGAACCCGCAACCTCCTGCATCGCAGGCGGACCTTCGCCCACCGTGCCACAGAGGTCATCTCTGTGTGTGGAGTGGCCACAGGGTGCGCTTTCTCATCCAAATCATCTGTGCGATTACGATAAATTATCCCATTGAAAGGATCGCCATCCTGTTGAATATGTGAACGCAATTTCGGTTTCCATTACATAGGATAAAGAACAAAGACGTAAAAAAAAAACTCTAGTAGGATGAACCGACCGACGACGAATCTGTGAACGTCAAAATATCAGATATGTCAAACGCAATTGTGTAATTGTACGTTCACATGCGCGCCGTGCAGCCCGGCGGGCTGCCTGGCGGGCTGCCTGGCGGGCTGCGCGGCATGCAGCCCGTCCCGGGCCGGCGACAATTCAAGCTGTTCACATGCGCGCCGTGCAGCCCGGCGGGCTGCCTGGCAGGCTGTCTGGCGGGCTGCGCGGCAGTGTTGTTCCAAGTAAAATTTAGGGTGGCCGTATCTTAACCAAAAAATTGCCGTATTTAGGTCAAAATTTAAAAAACGGGCCGTATATTCAAGTTTTTATATTTTTTTTTTACAAATAACGCTAATTTGCCTCTATAAAATCCTGCAAATTACTAAAAACGACGGATTACAGCGTAAAGGAAGAAAACATTTAAAAAAATAACATAAATTCACATAACACACAACAAAACGTGCCATGTGCCATGGATTATTGGCAAGAGCGCTTCTCTTGCCAATAATCCATGGCACATGGCATTCATCATTGTTTCCTATACTTATGTTTGCTTAGTAGTTAATGATCTGTTTTTTTTTGTTTACTATCTCTCATTTTTACAATTCAACCAATATAACTTTAAACTAATTAACTGAAAATTTAAGCAATAATTGTGGAAATAAGTTCAAAGTCTACAAATGAATGGGCCGTCGTCGTAAGATAAGTGTTGTAACTAGAAACAATACTTTAATTACACATCCTAGAACAATACAACATCCTAAAAGTCAAAATTAAAACACTAGTAAGGTACATACGTGCCGTCTCATTTTATCAGGTTACTTTATGACTACCTGCCTACAGTGGAAACCCTTTGCCAGAAAGAAGCCAGTTAAGAAAGAAGCGGTTGCGGTTTTTATTAAATTTACTGCCAAAAAATTATTTCCATGTTTGATGATGGGGTAGAGAAAAAATGTGATATACAAACGAAGTTACCATTCCAAACAAAGGTGTCCCGTCACCACCTTTTAATATGTGCCACATCCGCCCAGAAAATCACAGGATCATCTTGAAACTCATTAATTTCTTTAAAAAAAAGCTTTTGCAAATAGAATCTATTCTATATCTTTTTATATACTATTTTTATTACAGAGTAACACAGACCAGCCGGGGAATCCCCATTGTCAGTCACACAATTCGTTCAAAAGTGCATATTGTAAAAAAAGAGCCGTGTTACCATTACCACAAATCATATTTAATTGTAAACTTCAAATTAATCAAAAAATCGGTAGACATTCGTCCCAAATCGATATTTCGGTAAACGAGTGTCAATATCGGTAAATCTACCGAAAAATCGGTAGGTTTTGCAACGCTGGACTGACTGCCCGCGCCGCGCGCCGCGCGCCGCCGCGCGCGTGTGAACAGTCACCGGGCGCCCGCACATTCATCCTTTGAACTTTGCCAAAAAACCGACACTCGCACGGTTCGCGGCATTCACGTTCACGGGCGCGTTTACGGGCTCGGGCGTACTGTTCACACGCGCGTGAACGTGAACGTGCACGTTGAATGTCGAGTTGAACGCGCGCATGTGAACATAGCATAGTTTGCGCGTCTTAAAATTGACTTTGACTTAAAACTTCGCAGTCGATCAGCCGTCCAAATATTTTTTCATCTCTATTATAATCGATATAAGTGTTCTGTGATTATAATAATTGAGGCAAAATGAGACAAGGGGGTTGTATATTCCTGGCATATTCAACACGTCATGAGCATAAAAAAAACACAATGGCATTGAACACTAATATTGGTCTTTATTTAGCTAGGAACAGATCCACAGAGTATTTTAATAACATAATAATAATAAGTTCTGTATCTTATTAAAAAATACAATCAACTAACTCCGCTTACACGTCATCTAGACTAGTGTCTAGATTACGTCATAAACCACGCTTCAAATTTCACATGTGACGTGTTACACGGCTGAAACGTCGGAAATTAAAAATAGTTACGTACGCGATAAACATCGAGTACGGCGATAAATAACCAATCATAAAACCTCAGAGCGTCCATTATTAAAACTTTGTAAACTTTCGTAAATAACATAATTATTGATTTTGTTTACTAACATACATTATATTATTAAGTAAATCGCGATCAGTAACGTGATAAATGTCATATTATAATTATTATTAATAATTACGAGTTCACATTTGTTGTTTTGAAGCGCACGTTAAAAAATCTCGTGAAGAAGCGTGAAGAATCTGACGGGCGGACTTGAAAAGAAGTCAACTGGGTGTCTTTATTAGGAATGTACAGGAAAGATTTTTTTAAAATTTGTTATACTAAAACGTGCGCTTCAAAACACCTAATGTTTATTAAAGTCTGTCCTAGAATCTGGCCACTAAAATATATCTAATACAAATTAAAGTCTGTCCTAGAATCTGGCTACTAAAATATATCTAATACAAATAAATATTAAAGTTCTTATATCTATAATAGACTTTTAATTTAATTTAGAATATTTTAGCTTGATTGATTCAATTGTACTTACCTACATAAAGCGTTATTTTTTAATCTAATCTTAATAACTGTGTTAGAATTAGATACTGATTATTAATTAGGGAGAATAATAAATATTGCTATTATTTAAACAGCATCATTTAGGCCAAGCTAAGCAGTGCTTGTGATATTATATAGAGAAAGAAATAGTAATTGTGTATAACTTAAACTTTTTTATTTATTGTAATTATTTTTTTGCTCAACACTTAAGTTTCTCAACATCAAAGTGTTTAGCAATTTTAATGGCTTTTTTAAATTTGCGCTTTGTTATAAAAATTTAATATTTTTATCATTTGATTTTAGCATTGTTTAAGCACTGACTTTTCTTGTTATACCTAGTACTAAAAGTTGTACAATTTTAAGGCTTAGTATTTATAGAGAAGTAAAATTTTAAAGTTATCTATAGTGCATTGTAGGCACTACTCTAAGAAAATTAAACATAATGTATATAATATTATAGCTTTTAACAATTTTTTTTTCCAAGAGTTCTTGTTTAATATCTAGATAAAAGTATAATTTATTATCTTATATAATTTTTTGTGAAGCATAAAGATTTATTAACATATTATATATATAAATATTTGTACAAAAATTAACAAAAAAAAATTGCAACAATCTGTCGCGCGTTTGCATCGATACAGTCGTGTAGAGATTGCAATCACGGATTATCCGGATAATTTGTCGATTTTCTTTATCTGGATTTAGGCATTTAAAATCCGTTTAGTTCGGATAATTTGAATAACTGTAAAAATATTCAATTTTATTGTTTCAGGTTAAATAATTAAGTCTGAGATGGTAATAAAGCTTTTATTTGAAACTTTACATTATTTTCAAAATGGATGTAGGAAGAAGGCTTTGGGAATGTTATAAAAATCATTGAATAAATTAAATTTATTAAAGAAATGGGTTTTGTGAAAAAAACTTGCTCGATAACTTATCTTATCACCTATGAAATATTTCCTCCCGATCCATTCTGTAGTTTTGGCGTGAAGAGAATACAGTCAAACTTTTACATTTACATTATAATTATAAGTAGCAACAGAAAGTTGGTATAAATGGATAGATAATTGGATGTTTGTTACCTTATCAAGCCCAAACCTGAACCGAAACCTGTTTGCGTTCTAAAACGCAAAACCTGATAAATATATAAAGTTTCTTTAAATTCTACAGTTATGCAAATTATCCGATTTATCCGGAGTTTCGAATGTTGCCCATTTTATCCAGTTTCGGATTACGCGTCTCTGCATGGCTACAAAAAGAAGACATTATCGGCAAGCGTTCTAAATCATGCACATTGATAATACATGCTCTATAACAATGTTTTAGTAACAGGTTTCGTTACATACTCTGAACGCACCTTAACAATAGGTACTTACTCGGTTCTAGAACCTAAAAATAGGTATTTTGTGATACATTTATGTACAAAAACTAAACAAAAATCTGATGAATATAACTGACAACAAGAAGGTAACAAGGTGTGGTGACACAGTTTATAGAAAAGTAGTCGTGACTTTTGCGTTTTGCAATTAAGCTAATTCATTCTTTAAGCAGAGTCCAGTCAGTCACTCATTAACCCTTCCTTCGCCGCGAACACACATATCCTTAATTGGGATTATAGAATATCGTAATTGCAATTTATGTACTCGTGTCTCATATTGAATAGACTCAGTTATAAAGTGAGAACAACTTTTATTCCAAATCCAACCCACAATAGGTAATCTATAGACTAAAGACCCTAAACTCAAAATTGGTGACCCCGACGTGATTATTCTCTTCCGACGTGATTTAAATTCTATTGTGGGTTGTGAATATTACGGCAGGCAAGGAGAGTGACTCCCTCCCGATGAAGTTCGCGCCTCGGGAGGTTAAAGAAAAGGATAGACGGCCAACAAACAGGATGACGCAATAGAGATGCAGCGACGCCACGCGGTATGGAATGCGCAGCAGGTGACGTCAGCTCTTTCCTACCATCTACAGAAGCCCTTTTGAGGAGCCAGTCATCAGCGTGTGAAGATATTGGCAGCGCATGGCCGGGGAGTGGTTAACCCGCGGTCCAGCCAATATTAACGCAATTTGGTTTAGCGGCAGTAGAAGATCTATGGAGCCAGCAATATCTGAGGTTTACTCAACCTTATAGAAAATGGTGTTTAGACCTGCAGATTCACTCAAGAATATTGCCCGGTTGGAGTAGGTCTGCGCTCACCGGAGGATCAGTGTTGGAATTGGAGAAATGGCTCATTCCCACTGCTACGAGTGATTGGCGATGTTCTCGCGCTACATGGAGACCAATAGAGAAAATGACTGCTATTGTGAGAAGGTGCTGTTGTGTAGGACTGGACAAGGCGTATCATCAGAGTGCATCACAATTTTTTTTCAATATTAAATTCAGTGATAAACTATTCTTAGAGTCAGTGATAAATTATTCTTAGAGTCAGTGATAATTCGTAGAATTTATAGACAGTAACGATAACATAGTAACTTGAGAGCCTCACTCACACATTGTAATGTAGCGAGCTATTTGCAGCGTTAGCGAATTTGCAATCGTGTATGGTTTGAGATTTTGTACTCTACATAGGCAGCTTAAAAAAAAAATATTTTATTGTTTCATTTTATTATACAGGAAAGGATAACTACCTTATTTTGTTAGGGAATCCAGACCTTAAAGTTTATAAATTTAAATATGTTTATAAAACATTGTGTAATTTATGATTTTATTATTTTATATAAGATGAAATAATATTGTTTATGCCGACAGTACTTATATTTTGCTAAAGATATGTATGGATTAACATTTATTGAAATTTATTTTTATATGGATAATTTTGGTTTTTATAAAAATTACTTTATTGTTTACATTTTTACAGTTTATTTTTATCATTGTTTACTCATATACAATTTTTTTTAAAGGATAATGTTAAAATTTATTTTAAAGAAATGTATTTTGAAGACAGTATATTATTTTGTAGGCTGACTGTACTTTTTATTAAATAGAATAAACTTTGATTGTATTGTAGCAACCTACTTTGGAATGCGACTTCGCAACATGATCGCATTCTTGATGTCAGCATTTTTGTGTATGTAGGCATGAACTAATGTAACTTTTAAGACACTTTGAATTGTAAAGTTTTAATGTAGATTAACAACAAGTTTGTATGGTAAAAAATTTTATTGTAAAAAATTTTGAAAAAAGGGGAGGATTGATGTGGTGACACAGTTTATAGAACGTAGTAGTGTCAAGTAGTCGTGACTTTTGCGTTTTGCAATTAAGCTAATTCATTCTTTAAGCAGAGTCCAGTCAGTCACTCATCAACCCTTCGCCGCGAACACACATATCCTTAATTGGGATTATAGAATATCGTAATTGCAATTTATGTACTCGTGTCTCATATTGAATAGACTCAGTTATAAAGTGAGAACATCTTTTATTCCAAATCCAACCCACAATAGGTAATCTATAGACTAAAGACCCTAAACTCAAAAAAGGGAACCACTTAAAACGAAAACTCAATAATACACACTGTGGAAGGTGAATATTCGATTAAAAAAACTGACGATTAAAATAATGAATGAAAAACTTGTGAGAAAAATTATCTTCTGCGATGTTTCATTCGTAGCAAGAGTCCACCGATGGACTACCAAACTCTTGTGTAGTTTGGTAATCCATTGGTGGACTACATTGGTGTATTGTTGAGTTTTCGTTTTAAGTGGTTACCTTGTTGTTATCAGCTATTTTCATCAGTTTTTTGTTGAGTTTTCGTATGTACATAAAATGTCTTGTTTCACCAAAAATCGGTTGACTAAACATATAGGTAATGGAATTTAGAACCGAGTAGCTATCTCTACAAAGTGTTTGCTTGATCTTTAGTATTGGCTGCATTAACGATACAATTTTACAAACTTTCGTTTTCATACACTTTTTTATTTAGCACAATTTTTAATATTAAGTTCTTATAGAATTGACTTTGTTATATTGAAGTAATCAAATCAAAGAAACTCACTTAATAATTTTTAGTGAGTGAGTAATAAGTAATTTTTGTATTGTTAAATAAGTGTTACCACTTATTTAAAGTAAGAATCGGAAATGCCAAATATTACTCATGCTTAGTGCTTAATTAGTATAAAACTTTTGAGTTTTCCAACATTTCGGCACAGTTTCATGCGCCATGATCACGGAATACTCAACGAATTTTAGAAAACTCAAAACTCTAATCATGGTAAATATCCCGTTATAAATGACTTTAGCCCTAATTAGTATGTAATACAACTAGTTAATGAAGGATTAATTAAAGATCAGTGTTTATGAAACATAAATTAATATTTAAAACTATAAAATTTTCTTTCGTGTTTTCATGACACATTTCAAAAATAATTAAAACAATAATAAAATTTAAACTTCTAATTTTATTCACAGAGTAAACTGTTATATCATTTTGTAAAAATTATATAAATTGATATTGGGTACGCTAAATAGGCGGGTTGCTTGGGATAAGGAAGGAGTATATGGTAGGAGATTTGGAGTGCAACGCAAATAACGTTCCTATTTATGCAGAAAACTAACTATAAATGTAAAAGTCGAATAAGCGCATAACCAGATACATATTTCCCGCGAATATGATCTCTGTGCGAAATTACAATGCCATACAGCTACAATAAGATGAATTAAGCCATATTAACTGTTTGCCGTGTGGTGCCGGCAAAGAATTTCACCACCCCAACTCTTCCCGTGGGTGTCGTAAGAGGCGACAAAGGGAAACACAGCGGGGGGCGGGCAGCAGCGCCTTCTGCAGAACAACTACACCGAACTGCGATCCCCAACCCGCATGCCCAGCGTGGGGATTATGGGCAATAACCCCCAAATAATGATGCCATCTATGGCGCTCATTAGGGGAGGCCTATGTCCAGTAGTGGACTATTATAGGCTGGTGATGATGTTGAAGCCATATTATATTAAGATAATACTCCAACTCAATTTAATAAACCGACAAATAAGGAGGAGATTCTATGTTCAACAATCACTCACTCCATAATTGGCTAAGTAATAAATGATAAATAGTTCTATTTTGATGATTATTTTTATAGCATTTATCATTCATCTATTTCATAGATTGATTTCGAGATTTTAAATAATTTTTATAACAACTAAATTATCCTCCCGAGAGATTAGTATTTGTCCCGCAAGAATCAAGAAAACAGTGACTGTATTTAGAAAACTGAAGTCGTTTTTTTTCTTTATAAAATCCTTTTAGGAAACGAAGCTGGGACAACTCAGGCACTACCCATGCAAAGACCTACGTGATATTCGCTCACTAGCGAAAACTGACGGTATTCGCTAATTTTTTCGCAGACGCTGTGGGTAGCGATAATTATTTCCGGAAACTACTTCACTGAAAAATAAGACATTAAAATCAGCACTCAAGGCCGATATTTTCCTATCTCCGACAAACCATAAAATTTCCACTTACTCAAAAAATTTAACGTGGCAAAAAAAGAAACACATTTGCGGAATATTTCAATAAATCTTTGGAATATTTGACATGTTTAAACACTCCGCCGTTTGATACGTTCAATATGAACCTAAACACTCTGTAATAAGGGCCAACGAGATCAGCGAGTGGCGACCGCGGTGGCAATAGCGGTTACCACGACGGCTATGGTAGCGACCTCTCGCGGGCCGCTGTTGCACTCGTCTGTTTCGCAGCAAAACGTGCGGGCGCCCCACCATTCTGAAACCAATTTTTTTTTATTAATTTTCCATAGATACTATTACCCTTAGAGTAACACGGGCCTCCGGCCGGTCCGCCGGAGGCCCGTGTTGCTCTATGCTATTACCAATAAACTAGGTCGGTACTCAAACAAAAAATCTGTGCTCTGTGTCAAATGCCTTCAGCAATAATTTAATTTTTTTAGTATACATATATTATGACTGAAATCCTGCCTGGATTTCAACGCGGATAATTGTCTGAAAAACATAAGATAATAGTGCTACTTTTTTATTTTTATATATATGTAGTTAAGCTGTGCCCCGCGGCTTTACGCGCTATTTAAGTATGTTTTTTCTTACATAGGAACCTTCTCCCGATGATACCAAACACAACAAAAAGAGAATTGGCAAAATGTCTCTAGCCGTTCACGCGTGATGCCGTGACCAAATAGGGATTCATTTTATATAATAGATTGTGTCTTTGCCTACTACGTCAGCGAAGCCGCAGAAAAAATAGTAGTCATACAAAGTGTCGCTAAAATATACAAACTACATATCAAGTCACTTCAAAAAGGCCACACTTGACACACTGAATGATTTTACGCGCCCTTTTTACGCGGGTCGTCGAAATAAATGTCCCCTCAGTAAATAAAGCGAGACTAGCAGTCGTTTGTTCGCTTTATGGTAATCGAGTAGGTTTGCTGCGGATTTTATTCACCTATTTTTGGATTTTGTGGCCGTAAATGCCGTTGCAGAGAAGGATTGCCTGTTATCCAATAAAGGTATACCGAGCAAACCGAAAGCTAAGTAACCGATTGTCCCTAGGTGAATGTGGTCTGAATAACGAGACTTCGAAGTTCAGAATTGTATGCAAAGAAAAGACACATAATACCTATGTACCTCTACTTAGTGCTAAAGTAGTTCATCTGATGATGAACTACTTACTAATATAGGCTGATGCCTATATTAGTCCACTGCTGGACATAGGCCTCCCCTAATGAGCGCCATAGCAACCTGGAAGGCGTCCTACGTTTGCTGAGTGGTGGTCTCAACTGAGAACATATTTACTCCATATACTCTTAACCCCTTATTTACAATAGTCTGCTCCCTCCTTAAAATATAGCTTAACTACAGACTGGGAAATGCCAGACTGTATTCTTCCGTTAAAATAAAAATAAAAATATATGCAGGAATCTCATTGGTTTTGTAGCACCGGGTAGTTAATTAATTTAAGATAATGAATAAGGGGGATAGTCGGTTCTTCGTGAAATATGGCTAGACCAGCCACTTCAGCTTGATGTCGATATTCAGATATATTCCTACGAATCCTATCCTTCAGAGATACCGAGTATACGGCTATCTAAGGTACTTTACCTTTTTCACTGCAGGTTGGGACACAGTCTCTCACAATTGTCAACTCGCTCACGTATTTCTGTAACAAAGAAAACAAATTATCATTTATAATGTTAAAACCTTTATTTACAAATTAGATCTAGTATGTACAATTGTCCAAGAGTCCTATAAGGTCTAAAGGAAATAAAGTACTTTGATTTTGTAGATTGTAAACAATCAGGTAGCCCAACTGATGCTGATGACGGTTGCATACATTCAGATATTTTTATAAAACCTGGAGAAGCTTGGTATCCCACCCTACTCCAAGGCTCTTGACTCCAAGGGGATCAATCGCGTAGGCTCTGTCGAGATCTGCATATTGGCACCTCTTGGATTCCTCGGCCAAATCTGCCGTGGGTTGGCGCAAGGAATGTTAAAACGCGTATAAATGATGAATAATTATACATAAAAACAATATTCTGCGCAAGGATTTTGAAACACTTTTACGCTGGTCAGTTACAATGTCAAAATTGGTTCCTTCAATCAGTATTCCAGTATATTTTTTAAATAACACGCACCCTGGAAGGCCGACGCGAAACTGAGTTCCAATTGATAAAAAAGAAAATTAAATAGAATTTAAAATATTCACAATAATTTATAATAAAAATTTCATGGTATGATATATGAATTTTCTGGCAAATAGATTTAGTAAGATTAAATTTTAATTTAGACAGACTCGTCAGTTATTCATTGTTTCACCGGATAAGTCATTTTAGTTTGTCTTTAGAAAATTGGCTAACAGAATTGTAACATATTAATGAAATAAATAATATGCCGTGTGGTGCCGGCAAAGAATTTCACCACCCCAACTCTTCCCGTAGGTGTCGTAAGAGGCGACTAAGGGAAACACAGCGCGGGGCGGGCAACATCGCCTTCTGCAGAACAACTACACCGAACTGCGATCCCCAACCCGCATGCCCAGCGTGGGGATTATGGGCAATAACCCCCAAATAATGATGCCATCTACGGCGCTCATTAGGGGAGGCCTATGTCCAGCAGTGGACTATTATAGGCTGGTGATGTTGATGATGTTGAATGAAATAATATTATATGTAATGTATTGTTTTATGTATATCAGTCATCTAAGACCTTGGGGCTAGATGATTGATTGATGCTGCGTGAATTATGTAGCCTTAATTATTAATTTAAAAAAAAATAAGTTTAAATTTTTACTACAAAAATATAACTAATAAAATAAAAATTTAAAAATATCTGAACAAGATCTAAAACGACAATGACGTGGAATAAAAGAGATTAACAGTAAACTAAATACGTACCCCAAATGATAATGCCATGGAGTGGACTATTATAGGCTGGTGATCTATGTATGTATGTATGTATGTAAATACGTAAAGTTAATGTAGGTAAACACAAGTCCTCCGCATTAAAAAAGATTTTGGTCAGTCGGTGTCTGGCAAAATTTACTAGACTAGTTTTAGATCTGCGTCGAAATAAGCCCGAAAAACTTATTAAATTATTAATTATAGCTAATTTCTGTTGATTGTCCGGCTTTATTTATTATTTATATTTTTTTACATGTTCATAGCAATCATTCTCTAATCCGCTTGCTAGATTTTAATACCTATGATGCTTACCGACCGGATTCCTCTATATCTGCCTACCAACTATACTTTACTCTGTTATTCATAACTCTGCATTTAAGATGCCTGATGTTAATGAGCACCCAGCATTAAAATTTAAAACGTAGTTACATCAAAGACTCAAAGACTGTGTTTGGGAAATTGAGTCAGAAACGGGTTTATGTTTGCTTTTAAATGAATAATGTCGGACAATTCAAACAGGGTTATTCCCATCTGATCATATGATCAGATTGTAGTTGCATCTGATCAAATAAAAAGTTCCCGATGGATCATTGATCAGATGCAACTACTTTTTCAGCATCATCTTGTCCTAAATCAGAACGTTTCCAATCTTATTTATTTATGGGACTTTGAGTCATTGGTATGTCTGTGTCAAGTTACATGTACATACATATAGTTATCATCATCAGCCTACAATAGTCCACTGCTGGACCTCTAGGCCTCCCCAGATGAGGGCCATAGATGGCATTATTCATCATTTGGGGGTTATTGCTCATAATCCCCACGCTGGGCATGTGGGTTGAGGATCGCAGTACGGTGGAGTTGTTCTGCAGAGGGCGCTGCTGCCCACCCCCCGGTGTGTTTCCTTTAGTCGCCTCTTACGACACCCACGGGAAGAGTTGGGGTGGTGCAATTCTATGCCGGCACCACACGACATATAGTTTTAGATAATTTGATTTACCAGAAAACATATTATGCAACTTAAAGTAATGTTCTAACTCTAGAAACTGAGTGCTCTTTATTTTATTCTCAAAAAATGGAGATTCTATTTTCGGCTGTGCGGATAAACTATCGTAGTTTGACGAATTCATTATGAATAGGCAAAAATTGTGGAACCACGTGGTAGTATACTGCCCGGCCACAGAAGAGGCCAGAAGGAAAACGGGATTGAGGTATAGAGTCATCAAAGGGGTCGACCCCTTTAGAAAAGCTGAAACGAAGCTGTCAAACGCCAAAAATCCTGCTCCGGTACTTCAAGGAGCTGGGCTGGTTAGGGCCTCGTTAGGCAGAAGGATAATGCATAATACACTCCTACGCGAGATGTCAGTGCAGATTTCGGTTTCCCACTTAGAATTAGAAATGGAATTAGAATGGGTGAAACATCGTTATTCTTCCAACACGAACTAGGTTCGTGGTTAACCCGCATACGCTCACAATGAATCTAATGGCACTATCGACAGAGTTCTTCCCGCTTATCGTTTCCCCCACAAGGTTTAGTTTACCCTACTTTAGCGCTATCGCAAGCGCGTCCGGTATGACCGGAGCTTATGGATGGAGCTTTGGGTGCTGTGTCCGGTTTACGTACGGAGGAACTATGTGTTTAACTATATATGAACCAGCCTACATTAAACTTGATATTCAACGTATTTTGTTTATATGAAACCGTAGATAAAGTAGGCAGGAAACGAGAGCAAACTTCTTTGCTAATGGCAATACGTGTCTGATTTGCCACTTTTCTGCCAGTCTCGTTCATGGTATCATAGTGGTACGAATAGAACGTTTGGACGTTTTGGTTTAACTGTCAGTCCACTTGTCAAATAAATAAATAGAGGCGTGGGTACCTACAATAGCGGTGAATTTGTTTAACGTTGCTTATTACGCTGATTATTTTCAACTACAAAGACAGTAAGCTACTTTGTTCTAGCTTTCAATTATACACCGTAAGCTTAGATTCGATAAATCGATTTCAGTACTCAGAGTATTCAACAGTCAAATCTTTTGTCAACGTCAATTTGGCCAGAACAACAATGGACTAATAAAGAAAATTATTATAATTTAACAGAATAAAACAAAAGAACTCACACTTATATCTATTTCCTATAAAATATAAGCCTTCACCAGAACGAAAGTGCTCAGAATGCTGGCAGCATTGCCACGTTGTTATGCAGCAATGGTTAGTTGTTGACCGAAAAAAGGCCAGCTGAACACTTGTAGGCTCTATGACTAGTTTCTTAAGATCTTTATATATTGCTTGTGCCCCAATATTACCCCAAACGGCTCCAATATGTAATATCGGTCAATATTAGCGTATTTTCGCCGTTTGAGGGACTCGGCTGATGTAGCAGCGGCGTTGACTCTTACTAATGTCCCTGCAAGATGAGAAGACGCCCTACAGATATGGCATCCCAAATTAAAGGCCGAACTGCCTAACAAGGATTAGTAATTAAGTTTATTCATTTAATCTTCCTGTGTGTAATTAATGAATGATGATATTCTTATTCTCCTTGGGTTTTTGTGTTTGCTCTTTTATTATTTTTCTTTATAATACCGTATTTTTTTTGTCAGTAGATATGCAGGAGGAAATATTACGAACCTAAAAAGAATAATAAAATTAAATCTACCTTATAGAACTTAGGCTACTTGAATTTATACACTCATTAGAATTAGTCAACATTGTTGTAGATAATTTGGAAATCGTGATTTAGGAGAAAACTAGACTAGATTGTGTAACAATGCTATCATTTTAATCTGAATGCCCGATTTTATAAGAGATTTGATCAACATTAATTAATTTGACATACGACACGAACAATCGCTCTAAATCCATTTTAAATTAACAGATTTATCAATTTATGTTAAACCAAAGCCAACGTAAAAATTTCTCTTTGCTTTCAGTATTGTCCATGTAAATCGACTGGTAGAATAATTTCCGTGGTAAACCGACCTCGTCCAAAGCAATTTGTATTAATATCGGCGAAAGAAGTCGGGCATGTTGACTCGCCTCTCATTAGGCGGGCGCTTTAGCACAGAATAGTACAGTCAGCTGTACTTATAAGCTTTACCACTTTAGAACTAACAATAACACAAATAGAACACAAATTGTAGAATGTGCTGGAAATACATAAACAAATAATGGAAAATTTACTCAGTATTTTCTCTGGCCCCAAGCTAAGCAGAGCTTGTTTTATGTGTACTATAAAACTGAATATGCTTAAAATAATATGTAGATATATTTTCATTATAAGGAAAACATCTAGAACAGGCGAAAGAAATAATAATAAATAACGTTATTAAAAAAATATAAAAACTAAATATTGGTACACAGATAGTTTATGACCTGGAATAATATATGGACCAGGCTTTATATTCCGAAAATCCCACGGGATCGGAAATTAGACGGGTGGAACCGCGGGCACCCATCTAGTTTGCTAGTTTTTAGCAGTAGTCACTTTAGCTAAGCTAATATCTCGTAGAGGCTCTACGAAGTTCGTAGAGCCTTTTCTACAATGTTCGTAGAGCCTCTACGAGAGCTCTACGAAATACCTCTATAATGTTTGTATAGACTAATATTATAAAGAGGAAAGATTTGATTGTTTGTATGTTTGTTTGAATTGAATAGGCTCCGAAACTACAGGACCGATTTGAAAAATTCTTTCACCATTAGAATCCTAAATTTTCCGTGATGAACATAGGCTATATAATATTTTCAAAAAAGTTAGGGATCCGTATGAGAAATTCAATAGTTGTACCGTGCGCTGTATATTCAACCTCTTTTTCTATTATGGCGCGTCAGAATAGAAAAAGAGGTTGAATATATAGCGCACGGTGCTTGCTTTTTCTCTACGGCCAGTGTCAGTTATGGAGTTTCGAGTCAATGTCAAAAACCCCAATGCTGTTAAAAAAGTACGGGATCCTTATGAAAACTGTAAAACCCATCGTGTTAGTGTGAATAATTTCTGAAATTTTTGTTTAATACCCGTGCGAAGCCGGGGCGGACCGCTAGTAGTACATAAATCGATACCGCGCTGCACATTATGTCGTATTCTGTCTGTCTAGTAAAAATTTAATAAATTATTCAATTTCAACTTTTCTTTATTTCTATCTATGTGCTATGTTAGTAAGATATACATATAACGTGTATGTTACATTATATAACACAAGGTCTGCTTGGCTTGGGGCTAGATGATGATGATTGATGCTGGATTGTCCACTAGGTGCAGATACTAAGTTTATATTTATACAATATTTGTATACTCTTTGCACTAATGTATTCTAGCAACTAAAGTTCTTTTGAGAGAGAAAAATATTGATTCAAAATATTAATTTGATTTCGTAAAATTAACTTGTCTTGGGGACGATTCTGGATGTGTATCAGTTGAGCTTCATGTAAATAGTTTGCAACAATCTGTAGCTCAATTATTTCTCACTATATTATTTTGACCCATTTTTGACCTAACCCGATAAATAAAAATGTAGTTTCTACCAGCTGCTTGACACACGTTTGGATATAAAAGTGTCATGTTATTTCGAATTCAGAGCCATATACTGTATATGAAAATTCAAATTCAAATTTAGAATGGTCTAATATTGGCTTTTGAATAAGGCCCTCTAGGCCAAGCACGGCAATTGTTCTCTAAGGTAGAATAGACAATAATGACATCGCATCGCCATACATTGCGTACATTATTGAAGTTGAAGAAATTAATTTCAAATAATTTACGCATTCGATGACAAAGTGACGTAATTTTTGTCTATTCTACCTTAGACAAGAAAGCCCGTGCTTGCCCTGGGCGCTTTCTCGTATAAGATAGTACCCGTGCATGTTTATTTATTTGATATTTCTCACCGCCGCTATAAAAATGCTTTAAATTTGTTATCTCCGACTGTACAAAGCTTGGACAGCTTTGTTGACACTTTGGTCGTTATTTTGTGAGTCGGTGATAAAACAAAACTGCAGAGCTGGAGTTAAATTTTAATGATTTTCGTTTTATGAGACACTAGTCTCCTCTCATTTTGCTCACGTTAGATAAGTATCTATCTAGCACGACCGACTGGCATGGTGGGCAAAGTCTTGCGAAGAAGAACGTCGCGGGTTTGTGTCCCGCCTCGCGGCAAATGTATGATCTGTAGTTATTTGTTTCGGGTTCAAAAAAGTTTGGGAGCCGTATAAAAACTCCGGTTATGTAAACCAATATGCGTAAAATTTCAGAAGCTAGGTTCATATAATATTTCCAATTAGTGTGACTTATTTTAGATAAGTCACACTTATAGGTAAATATTTAAAATGTTTCAAAAGGGAAACAAATGAACTGAACAAATAGTAAAACCATAAATTGATCTGATCATTATGAAAATCCCACATTAATAATATAGGTATAATAGTTTTAATAATCTCCCAAAGTCAACAAACTCCCTTTCTTAATTATCTATAATGAAACTAGTTTAGCCGCAGGGGTCAATATGACCCTTTGGACGCAATTACAACGAAATCCGGCAAAGCGATTGCGAATTTGAATTTTGCGTTTTAGGCAGCTTTTTGATGGTTATGCTATTTATTGACTTTGCCAAATTGTCATCTAGCAGGTCACTAGAGCTAGAAACTGGCGCTTAAGTTGCATGCGTCGCTTCTCTCAAATACAAATACAATTACTGGCCAGTTTAATTACCGGTTTGTTTAAAGTTTTAAAATTTTATTAAAATGATCAATTTAAATTCATTTTTATTTAAACATTCGAAGACGCACAACTGAAAAATTTACATACTTTTGAACGTAGCCTAAAAAAAGACAATGACTCTAGGCCAGTGCGCTTTTCCAGTGCGGTTTATTTATTTAAACAGGTAAGGAATGCCAACAGCGTATATATAACACATAACACACAAACACACTATTACACATAAGCACTTATATATACACTAATAACAGGTTAACCAGTTTTCTATGTAACTTAGCCTCAAATATTAGCTACCAGCCCCGCTCTTTGTACACGACGGCGGCTTTATGAGGGTGTGTTTGTACACCGTAATACAATATAATTCTATTTACCTACTAAATTGATAAGTAGCTATCAAATATAATCTAACGCCCATGGAAGGACTGGCATAGGCATAAATCCTCCGTAGGGCCAGGATTTTTTGAGGGGTCGAGAAGGTAGCAAAAGCTGGGGGTTTTTGCTACCTTCTTGACCCCCTCAACTCCACCCCAATTTCGAAGAAATGAAACTGTTATTCATGTTAATATTAGCGTGAATAACGTAAAATCTACCCAAACTCAACGCTACGCTATGCGTTACAAACCATAGGTTGCCCGCTGTCATTTATATGCAGAGCGAAGTTCAGGAGCCTAGAGGCATTTCTGGTTCCAAGATAATTCCTGGCAATCAAAGCGATAACCCAGCTCAAGGATGACGTCATCGGTGACGTCATCCGCAGTTGCTAGAGGGCCCTATAATATTGAAGATAACTGTGTTAAAGTAACGCTATTATGTTGAATTTTTCAAGATTAGGTGGATTTTGAAAATAAATATAAAAGTAATATTGTAATAAACCTCATAGATACCCCGTACCAACGTAACTTTTTTGAAAATATTCTATAACTTTTTTTCTCCAAGTAGAATGATAATGGTGTAACGAATTTTTCACATCGGTCAAGAAGTTTCGGTGCCTATTCAATCCAAACAAACATACAATAAAATCTTTCCTCTCCTTTAAAATATAAGCATAGACATAGCAGCGATAGATTTTATATATAAAACTTATACAAACACAATGATAAAAAAATATATATACTAAAATATATACAAAAATATACATAAAAAATATATACTCCGATAAAACAGATTTCTTTTACTGCGATACCATTCACTCTGGACAAAATCATATTTTTTTTAGGATTTACATCTCAAAATATTTAAGTCCGGGCAAAACCTTCTTTAACACAGCAGCTACAATATGATAAAAAAAAACAATTTACTTCGACCCCAGCTCAAAGCATTTATTTAACAGCTCATCAAAAAGATTTCCCCAGATTACAGTCACCTGCGAGATGCTTAGGAGATAAACCGTGTTTACAACGTAATCAGTTTATCACATAGACATCTTAATAATACTGAATATTTTATTCCACTACACAGTTTGAAACTTCTTCGGTAGTCAACCCCCCATTTGTACCTAATACATTATGTTGTGATCCTTATTAAGATTTTAGGCATTTTTTTTAGATTTCCATGAAATAATATCTATTGTTATATATTATATCTATTGTTCTTAAATCTACGTTTCTAGATTCTTCTGAGTCTTTTCTAGTGGACGGTGGAAGGTTTTTTTTCCCATAACTTACAACGGTATAACGGCAGCCTCTCTTAAATATTTCCACTCGGTGCAATTTCATAAATAGCAATTTCGTATGTACCTTCCTTCACCTAACGTACATACAATAAACAGTAAAAAAACATTATTCTGAAAATATTGATGTATAAAAATTACATCCTCAGTAAATCGCGTAACTAGGGTGATGGAACCAGTAAGTGACACCTTAAGGCATTTGTGTAATTTGATTTCTTATAACTTTTTTTTATACAAAGATATTAAAACAGTTTGTAGTTTAAACTACAGGTATTATTATTGGGAAAGGCATGGCTGTCGTAAGTTTTTCAGAAAAGCTACATGATGGACATTACAAGCTTAAAACCAAAATTACTCAAAATCTCCAATAATGAACACAAAAAATCCAGTAATGAACCCCCAATAAATAACACTCTCCAATTATGAACATCCAGTATTTGACACTTACCCAGTAAAAAACACCTAGTAATCGACACAAATCCCATTAGAATATAAGCGCTAAAGAATTAAATACACATAAGAAATAAGTAAGATATACGTGCGTAATGTCAAGCCCATAATAGCCTTTTATAAATTAAAAAATATCACAAAATAAACTTTATAATAAATTCAGTCTCAACCATTACTGGAAAATCTTGATTGATATCAGTCAGGAGATCTTATAGCTATTATTATTAGTATAAAGTAGGTACTTAACTACATATTTGAATAGAAATAATTAATAAGTATCAAAATAAAAAATCACAGCACAGCAATTGGCTGAAAGCTCAAACATCTTATAAAACGTCTACATTTACTATAGCAATTCTAAACTCTAGGCTTATTTTATTACTCGTAAATAATGGGTAAATTTTTATCCATTTCTTTTTATTTGAATAAGCTTCTTTTAAAACAAATAGGCTCGTTTATTTTTCCAAATACATTTTCATATTTTATAACTAGAATCAGGCCATTTAAAGGATTTTCCCACAGAAAACATCATCGTGCTCACTTCTTATTGGTTTTTTTCAAGTCTCATTCTGGCTCTTTCAGCTTTTTCTTCCATTGTTTCCTCCATGTACAGCTCGTATATTTTGTTATAAGAGCCATTTAGAACAAAATCTGTGAAAACCAGTTAATGACACTTTTTTGTACCCAATGATCGACACATTGTTCTTTACTGGTATTCGTGTTTCAATCGGTGTATTTCAAATATATACTTAACCAGCAAAATAATTAGAGCCAAGTTTGCTTAGCAACCCAAAAAGTCAACAAAACTAGGTATAAGTATGGACAGTTGTCGATTTGTGGAGTAAGTCACTTTCTCAGTACCAGTAATGAACAATTGTAATAAATTAAACAAATTGATGCCCCGATGCAAGACTGATTATAAAATTACTTTACAAATTCATTTAACTTTACAAAAAATCAAACATAATACAATAATATTTACTAATTACGAAATTATAAGCAAAAATGTCTACTCACATTCTTAAGGATTCTGTTAAAAAAACAGCGATTATTTCTGTTAACGACCCGGGTCGGCACGTTCCATCCTCCATGGTCTTGTAATGAAATGTCAGATTCTCGTAACGTATTAAAAAATGTCAGTCGGGAGTGAGTTGACCATGGTTTAGTGTCACCATGTGGTAAATTAAATTCTGAGGCTTAATATAGATGATCGAAAAAAAAAATGTCGACCACTGGCGCTTGTCGATTACTGGTTCCATCACCCTACCTGCTTTCGGTGTAAATGCAGCCAACACCGAAAAAGTGTCGACCCCGAGAGTCGTTTTATCTCAGATCGATAATGGATTTGGATTAACGAGTGAGCTTCGAGATCCATCGCCGACATGAATACCGTTTTAACGGGATAGACCGACTCCGTTTTTAAGTTCAATAAATGCATCGTACGAAGGATTAAGTCAGGATGGACGATAATGCTTTTCAGAACGAGATGAATTTTTTAATCCTTAGTGAATTCTAACGTCAAGGATATAGCTAGAGAGATGTCAATAATAAAATAATAATTAATAATGCTGGACAATTCACACAACATTATCTAGCCCCAAGCTAAGCAGAGCTTGTGTTATAGGTACCTAGGTACTTGAATATTATTATGTATCTGTATAGATATTTTTTATAATAATATACATAGAAAACGACCAGAACACCCCGAAAAATATTTGTAGATCGTACGATAATTCAATGGCACTTACTACGTAAGACTCCTGCAACTCCGAAAATGAGGTTACTTAAGCAATTATAATTATCGCAGTCCGCCCCTTCGCATGGGTATTTAATTTTTCACGCAAATTCCCATTTTTTTGTAATTATTCTGTAGCCTATGTTCATCAGAAACAATTTAAGATTCTAATGGTGAAAGAATTCTTCAAATCGGTCCAGAAGTTTCAGAGCCTGTTCAATGCAAACAAATAAACAATCAAAACTTTCCTTTTTATAATATTAGTATAGACATAGATGATTATATTATAATTATAATGTTATTATTATAATTATATTATATATACTCACAATACAATATTTAGCGTTATGCGGACAGGTCTCCAGTCGCGTAGCGGTGCGATTGTTGCAAGGTGTTATGGATCCGACGCCGTCGCTGTACGAGCCGCATTTCCAGCAGTTGATGGCTGAGGACGCGGCTGCCAGGCTCAGGATGATGGAGATTGATAACCAGCTCGGCATTTTCTGGGGGCAAAGAGGGGTAGAGTTTAGTGATAAAGAAAATTTAGTTTCTACTTAATAATTAAAGATTGCCCTGTATATATATACGAGTATGTTAATTCATCAAAAACAGAAAGAGAAAAACAAAAAAACCCGGGAAGCAACTTCTCGCTCCTAACGATACAAAAACAAACTTATAAGACCAGATTCCAAACTTAAACTCCACTCATTGAGCCCCTATGAAATGACAATTTAATTATATAATAAACTACCTGACGCGTTGAAAATTGAGGAAGAAGACAAAACTTTAAAAAAAATAAAGCTTTTATTAACCACAAATTTATCACTCAATTAACGAATATCTAAACGATAAATTTTAAATTTAATTTAAAAATCTTTTGGAATGACGTCCTCCTCTCTCTCCATACATTATTGTGTGCGCAGCAGGGTATATTAATGAACAGTGAAATTAATTAAATATATTTTTTTAATTAATTTCATTTTTTTTTTCCTTTGTAATTACCTATAGAATGCAATAAATGACTGAGTACCTGTTAAGTATTGAAAACTACAAGTAGGTAATAAAGGCCTACGTCTGATGTTGGGTTTCTTTACTACTCATTTTAGCATCATCGATGCTACATTTATGTATTTATTTATTGATACATAAATTGGATAAGTGAGTCATATTAGGTCAAATAATTATTATAATATATTAATTATGACTGGTCAATATCTGGCGCAGCGCATCAGCATTGCCATACAGAGAGGCAATGCAGCCAGCATCTTGGGTACACTTCCAATTGGTATTGATATGGATCAGTTGAGCTACCTGTAGTTTGTTCGCCACAGTCTGCAGTTAGCTCAATTATTTCAATTGTAAATACTAGTTTTTATTTAGTTAGATAACTTTAATTTTATTTGTTAATAAAGGCTTTTTGCTCATAAAAAAAAAATATGACTCATAGGTATAATATTATTTATAATATTATTGTGATGTGGACAACACGCATTTGGCGCTGACCTGACGTGATACGGTCTTCACTAAAAACCAGCCCTGGGTGAATATATCAGTATGCACCCAACATAATGCTGTTGTGTATGTATAGTGAGTGTTCTGAAGGAAAATAAATAATATTTTCTTTCAATCTTTCTTCGCAATAATGCCTCTTTGTTATGGATTTAGAGCGGAATGACAAGATATGATTTTCTTGTGCGAGAGAAGTACCTATAGAGCAACCCACATATTATACGTGCAAAATAGCTAAATCATAGTTATAATCATAATCATTTATTTTGCCAGAGTACATTAGTTCTTAATATTAAGTATATCCAAATTTTAATCTTCTAAGGTGTTCAAAATTTTATTCTTTACACGATTTTAACAATTATAATTAGGTACTCAATGATAATAAAGTTCAACTAAAGAAATACTTACAAAACGAAAACCCAACAAAAAAAACATAAAGAAGTAAAATTATTGCAACATATGTACCAAACAAATAATATATCATCCATAAATTTTCCACCAAACGTATTTTTAAAATATGGCAAAGCTTATTTCAAAGTTTGATTCCGCCTACTGCTCTTCAGGCGGTGTCACAGAGGACATTTACCATCTCTTGGTGGAATGTGTTCGGACTCAGTCAGTGAGAGATCAATTGATTAAATCAAATCAAATCAATCATTTATTTGCAAGAATACATAATTATTATACAATGTCAGGTCTTAAAACTATTTTTGTAACTGTATTCAGACTGCGCGCAGGCATGCAAATATTCTGTCAGTCGTATTAATGTCATTAAAATATAGGTTATTTAAAATTTAATATTACACTTAGGGTTTCTAAATATTCTTTCACATTATAAAACATTTGTCCAGTAACCATCCACTTAACTTTTTCCTAAAGATATTTCCATTAAGATCTTTTATGTCTTCTGGTAATTTATTGTAAATGGTGATACACAGGCTCGCTGATTATAATTTGAATCTCGCAGAATTAGGTTTAGTTCAAAGTTTACTTTCCATCCCACTGTGCGAGGCCGATAAGGCCTTCTACATAATGTATGATATAGTGAAATAAATTACCTAAGGGTTAAGTTTTTGTTTGTACCTATAACGGGAGTGGCATATTCGCTAAGCGAATAAAGTAAAAAAAAATTTATAATTTCCTTAAATAAGAAGGTTACAAAGATTCTGAGATATAAAACGATTCTGAACTACAAAATTGCCTATTACGCAGTCTTATGGGGAGATACTGCGAGAGGAATTAAAACTTCGGAAATTTTATAGAACGTTAACACACGTTTTTACTCTTCGACAAGTTTCCATAAACGTCAAAGAAAACGAACGGTAGTACCTTTAATTACTGTGCGAATTTCTTCCACAATCTTCCTAAATATCTTCCTGGGAGCTCCATCCAATAATATAACATAAAAATATTAACATTATTTATTTGTACCAACAGGCTTACAGTTAACATAATTTACCCGAAATTATTACAAAATATTCTTATAAGATATTGAAAGAAATTCGAACCCTGACTATATTTAATCTTGATTCAAATATTTATAATGATTGGAATTATGAATACTACGAGAGGCTGCCTATGGTGGCTATGGATACCATGCGAAATATTTTTCCAAATATACATCATGATATAAACTATTTATTTCGCATTTAAAGCAATAAATTATGCCGGACATAGCTACTAATCAATTTAGAAAGTTACAAAAAAAAATTATAAAAGAACCAAATTGAACCTATTATTAAGGTACAATTGAAACAATTGAGATAACTATTGCAAACTGTCTACAGGTAGCTCAATGGATCTATATCGATACGAGTCGGTAGCTTCCCCAAGACATTTAGTTAGTGCAGAAAATATTCAAATATGAAAGAATGAGTAATATTACAGCCTCTGCAATTTTTATTCCATAACCATTACACCCACTTCGTCGCTAAAGCCTTCGCGACCAAAATAAACTTCTAAATTACGTCCTTCCAAATCGAACGTACGAAACTGAACGCATCGTCCCATCTTCCATTGGCATCTTGCCAAGATATTTTCCTTCTACTTTACACTCTCAACTGTATTGTCTTTAGGTCTATTATCCTTTACCTAAGATTGCTACACTGCTACCAAAGTGATTGCTCCACAAAGGCATCAGAACAGCTGTCTGTCTTGAGATTTATCAATGAAGTATTGATGGCGGGAGAGGAATGAGCTTTCGGATGGATTTCACGGGTTATTTATTCTTTAGTGGAATACCTAACAGTATTCATTTGTATGGAATTGCAGGGTTTGTTTTGGAAATTGATTAGAAAACTTGTTTTTCAGGCTTACGCCGGGTAAAATTCTATTTTTGTAAAATACCAGTCGAAGCCGGGGCGGACAGTACAACCACGTGCGTCATATCTCACCAGTAGGTATCTTTAGAAACTGCCTAGATGTGTAGCCAATGAGAGTAGGCCCCTTTAGTAGAAAAATGGGCAAGTGAGATTCTAACTCGCGCACCGAGTGTTCAGGACCTCATTATTTTCACACAGTTTTAACAAAATTAGGTACTTGGTACGTCATTTACAGACACAAATCTTGACGGGCATATATACTTTTAAGATGTTTAGTTTTACCTTTATAAGTAAACAAGAAATAAATAAAAAAAAATTGTGGCAAAGAGTTTAAAGCGGTTTTAAGTACTTACTTTAAGTACCTACTAATTTATTGATGGTATTTTCATTTTAATCAAATTTCCCGTCTATGGATATAAACGGTACACCGATTATGGTTATAAAATAAAATAATATAAACAAAGATTTGGTAAAATAATAAAACTAATCTGAAAGCTGGATGACATCATCAACATCAGCCCATGTTAGTCCACTGCAGACATCCAGCAGTGGAACTGGTCTAAGCCTATGTCTAGTCAAAGGCCTCTCCCAAGGCTATTAAATGCATCCCATAATAAAATATCAAAGTGCTTTATTTCTCTTAGACCTTAAAAGACTCATGGACACGTTACAAAATACAAATTAAATACGTGAAACTGAGAAAAGTGAGAAAGGACTTTTATTTTTTCTTGACATTAATCTGTTTCAGGCATAGTAAAGAAAATAACCTTTACCTTGTTAGGTTGTTAGTTTTCGAGTGGGGCTCATAATTCGTCGCAAGTTTTTTTATCGGCTAGTTAATCTGATATTTTGTAGTAAACCTTTTGGCAAAGACAATTTTATTAAAATTTATATTTATTGATAATTTTATTACTCATTTGGAGTTTTGTTGTAGAAGCAGACAATTCAGATTTCAATAACTTATGTCTTTAGGCTTACAAAGCACTTAGACAAGTAACATTTCATAAAATAAATCATTATAAAATAAGAAATAAGTTATTATTGATTTTCTCTTCATTAGATTTTTTGACCACTAGAAAATCTGAAAGAAGAATACGGAACCCTAAAAGCAAGCGACGTAGTAATTATTCTCAACACGGAGAGGCGTCGAGGGCACGCTAACAATGCACACAATGTCTCAGACTCCACATGTCAGATTGTTCCTTCAGGGGTTTTGTGTCTTCAGAGGCAAGACGTTAGGGACTACGGCTGCAAAATATAAACAATTGCAGAGCTTGATACTTGGAAAATACTTTTACACGGCATTTGTGGTTGAAAGTGAAACAAACAGATCTAGAAAGGTTAAAAACATCAAAATTGATACAAACACCTGTAGAAAGGTACAAAACATAAAAACTTATTCTTTTTAATCACATTCATTTACATAGTAAGGGTTTTTCGCCACGCTGATAATTAAATACTAAATATAATACTTAAACTGTGGTTGCAAGTGAAATAGCTCTAGATAAGTAAAAAAATCATGAAAATTATAAAAAAAAACAAACCACACAGTAACGTTAAGGTTTTTCCTGTAAACCTTAAGTAAAGCTGAAAAAAAACCTTTTGAATCAGTCATCTAGTACCTATAGCGTTTAAGATGATGCTAAAGCTTTGGCGGTTCTGCAGAGCCTCATTATTTTAGTATTCTTTCCATATCTTCCAATATCCCTTCAGTTTTTAGCAAGTAAGTAAACTGAAACAGAAAATGTCAGAGGTTTTATTACTACCTAGTTAATTACTTCATATTTGTAAAAATTATATACCCAGCTATGGCTACTTGCATAGTATACATACATAAGTATATACTAACCATGATCTGTGTCCAAAATAAAAACATTTTATTTTTATTTACTCCAACACTCTCATAATCCTGGGACGGCTGAGAGACACAACCAAGGAGAGGTTAGGCGCAATACCAACAGCTTTCTACACACACCTTACCTATTGTTGAGAAGGTATAATATACATTATTTATTATAGCCACAAAATAGCATCTCTTTCATCCTAAAAATAGCGACACACCGTCAAATTCCTTTCATCTAAAAAAGCTCCGTCATCGTCAATTTATTGCCCCCAAGAGTTGAAACCTGCTGGTCACCGTACCCAGCTATCCAATTCAAGTTTGGAACACCCCTTAAAGGGGGGCTTTCAACGGCGCTTCCATCTGTGATTGTGATTTCCTCAGGGATATCGGTTCTGTTACCTAAGGAAACTTAGCATTTAGCTCTAAATGTTATTGAGACTCAATTTGATAAAATAGTTGCTTAGGTACAATCTATAAACAAAGAAAATTACAATTGCAAGCTGTTGCAAACAAACTACAGGTAGCTCAACTGATCCATGTCAATACCAGTTTAAAGTGTATCCTGGCTGCATTGCCTCGCTGTATGGCAATGCTGATGCGCTACCTTGAATCATTGCACTGACAGCGATGACCAATATTCGCTAATAAAATATCTAGTTTTTTGGGGCTAGATGATCCTATGTAGAATGTGTGACATTATTTATTTTAAATTCTTTTAGCTCACTCGGAAAACTAAATTGCTAGTTTCTGGTTTTGCGTATTGCAAAGCCAGAAACTAGCAATTTAGGGCTTTGTCATAATCACCACGCTATAACTGCAAGCTGTTGCAAACAAACTACAGTTAGCTCAAATAATCCAAATCAACCAGTTAGAAGCGTCTCAAAAGATTTGCTGCATTGGCTCGTTGTATGGCAATGCTGATGCGCTGTACCAGATACTGTATACTAGCTCTCGGGTCATCAGCATTGCCATACAGCGAGGCAATGCAGCCAGCATCTCTTACACTTCCAAATGGTATTGATATGGATCAGTTGAACTACCTGTAGTTTGTTTGCAACAGTCTTCAGTGAGCTCAATTGTGAGTTGTAAATACTAGCTCTAATTTAGTAAGATAATTGTAATTTTTTTTGTTAATAAAGGCTTTTTTGCCAATTATAAAAACATCTAAAGTATTTAGATGGCTAAGACTGTCCAAACACGTATCTCTAAAATTTTCATACCATTACAATTCCCCTGCAAAGTTTCGCTGTATAATCAAAAGTTACGCCGTAACTGCTAATGTTTATGCATAAAGAAATAGTTCGTCCTCTTGGGTGATATTCTGTTAACTAATACCCATAAAAGGGCTTAACTATTTAATAAAGGTAGCGTTTACATGTTCACTTAATTAAGAAGGTACATTTTGTTGGTAGATTTATAGGCGTTAGGCTTCAGAAAAGCTTTCTTCTGTGTTACTTTGATTTACTTAATAAATTTCAATGCAGACAACAATCTTTCAAGTGTGTTTTAGTAAGATGACATAAAAGAAAAATTTAAAAACGACTCAAAATCGTTAAAAATCAGGCATCTGCGTGGTGATTTTGACAAAACCCAATACGCAAAGTCAGAAACTAGCAATTTAGTTTTCCGAGTGAGCTAAAAGATTATAAAAAAAATAATGTAACACTATCCACATAGGATCATCCAGCCCCAAGAAACAAGATATTTTATTATCGAATATTGGTCATCGCTGTCAGTGCAATGATTCAAGGTACCTACCGCATCAGCATTGCCATACAGCGAGGCAATGCAGCCAGGGTACACTTCAATTAATTTTCATATTTATGACTGAAAGGCTGTTTTATTTAAAGTTTGTCTCTTTAACACAATGCAAAAATAGTAATTAAAAAACAACAGAAGGTCTTTTTGTTCTTGCGGTTTCAACATCTTACACATTTTTTTTACTGTACTTGGTACTCGTAGCTTTGGATTACCTTTTCTGAGAAATACTTTTAGCTGCTGAAATATGTTCCCCAAGAGAGCACTCTTCCTAATTAATCTAATACTCTATTCGGTTTACACCGCATTCAAGCAGAATAAACCGGTTTTTCTTGTTTAAAAATAAAATAAAGCTTGTTAACCTTTCCACTATGCTAAAAATGATTTGGGTATGGGTTTGCATTATATCTAAATGGAAAAAGTTCAGGAAACCCTCATTGCTTTCTACCGTTGTCAAAATCTGCACCAAATCACTCAAAATTATTCCAAAATTAGGTGATAGCGAATAACTTAAAAAAATCTCAGTAAGTTTTCATTTGTTATTTTTGTACAAAAGCATACATTTTTGTTTTTTTTTCAAAAACAATGACACTTAAAGAAGTTATTTAAAGGCTGTTTTATATAATTGTAAATCATTGCTTACAGTTTTTTTTATTATCGAGGTTCTTTCACGACATTTCTCAACCTCTCATGGTCTCCCATCTCAAAAGCCACCCTGTATAACTTCTTAAACTATTTGAGGATAAATATTATCGTTTATTGAAAACGTTTCTTACTAATGATCTGAAACCGCCCACAAAGAAATACAGAAAGAGGTAAATAGTACTAAATGCAGAGCTTCGAATAGCCGGGAATTCCGGAAATATAAATGAACGATTTCGATTTTTCTTCATTTTGCGAGGGCCAGGTAATTTGTCCAATGGTCGTACAGTCGGTCGCAAAAGTATTGTAATGGCTAGCCAACCATAACGGCAGCTACTTAAAATCGAATTTTTAATTGCTTAATTATTGTTTTACTATCTTCTATCTGGGAAACCAGACCAGCGGCGAAGCTGTTAAAGCTGTAAGTTTCGCACGCTTTTTTCCTGTATAAAAAGTATAATTATCAAACATAAAATTTTATAAGTTCAATAACTAATTTAAATATGATGTTGACATTAGTTTTCCTGCCTAGTTGTAATTTGCTAATATTATTGTTATTTCTGATGACCGATCCAACTGCGCAGAGGAGTGAGGCAGGGGGATGTCATATCCCCGAAACTGTTCACGAGCGCGTTGGAAGATATGTTTAAGACGCTGGACTGGAAAGACAAGGGCATCAACATAAACGGCGACTACATCTCACACCTGCGATTCGCTGATGACATAGTCTTAATGGCGGAGTCGCTAGAGGAGCTGAACCGGATGCTGGACAGTCTAGCTTCAGCCTCCCGATGTATCGGTCTTGGCATGAATTTGGATAAAACCAAAGTCATGATCAATGCCAACATTGATCCAAGACCGGTGATCGTACATGGCCACCTTCTCGAAATTGTTTCTGAGTACACTTACCTCGGGCAGATTTTGCAGTTGGGTAAAAACAATTTCGAGAAGGAAGCCAAGAGGAGGATCCAGCTAGGCTGGGCAGCGTTCGGAAAACTACGTCGAGTCTTCTCGTCGTCCATACCGCAATGTTTGAAAACGAAAGTTTTTAATCAGTGCGTCCTACCAGTCATGACCTACGGAGCTGAGACGTGGACACTCACGATAGGGTTGGTCCACCAGTTCAAAGTCGCTCAGCGCGCTATGGAAAGAGCTATGCTCGGAGTTTCTCTGAAGGATAGGATTCGTAACCAATTCATCCGACAGACAACTAAATTCATCGACATAGCTCAGAGAATTAGCCAACTGAAGTGGCAGTGGGCCGGCCATATTTCGCGAAGAACCGATAACCGCTGGGGTAAACGTGTTCTTGAGTGGAGACCGCGACTCGGTAAACGTAGTGTAGGACGCCCTCCGGCCAGGTGGGATGACGATCTGCGAAAGACTGCTGGCAGATGCTGGATGCGACAAGCCGAAGACAGGGCGCTATGGCGCTCATTAGGGGAGGCCTATGTCCAACAGTGGACTAACATAGGCTGATGATGATGATGATTGTTATTTCTACGTAGCACTGCTGTGCTGTGTTGTACTTATAGTTTAAATATATAATACTTAGGCATTATATTGATTAATTTTTCCATCTGCATGTCTATTTGTTATTATTACTTTTATTATTTTGCTAAGCTTGTAAGTCCTCCCATGGGACATTTTAATATAAGTAAGCATACCAACTTGTGAGTGTTCCAACGAATCTCTGCAAATATTTTTTTTGATTTGATCATGTTACTCCAGCTCTAGATCTACACCTGCGCAAAATTTCACGCCAACCGGCTTAGCACCCTTGGCGTGCAGAAGTGAAAAACCTTTAGTCACCTATAAAATAAAAAAAATATGCTGGACTATCCACAGAGCATCACCCAGCCCGAAGCTAAGCAGAGCTTGTGTTATGGGTACCTACTAGATGACAGATATACATAATACAATATCATTAAATAAAATGTATATTTATATTATACATTTTTTCGTAGTAAAATTTCAATTTAGCAATATCAAAACCCTTCAAGACTTCTCGCAACACCTGCCTCTAGCTGACTCTACCTCCCAATCAGGTATGGAAGTTTTATTAGGTCTAGAAAATTGGATTTAAAAATGGAATGGGCCAGTTGAATTGAGCTGTTGGAATTCAGCCATCGTTCATTCATTCGTTCACTTGTTCGTTTGTGAGTTACAGCTGCAAAGTTTGACAGAATATTTCAGTGTAAAACTTTGTTCGTTTTAAAGTTTAGACGGGCGCATAGGAAAGGATATTTGTATTATTTTGAAAGCAAGTTTTAATAGGATTTCTTACTAAGCTTAGTTTGACGTTTGATTTGACAGAATATAAAAACAGCTATAGTACCGAATTATAGATTTATCTTAGACAACATTAGAAGAGTTTAGATTTTATTTTACTTATTCTATGCTCCATAGCGGTAACTACCTTATATCTAACATACATGAAAATATGAAAATTTAATTTACTTAATTATTTTATTAGTTGTGTATCGAATATGTAACTTAAAAGAACCAAAACATATTTTTATTTGTTATTTTTGTACAAAAGCACACATTTCTGCTTTATTATATTATTACTGTTCCAAAAACATAAAAAGAGAGAAGGTATTCAAAGGGTTTCTTATAATTTATTAAATTACGTATTTTACTAAATTAAGTTACAGGTTATAATGCGGCAGCAATTATAACCTGTAACAGATGACGATATGGTGTACGTATCCTAATATAAAATAACTTGAGTATAGCAAAGATTGCTCCAGCCAGAGCTGAAGCCGCAGCATCAAAGCAAAAATCATCTCTGAAGCTAACGCTACCGCTGCGGCCGCCTTGCAGGCTACCAGTGAACCGTCAGAACTTGAAACCTTTCGCCTAAATGCTATGGTTGTCGGATCGATGACAGCAAGACAGTTGCCAACCCTGGTCTAGATTACCACGGGATCGCTACGAATGGCATAAACATAGAGATATGCCCGTTTCTGGCTCAGCAGATGATCACATTAGTGGCACCATTAACCATAGCTCTTTGGAAAGTTCATCTATCGCCGGACCGGATATTTTCTCAATTTAAATTTTGGACAAACATTTTTAACAAGTGCGTACTTAACCCTCTGTTTTTACATAATTAACATGATCTGTTAATCCAAAAAGGGCTGGCATTCAAAACAATGGCCCATGTAAAATAACCTTAATAAAAACCAAGCACCACACAAATGTTAATGAACGAATGCTAATTTGAAATTAAACCGCCTTCGGATCTATTTGTCTTGCGAATTGACATCATCACTCACTGAGTGAAGGAGAGAAGTTTTAGGTTATTTTTACTGTCAAAGATATTACATTGTTCATTTTAAAATTAACAGGCGAAATCCGTTACGTTATATAGCCATGTTGCCTAGTCTTATCTTAATCATATTTTCTTTTATTTGGTGTAAAATACACGCCTTTAAATGTCAGCCATTTTGTTTTTCTCATGTCATAAATAGCGGTATTCCAAAGGTCCAACGGCCATAGAAGCAGGAAGATCAGCTATTGTAGACTGGTATCATAGCCCTCTTGATAGGTTCAAAAAACAATAAGGCGTTTAATCAGGGGACGCTCTGCGTCCAGCTGTGGACCAATAAAGGCGGTTAAGGAGTGAGGGATTTAGAAAACGTAGATATAGATAGATCTAGGACTGTGTGTGTACTGAGAAATCTATATCCTTCATCGAATATGTTTCTATTTTATTTATTCGATGCTAGTTCAATATGACACTTAGGAGCCATAAAGGGATTGACCTGTAGGCACATTTCGTGATTTAACTCAGTATAGAAATAGGATGAGAATAAAATTGGTTTTGGTTTTTATTGAATCAAAATCTGTTCGGTCAATCGTTTAGTAATTATTTATATTAGTGTACTTTATTTGGAGAACAAACAGTTTTACGAGCTTAATGACTAAATTGAAATAACAACTCTTATCAATTTAATTTTTTTCTTTGGCATCAGCCATTATTTTTCACATTCAGCCATTATCATGGTTCAATAAAATGTGATAGCAGCCCTCAGTTTAAATCGATTCTCCATAGAGTTAAAAAGTATCACTTTCAACCGGCTCCTCAGGCAACATCAGACGTACTTTCCGAAGAGTAATAAAAAAATATCATTAATTATTCTGAAGCTAGGTAGGACTCAATGCATAAATTATATAAATACCACATAGACTTTTATGTGCTTTGATCGTAAATACAGTAAACATTCTGCGGCAAAAAAGGCCATAACTTACAGGATCTGGCCTCCGTGTCCCAGTAATTATGCAATTTATCTGCAACGTGGCCCGTGCAGGGTTACCACTCGCATTGTTGTCAGTTAACCACCATGATGAATAGTCAGTTGGGACATGTTAAGCCTAGTATACAACCTTTACAAGCTATAAAAATAGCTGTACGAACGCGGGGGTTTTGCGTCCAAGTAAAGCTAGAACCACATTATTGTGGCGTCTGAAGCTAGGTTTCAACAGCTATCTTCCATCGGGAAAGGGAAGTGTAACATCGGGAATCACCTCCTGCGTCGCAGGCGGACCATCGCTCACCGCGCAGAGGTGGTCCGTATTTTTCACGCCACAGAGATCGTCAAAAATAGTGATGTCAGTTTTGCTGTTGGCATCAATGACGTAGTAAGTTTGACAAGAGTTTTTAAATAGTCTGAAAACATGTTTCTAGTTACTGTGAAATATTTGGATTTTATATTTTCACAGTAACTAGAAAATTGCTGATATAGTTAATGGTTTTATATAACTAAAACGTGTTTCAGATAAAATACACAAGGGAAGTTTGTTAAAGCGCTGATTTGGGTGAAGTGACTACCTAACGACACAAAGAGTGGTTTTTATTCATCATCATCATCATCACCAGCCTATAATAGTCCACTGCTGGACATAGGCCTCCCCTATTGAGCGCCATAGATGGCATCATTATTTGGGGGTTATTGCCCATAATCCCCACGCTGGGCATGTGGGTTGGGGATCGCAGTTCGGTGTAGTTGTTCTGCAGAAGGCGCTGCTGCCCGCCCCCCGGTGTGTTTCCCTTAGTCGCCTCTTACGACACCCACGGAAAGAGTTGGGGTGGTGAAATTCTATGCCGGCACCACACGACAAGGTTTTTATTAATATATTTTTATTGGAAGACGGTGATTCTGAAGCTGCGAGCAAATGTTATCTTATAATAAAGAACCAGGAGGTTGCACAGGCATAGGCACTTTAGCCATTTCCGGATTGTCAAACTGTCGATAAAACTTTTTGCCTTTGTCACTCTTGGGAAATTCCATAAGGCTATTTTCGTGTACCCATCGTACTGATATTATAAAGAAATTTGTGAAATGTGAATGTTATTTCGTTATCTGAGGCCCTATTTTAATTTTCCAATATACGCAATCGATTGTTTCGTCCGTTTAGTTTTTTTTAATTGACTTTCTAGTTCGTTTTATTAGTGCACCAAGTAGACGATAAGAAAACGAAATTTCGTGTTGTAATTAGAGTAGGCCCCTTCTTTATCTCCAAAAGATTATAATACCCACGCAATTACTTGTGTTCGTTTTAGATTTATTTATAAGCTATGGTCATTTTCTTGTCTACTTCTACTTCTTTCCTATTGTTCTTGCTTTTTTTTATCAAAACAAATGTTTTTATTTGTATCCAAAACTACTGACTAGATCAAAATGATTTTACATTTTTTTAGAGTTTAGTTCTAGACGTTTTCTATGTATGAAAAAATCTATGTAATATACATACCACTATATTAGTCATCTAGTACACATAACACACTCTGCATAGGTTGGGGCTAGATGATGCTGTGTGGACTGTCCATCTTTCTTTATTTATTTATAAGACAAAAGGCTACTACTTACTAGTTATGGTAAAGGCTTCTATTTCACACTGTAACGCTACCCCGTGGTAATCGACTTTAGTACCCGCATTTTATTCTAATTAAAAACGTTTTTAGGGTTCCGTGAATTCTGACCAATGGGTACCACCGAGACCGCTCCGATCTGTCTGTCTGTCTGCCACATGTCTCTGGTAGCGAGTCCAATTATTCACAGACAATTTAAATTGCCGTAGCGGTTGTAGCGTAAAAATTCACCCCTTCGATTCAGCCCAATGATTTTGTTAGCGTCTATATCAGTATTATTTTAGTATTATATTTTGAATACACTGCTAAAAACCCGCCTATATGTATATGGTGATATTTGCTACGATTGTTCTGGAACTTTCTTTGTAGGTAAAATACTATTCAAGGGAGATACCTGAGTTGCTTATTCAATTTTAATTCATCATTTCTTTGAGGTTTTTTTAAATATTTTTTTAGATATTTTTTAAAAAGTAATATTTTGAGTAGATTCGTTATCCAGTACCTATTTACACTAGCTCTGCTTAGCTTCGGGCTAGGTGAAGCTGTGTGGACTGTCCAGCTTTATTTATTTATTTATAAGACAAAAGGCTACTAGTGTAAATCGTTCAGCATTTTTTTTTATTTTGTTTATTGAGATACACAAAACATAACATAATCACAAAATACACTAAATTTAAATGTTTTAGATCTAAAGCTTGATTATTTTACAACTTATGTGCATACAGAGAATCCATAATGAACTAGTAGAACATGTAGAGCAAACAACTGAAAATATTATATAACAATAATTTTAAGCATATACCTATTACCTAATTATTAATTAAGTACTTAACTAAACATACAATTAGGAACTTAAGTAATTTTAGAGTTCTAGTAATCTGGCTCAATTTAGGAACAAAAATGTCAAGCACAGTGTGATCATTAGCTAAACATTAGAATTAGCATTAGCATTAATATTATTATTACTCTGTACCGTATATATTATATAATTATGTATTTTTCTTTTATTGTTAAAGCCAAATACTTTTTAAGCCAGGTAAATTGAGTCTACCGGATTTTATACTCTATTGAAAGCCGTGCTTAGTTCACCTAGGTGCACCAAGTGTACCGTGGTGCGTAGCACTTAATGCACCCAGGTGAATTAAATCTACCGGGTGGGTGTACTTTGATCACCCATGTGCATTAAGTCTACCCTGCGTAGCACATAATTCACCCAGGTGATTTACTTCGGGTGAATTAAGTCTTCAATACGGCCTCATGATCTTCTATCTTTGGGCTAGTTTGGGCTGGAAAGTGGGACGAATCAGGGATCAACTAATTATTTTGCCAAGATTTCTCCGAATTATATCCATAAATAAGTGAACCAGTTTATATTGAAGGTAGAATATCTAAAAAGATAGAATTAAGTGGAATTTCACGGTGCCCCTGCTCGTTACTTGTGAATTATAAATTTGCCTTCAGATAAGGCTTTGTTGAATTACCTTAGGCACAGTCACATAGAAAGCGTTAAAGTATGATATATCAATAAATACTTATATTACTTATTTAACCTAGCAATAAATTCTTGATTTATCCTCTGGGAAACACACAGCAACCTTTTCCCACAAATCCAAAGATGTTTTGAAAAAAGATTGTTAATTGTGAATAAATAATGATTGCTTTGATTTTTAAAAGATAAGACTTACGGTATTTATTACTTTTTTATGAAATACTGAAAAAAATCAAAAGAGAGTACTTAAATCAAGTAAAGTGGCGATAAGGACCTATGAGTAGTTCAAATGGTAGGAACCCCCGCTTTGGGTAGATACAAGCTGAAATTTTAGTAATAGTCTTCGAAATCATGATCGTTCACGTCGTACGGCGAACGTACGACGAACGTACGTTAAAAAAATACTACTACAAACAAATAGCCCGTTTTCTGTGTAAATGCGCCATGGACCCTTGATAAGGCTTTCGCGTCGACACCTTGTCTTTATAAAGCTTTGGCGCCGTGATTTGAAGGGCTCATATTTAATGTTTTCCTTGGAAGCTCAAAGAAGACTTGGCAGCTTTTTGGGGAACAAATAGATTTTACGGTTAGATACGATGTTTATTCTTAATGAATACCTTTATGTTCGTAGCCTTTATATTCTATTTGTAAGTTATGAAATAAAGAATAATCTATCTATCTACTTTCCCGATACGATCTTTTCGTTCCCTGTATTTTATTTATTGGTACTATATATACGAAAAACTTTGATATATATTATTTATTTTCTCCCAACGCGCAACGGCTTGCTTCAGTGCGTCTATTTTAAACTACTAGTTTTTTACGTAAGTTTTTCGAATCCGCCAAATTATCGTGTATCTTTCTTTCTTAGAATTTTTCGTATCACATGAGATGCGCCGATTATTCTTAGAAATTTTCCACGCATTTCCATAACATCAACTAACAGAATTTAATCTACATCCAAACTAGCGCAGCGCATGAGCATT
Organism: Eupithecia pulchellata; assembly: GCA_963931895.1. Lineage (NCBI taxonomy): Eukaryota > Metazoa > Arthropoda > Insecta > Lepidoptera > Geometridae > Eupithecia > Eupithecia pulchellata. The sequence continues at coordinate 3,355,713 of OZ007544.1, forward strand.
GCCTATATATGCCTATATGGCGAGGCAATGCAGCCAGCATCTTGGATACACTTCCAACTGGTATATGGATCAGTTGAGCTACCTGTAGTTTGTTTGCAACACTCTGCAGTTAGCTCAATTATTTCAATTGTAAATACTGGTTCTAGTTATAACGAAATACCTGTATTTTTCTTTTTTATAAACCTACCTTTTTAATTATATAGTTATAGCTACTTAAGTTGTAGTAATGAACGAATAGATTCAGATTCAGATTCCTTTATTATCATAAATCAATAAAAAAGTGTAAAATTAATAAAAGGTACCTTAATTAAGGCTATGACTCGTCAAAACATGATAAATAATTATAATTAACAATTTTGCTGTATAGGGGCAAGTTTTAAGTTTACGAGTATATTAATAAAACATAATAAGAGTGCTTAGTATTGTCTATCAAAATATTTTATCTAGAAAGTGAAGGTTATAATTTATTTCATCAACGTCAAATACCAATATCCATGCCGAGATTCTCTTACTGAACTCCTTGGCGTTATCAGTAAACGTCTAAATAAATCAGTCAGAATAAAATACACTTTGTAAAATACAAAATGGGGATCTTAATTGAATCTTGTGTATTGCGCGTTCCAGCGGAAAAATAAGGTAATTATCTAATGTTTAGAGTGTCGGAAATAAATTTTGTTTTCTTATAAAATTTATCGTGTTAAAATTGACAAAACTTTGAAAAAGATACCGATCTTGATACTTGAATAGACTGCAGTTAGCTCAACTGTAATACTAATTGTAATTTGGTATCATAATTTTTTTAAACATTTATTAAAGAAAATATTGAAATAACCAAATTAGAACTAGTATTTACAATTCAGCTAACTGATACAAACAAACTACAGGTAGCTTAACTGATCCAAATCAAAACCTGTCGGATATATACCCAAGATTCATTTATTGTATTTTTTATTAAAGGTTTTTTTAATTATGTTCCTATTTGAAAAATAACCTAGAATAAAAAAAATATGTAGTAGTTAGACTTTTCAGCTCCAAACCTAGAGTCAACATCAGATTACAGATCCGAAAATCATTACTTACAGTATAAAAAATAGCGTCAATTTTTCATCCGAAGGGTGTCTGAGATATTTATCAATAGATTTTACGAACAAAACCAATATAGAAGATTAATCGAATCATTTATGTTCCAGATAAATTGTCCGGTGTCTTCTTTATACGTTTTTAGGGTACTGCGGGAAGTCGATAAAGCCTCTTCGACGGATAGTAGATTTTTCTTATTGGAGTCAATTTGTAGGCATGTTAGATAGTAGGAAACAGTTTTTCTTGCAATTTTGAAAGGAGATATTAAAAATAAAAAAGTCCTTAGCTAAAAAAAGGTTTTATGCGTGTTTTGTGTATTGGCAAAGATGTAGGTAATAAGTACAAAGTATTATATCTTTTGAGAGATTAGGTACACCACAAATATATTTTAGAAAGGTATGTGAGCTTTAAGTGCATCAGCATCATCATCATCAGCCTATGTTAGTCCACTGCTGGACATAGGCTTCCCCTAATAGCGCCCTGTCTTCAGCTTGTCACATCCAGCATCTGCCAGCAGTCTTTCATCCGACCTAGTAGGGCGTCCTTAACTACGTTTACCTAGTCGCGGTCTCAACTCAAGAACACGTTTACCCCACAGAGCAACACGGGCCGCCGGCGGACCGGAGCGTTTACCCCAACGGTTGTCTGTTATTCGAGAAAAATGGTCGGATTGTTAATTCTAGGAGCTATGTCGATATCTTTAGTGCATACATAATGTCATTACTAGTTCTACCAAGTTTTATTAAATCTTCACTTTGTAGAATTCGGAATACTCACAGAAACTAAAGTAAACAAAAAGTATAATAGGTTAATTGGGAAGTTCTGTATAAAGAGCAATACTAGTTGAGAAAGTTTTGAACGGATTGTAATGCCACAGGGCAAGCTGTGTTCGTTTTAAAGTTTCAGTTGACTCGAGTACCATTTTGGACTTACATATAACTTTAATGCAAAATCTACGACTTCTTATCATCACCACATCATCACCAGCCTATAATAGTCCACTGCTGGACATAGGCCTCCCCTAATGAGCGCCATAGATGGCATCATTATTAGGGGGTTATTGCCCATAATCCCCACGCTGGGCATGCGGGTTGGGGATCGCAGATCGGTGTAGTTGTTCTGCAGAAGGCGCTGCTGCCCGCCCCCCGCTGTGTGTCCCTTAGTCGCCTCTTACGACACCCACGGGAAGATTTGGGGTGGTGAAATTCTATGCCGGCACCACACGGCGATCGACTTCGTATATAGCTAGATATTACATTCTTTATTGCACTAAAACTAACCAAATCAATTCCGGGAACTCATTGTCCAAACAAAGTAAATTTGGACACGAAATAAAAAAGATACGGAATCTTAGAGTGCGTGTGTGAGACTCGTTTGCTAAATCTTTATATATCTTTTAGGGCAGTAAGAGGGTGAAAGTTACTTTGAGAGAATTGAGAGAGTGCCAACATAAGTATGGAGAGTTTCTTGACAACATATAAACATGCAAGTATAAAATAATTTCGACCTTTAATGATAAATAAATTAAAAATACTGGACAATCCACACAGCATCAATCATCCCAAGCTAAGCAGAGATTGTGTTATGGGTACTAGACCGATATACATAATACAATCGGTATATTAAATAGATAGATATTTTTCATTATACATAGAAAATGACCAGAACACCGTGACGAAACTGCAGATCGTACAAATATTTGTATCGAGGTATTCGCCCACCGCGCCACAGAGGTCGTCGAATGATAGTTAATCTATTTTGAATAAACTGATTACAGAGTAATTATTAATAATGCAGCAGTTTTATATGGTAATTTTTGACGGCATGGCTGGGCAGATGTACAGACCATTGAAGACTGACAAAAATGCAATCGAAAAAACCGTAGAAATCAATAAATAATACTCGACACAGCATCATCTAACCCCCAAGGTAGGAAAACTTTGGCTATGGCTATCACATCTTGTGCATAAGTGATAAACCTACATACTACAGAACAAAACATAGATATATTTATGTATATTTTTTATACATAGACTCTACCAGAACATTTAGCTATACAAGGGTTCAGCCCATAGAGCAACGCGGGCCCCCGGTACTCTATGGTTCAGCCCATCTGACTTATTTAAGTTGTAGAATGAACGTTTTATACTGAAGCTAGAATCTTAAATGTATTTTCGCAAGGCCCAGAAAGATGGGTCAGAAACCAAAATATTTTGGCCATAAGGTTCCGGTGACGGATTTATTTCCAAAACAAACGTAATACCAAAATTATTTGTAATTTAAGCATATTTTCACCATGTACTGTTGTTTGTATTAGACTCATATTTATCTAGGTTACACAAATAATAGGAAAACGTGTTTTCTTTGCAAAAATCCGATTTGAATTATAAAGTAAATTATAAAATTATTAGTTTCATTTCAGTAAAGTATTTTGAAAACAAATTTTTTAGAAGTAGGTGGTGAAAATATGCTCAAATCATTTTGGTATTACATATTAAAATTTGTGAATTAGTTTCAAACCAAGAGTCTATAATTTGAACTGGAAACCAGTTTAGACAACAGAATTATTTTTCATCTTTCGAAACCAGGTTTTCAAAAAAGAAAACTAATTCTGTTGTCTAAACTGGTTCCGAACCTTTGGTTTCCTAAGTAGCCGAAAGGTACGTTTTCATCCGTCACCGGAGCCTTAAAGAAACAGTGCATCGTAGAGCAAGTTCCAGTATCTTTAATGTGCTATGCTTTGTAACAAGTAACGGCTAAGCACCAGGTGGACCATTTATACTGGTTCTAAATGGGTTCTTAAATGTCTGGTTTGAAAACATCGTTAGTTAAGCTTCTTACGGTATTATCTTAGAATTTTCTGGGTAATTCTGCCTAAGTAAAACCTATATAATGGAAAACGGGGTGTTTAACCGTGTGTCTTACGGGAACTGGGGTAGGGAACAAAGTGCAATAATAGAAGTTCGACAGTAAATTGTAAGTTTTTTTTAAGTATACTGGATTATATACCAAATCCTGATCAATTAGTGCTGTATCTTTTTTGTAAGTAATAAATTAGCTTAAATTTTTTTTCGTGTTTCCTTCTGTTTTAATAAGTACACTCGAGAGCAAAGCGCTCTAAGAATATAATAAAATTAGGATTTTGTAATCAAAAGTAGCTGCCTATGGATGCCCGCTAAACGAAACACCATGGTTTAACATTGTTATTGCAGGGTTAAAAGTAGCACTCATTAAGAACTTCCGTTCCTTTTGAGTGCCAATAGCCGATGCTAATTACCTACCCTACGTCAATTATCCTGAAATCTAATTGGCCAGTTTTATCGTAGTTCGAAACTTTAGCCAATCAGAGAAGAGCACGATGGCGCCAAACGCCATATTTATTGGGCTCGTTGCATATTAATGAATGAAGTTTTGGGTCAATTTACTAATAGCATAGTTTAAGCTAGGTATGCTTTACTAAAGGGACGATAATATGAGATAAGATTATTCAAGAGAATATAAGGAAGTTTTTATTAAAAAAAATCTTGGGTACCTATAGCCGCATTGTGCATATTGCGAACATTTTTGGTGATTTGAACCGTTGACTAATTTTCGGTGAACATCTTATAAAAGGAGAATTATTATGAAAGCCAAAGCATCAGATGGGAATCCTACAGTCCTACAGTGTTGTGCATGTTATGATGTGACGAAACTATTTTGGACACAGTCAATAAATCTACCTTCGTAGGTGATCAGGTGAGGGTTTTAGGTTTTTTGACTAAAAAGATCGTTCTATTGCTAAATAGTATGATGATCACACAGAGTCTTGTGTACTCGCACTTGATTAGTTTCATTTATTTATTTATAATTATATATATTTTACTATTATTTCATCACAAAGGTTAAAAAGGCTACTGAAACAACTTGTGTTATTCTAGTGAAACCTGAAATTCGAGAGGCTAAAAACCCTGCTATTGGTTTTAGAAACAACCGTAATTGCAATTATGGTTCATCATTTGATAATTAATTGGTTCGAGGTTAATATTATATAACAGTTGAGTCATTCATTTAGGTATTGCTGCGTTTGAGCTGGACAGCTGGACTGCGGCGGATTTCCGACTGTTGTTGAGGAAATCCTTCGCGAGCCTCTCAACCTTTGACTGTTTTCAAAGAATATTTCAGAGAGGAAACGGTTTCTTAACCGCTGCTGGACGTCCTCTGAAAACTCAGTATTAAAATGGGTCTTAACTTGGGCTAGTGACAGTCTCTGACAAACCTGTGTCCTCCACTTAGTGTTATGATCATGAACCTATGATTCCGTCATCCGTAGTTACTATGTTACATTTTCTATTTATCATAAAAATTAAAACATTGGTACATCTATAAAAAAATACGCCAAATTGAGTTCTGAGGAGGCTTACATCAGTCTACTGATCGATAAAGGCCAGGGAGATTCCAAATTTAAAAAACCACAGACTGCAAAGCAGTGTGCCTAACTAGAGCAACCGTCATAGAATGGACCGTTGAATATTTTAGAGGGTCTAAACGTGGTCTTTCAAAGGGTGCATTTTCAGATGCGATTTTACATGCCCCAGGGTTTCAAATTTAGTACTTACTGCAAGCACTTAATATTGGCCTAGCATAACCAACTAGGTGTTGCTAGGTCATCGGCTCTAGAGCGAATATAGCAGCACATACATTATGTGCTGCTATATTCACCAATATGCCCTTTTGGTAAATATCTTGTAACGTTTGCACGTTTACCACAAGGGTTGTTTGGTGCAATTGCTGCATACAGCGAGGCAATGCAGCCAGCGTCTTGGGGACGCTTCTGACTGGTATTCATATGTATAAGTTGAGCTATCTGTAGATTGTTTGCAAAAATCTCCAGTAGATCAATTGTTTCAAATACTACTTCTTATTTGATTCTGTAGGTAATATAATTATAACTGTGTTCGTTAATAAATTTTATTTTTATATTTATTTCACAGTAGTAGTTATGTATACCTAAAATACCTAAGTATACACGCGACCTGTACACTTTATTTTTGCTAGTATTTAAACGAGTTCTTATTACGTTTATTTACCTAGTATTTTAGTGACTAGAAAAATATATAAAAAGTAATTGTGGATATAGTTGTAATTGTTTTTATAAAGTTACTACAATTATTAAGTACCTAATCTATTTTTATTACTACTTAGTTGTTTTCTATGGATAATAAAAACATCTATCTATGTACTCGTGTATTATTATGTACATCAGTTATCTAGTACCCATAACACAAGCTATGCTATTCTTGGAGCTTTATAATGCTTTGTGATTTGTTCAGTATTATTTATTTAGGTGCTTAGAAATATATAACAGAATTGTGTTATTGTGGAATTAGGATGTAAGCGAAAGGTACAGTGCGATACCAAAGCGGGATACAAAAAAGTTTTGACCCTATTACATGAAGTTAGAGAAGCCGGTTCTCAGGAAGTTAAAATAGGTAGAAACCCGAACAATGAATACATGAAACTTCGTTGATAACTTTGGATCAAAAGTACCTACTGAGTTAGATCCAAAGCCTTCCTCAAAGGTCCTAAGGGCAACTAAAATCTACATTTTGGATGGTTAGAACTTGTTGGAAAATCATAATCGTATCTATTCAGACATGCTTAGATCAAAGCGGTATCACCCAGAGGGTAGGTCACTGGTTCTCCCCATTTAGCTATATCCCAAATGGGAAGTAAAGGCACCTGTTAAAAAAATATTATTTTCGGGAGCCGTTTGTCCCCACCGTAAATTTGTATGAGGTTTTATACCTAATCAAGAGAAAGTACATTCAACCTTCAAACGCAATGCTATTTTATATATTATTACAAAAATATTCAGAAACACTCAGAGTGTTAGTGAAATCCGAGCGACTGCGGTAATTCTGTCACTAAAATGGTTAGGTTAGGTTTATATAGTATTTTTGTTAAGTATTCATGGTACACCGCTGCTATTCTTGAAATCTGATAATTATTTCCATTACAAAGTTGCCTGGACAAGATCGCTGCTAAGCGATAAGGCCGCCTATTGTCCTTGTCTTAGGTAATATCTTATGTTTTATTCTTTTTCTGGAGTAAAATAATGCTTTTTTGTATTGTATTGTTGTTTTCTATGTAAAAAATATCTTACGATGTAATATTATTGTATAACATAAATATATAGAAAACTTACCGCTACCGCTCGCGGTAAAAAATACCGCGTAAATCTGAACAAGCCATAAGAATAAACTTAGAGGCGGCGGCCATAAAATAATAATTTTTATGCGGATCCCTAACTTTTTTGTAAATATTCTAAAGCCTATGTTCATCACGGAAAATTTAGGATTCCAATGATGAAATAATTTTTCAAAGCGGTCCAGTAGTTTCGGAGCCTATTCAATTCAAACGAACAATCAAATCTTTCCTCTTTATAATATTAGTATAGATATAGATATTTTATTTTGGACAATTTACATAGCTAAGGTAATGAAAAAATATGTTATTATAGCATCAACATGTTTTTTTTTTTGCTTATGTTAGTGATGGCTTTTGGCGCTAGAGAAGGCCCATGTCCAGTGGGCTATAGGCTGATGATGATAATGAACATTATACTATCGAAAACCATATACCTAGCCTTTAGTAACGTACCTATATTTTCAGCAAACCGTTCGTTTTTTATTTGCCAATTGTTCGTTTGTATCGCTTTGAACGAACAGTTTTTCAGCTGATTGCCCAGTTTGCATGAAAAGGCAATTTCATTGAGGTTTCAAACGTTCCAAAAGTTTTTTAGTGTAATTTAATTTAATTTAAATTTATCTTATGCGCATTTATTTTTAGTGAATCACTAATTGCATACTACTAAGCAGAGCTTGTGTATAAGTACTAGCTAAATGATATACTTAGATATTTTTACTGAAGGTACAGTGCGCGTCAGAATTAAGTATCCCCCTTGTCTACAATATATTTTCGACTACTTCTGATTCCCTTGTAACTTGTCACAAATTTTCACATGCAAAAATTTATCACGCCGCCGCTTAGGATCGAACCGCTTACCCATAATACTCAAAGTCTGAAATTTCCAACTATAACAACTATTGTGTCCTACATACATTAAGATAGGGGGGTACTTTTATGTGACGCGGACTGTACATAGCCAACAAAAATAACTCCCTGAACACATATCTGCAGCCTCTAAGTTTGCAGCTCGTTCAAACATTTATCCCGAGGCGGGAACCTAACCCGCAACCTAATTAGGTGCTTATTTGCATATTCTATTTCCATCAAAGGCCTAATAATAATAAGATTTTGTAGATAATAATAATAACTAATAAATAAGATAGTATATTATGTTTAATATTCAAAAGATATATGGCTAGATTATGAAGATACTACTTATATTTACCACCTCTGTATTATTGTACCATGACATGTCTTTTATGAATAAATGAAATTAAATAAAAAATGCCAAATTATTTTAGATGAGCGCTGATAAAATAAAACAAGCAGATCACGTCCCTCAATCGTCGTTCCATTGTGAAAGAATAACAAGAAATCAGTCACTCACCTTTTTCTCTTTCCTATTATTCTTTTTTTGTTTGGGAAAAATTATTATTTTATTTAAGTCACTACGTTAGTAACTACGGAACAGATCTTAATTTAGAGGATACAGAATAAAGATGCTAGATAATCTAGATGACGAACTCCGTGACGCGGTGGACGATAGTTCGCCTGCGACGAGGAGGATGCGGGTTGAATTCCACACCACAAAGATTTGCACGATCTGCAGATTGTTTTGTTCTACGTATAATAAAAATATATTATATCTATATCATGTCAATCGCTGGTCAGTATCACAGGGCATCAGCATTTCCATGCAGAAAGATAATGCATCCAGCAGCGTATTGATATCAACGGAGCTACCTAAAGTTTGTTTGCAACAGTCCGCAGTTAGCTCATTTGTATCAAATGTAAATAGTTCTAATTTGGTTATTTAACTGTTGTTATCTTTGTTTATAAACTTATATTTACCACCTGATGATGATGATCTTTGTTTCTAACATGTATCATGTATATTGTAATGTATTATGTATATCAGTAATCTAGTACTCATAACACAATATCTGCTTAGCTTGGGGCTGTGTGAATTGTCCAGCATTATTTATTTCATTTCCGCGTTTCCCTCTTTCCTATGGAAATGTCAAAAAAATACGCACAAAAAGCATTATTCGAGTGATTTTTCCGAGTCTGCGTTTGATTTTCCTTGTCTTTGGTCCTACTTAGTACCATAATAACTCAATCAATTCTTGTCTACCTCAGCTATCTTTGTGGTATGCGGGCTAGTAATAATAGTGAATTAGACCAAAAGATTCGGAAAATCAGATGAAAGATAAAAGAAATTCAGCCGCAAATGACATTATTTATAGATAAATAATCCTTTTAATAAAGAAAATAATGCAGTGTTAACAGAATAAAATAATTAAATCTTATATATTATTTCCTAAAACTCTAAGCCGTCACCGGCAGAGAGCCCATTTATAATTATAAAAGCTCTCTTTTAAAAAGAAATAAAAGCTATCTCTTAAAAATGTATAAAAGCGAGCTTTTAAAAATGTATCTTTAAATGGTGTTGTCTTTTGTTTTCGTATACTGGTGATGAAAAACAAAACATATCAAGGCAGATTTGTTTTTCATATCACACGTTGAGATTGTGACTTGTGACGTCATAAATCATTGTAACAAAAACAAAGTCATTTAATGACAATCACGTCATATTTATTAATTAAGTACGTACGCGTATGTAATATCGACGTTGAAAAAAACATTATATATTTTCATGGTTAATTTAATTTTTTTTTGTGTGTATTAGATTATTAGTACCTATTCCTACTGACTATTTTTAAGAATTTGTATTTATAATTTATGTTAATTTAATGTAATTAGTTTTATTAACCGTTTTTAAATAACGTTTTATAAATAAATCAATTAACCTATGTAAGACTTTCGTTTGAAGGTGGGTAGATTGGAATAGAAGTTTGCTGTATAAGGTTTCTAGGTAGGGTTTTTTGTTTTCACAAATATTATAATTACATTATAAATATTAAATAGAAAACAAATTTTTTGACCAGGTATTTTACTCTTGGTACTCATGTAGGTAGGATCCCATTTTTGAATAATTAGTCAATTATAATTTAGCCAGAAAATAGGAATATTATTAATTACTACTCCTTAAATGTGTTGTTATTTAATTTAACTCTGGTGTGTACATTATATGTCTACGTAATGAATTAAATTTAAATTAAATAAATCAAAGAATATTATGTACCCAAACTGAAACAAAACTTCTAACAGAACCATGAAAAACTCACCATCAACTTTCCCCACAATTTATTCCGCCAATTTTCACACGCAAACTTTTTTTAATTTACGTCAAGTGGCTGTGGTCAGAAGCGATTCCGCCACTTGCACAAGTCGCAAAGTTCTTTTTAATCGTGCGGTCAGACACCGGAGGGAAGCGTGCTGCCTCGTGGACCAGTATCGCGTCACTGTAGGCCATTGGTACCAACCGTAGGCCGTTGGTGGTAGAATACGGGCCTTGATTGCGGAAATGTGTGATCTAGAAAAACAAACGGTTTTGTTTTTGGAACGTGTGTTTAGGGATTGGTTTTTGTTAGGTTGTTGGGACTGTTTTGTCAGCGGTCAGGATTTAGCAAAAAGATTTTGTATTTCGAAAGTTGAATTAGGAAAACATAAAATTGTGCGTGAATTTTTTTGATGCGATTTGTTATTATAATAAAAATGGAGCTATAATCATTGGTAAGTACTTACTCGTATAATATGCTAAGCAGGACTTTAATGTGATTTTAGACACAAAGGCAACAAAAGATTTAGGCTCAGTATTTGAAAAGTTGGTTCATGAATAATTTATTTATAAGACAATACCAACAATAAATATAAAATTTCTTATTAGAGAACGTTGAATAAATTAAAATGAATTTGAATCTAGATTCAACTCGTGACGATCACCACAGGTAGGTTACCTTACTACTTACCTAAATTTTTGAACGAAAAAAAAAAAGTTTTTTTAGATGCTTGTAGATGATGCACCAATTTTGATCATTATTTGTTATTGTATTGCATAGAGAATAGAGTGGTTGCATAGGTGGTTACATTGTACCTGTACATTTGTTTTGTGAAACAATTTTCCTGGAAAACTAGGCTCTGTTTTTAAAACCTAACATCCAGAATACCTTTGAATTCTCTGATTGTTCTTAGTTTTAGTAAAATACATCTAATCATTTAAGTATTTAACTGAAAGCGCTATTATACAACAAATAACTTGCAAGGATCTAAAGAATTAATCAATCACGACTAAACACATTCTCATCTCACTTTCAAAAACAAACAGATCATAAATTACGAACCTCACAAAGCGTTTACACTAGGTACTTTATTAGGTTGTTTTCACAAGATTCGCGAAAGTCGTGTTGCCAAATAAATAGACAATATAAGGGTTGAATATTTGGACATAGAAATAACAATATAAAGTAAGGGCGGACTATGCCCCTAATCAAGGGGGGCTGCAAGAGGTCGCGATAAAAAGGCCCGTTGGACGATGGTACCACCTGCTGGTAAATTAGCGCCACTCTAGAATTAAATATTTTTACACTTTGATGAGTTAAATAAATAATAAACGCAGGCGTTACTTGCGAATCAAATTAAGCAATAGTATCTGCTATCAAAAATAATTTTATAATTATTTAATTTATAGGAGATCCCGAGTTTGAGGGAATATTATAACTAAAATATTATGTTAATTACTTTCTTTTTTGCACTTTCTTTTTCTGCTTTGGGCATAATCTTACCTAGAGATAAGTGTTTTTCCTATTTATAATGTTTTTCAAGTAGATAAATATTATCTTGTTTTTCTATTGCTTGGCTGCTGTATAGAAATAATAACCAAGAATAATTATATAGATATAGAAGACAAGAATAATAAAAAGTTTGAAAACGACAAAGAAAATTAAAATAAAATTATTGTTTATTTATTTTATTAATTTAATAATCGAGCAAACTGCAGACTGTGCAAACAGTCTTCAGGTTGCTCAAGAAATACAATTATTTTATCAATTTCCACATTATTTTACTTATCAATTATTGAAATCAACACGAAGCAGCACTTCAATGTTCTTTTTCTATGTAACAAGGGAAGTTTGGAAATGGTTTTTTCTTTATGTTGGGATAACTAGGTTTTTTGGTTTCCCTGTTATGAGGGAACCACGATTAACTGACCTCAAAGAGATGCTGTTGGTTCAACACCATTAGTTTCCTTTTGTCTTGAGAAACCTTCAAATTGACGACCACTGTGGCGCGGTGGGCGAAGGTCCGCCTGCGACGCAGGAGATTGCGGGTTCGATTCCCGCCTCGGGACAAATATTTGTACGATCTGCATATATTTGTTCAGGGGTTCTGGTTGTTTTCTATGTACCTATAATAAAAAATATCTATCTATTTTATAATATTGTATTATGTACCTCTATATCAGTCATCTAGTACCCTTAACACAAGCTCTGCTTAGCTTGGGGCTAGATGATGCTGTGTGGATTGTCCAGCATTGTTTATTTATGTATATTTATTATTATAATTGTATCTATCCACACTTCCGCGTTTTTCGTTTATATCTCAAAAGTTGGTTTTGCGGCTTAGCGATGTTTTAGCTATCGAAGGGCTGTGTTTCCTTATTAACCGACCATATCAAAAAGTTTTTCGTCCATAGTTTTAGTTGTAGTATTTTGGAAAATAATAAGTTGGAAAATTTAATTTGTATATTTTGAAAAACGCGATGGCGTTCGTAATATTCATTTGGATAAAACTTCTAAGAGTCACTACGAAATTTAATGATTTCGAAATTTGCATATTTGTTCTACAATACCCACAGTATTTCAAAACTAAGGGAGAAGTTTTATCTAGGCAAACTAGACAAAAAGATAAGATTTATATGCCAAATCACCTTTCTAAGCTTTTCGCCAGAAATTCGTTTTGCATGGCAATAAAGATAGGTATATAATAACTTACCGAAAGAATTTAAGCACTTACCAATGACATTGTTTAAAAATAGACTTAACAAATGGCTACTGACTCATTGTTTTTATAGCGTGGACGAATATTTAAATTTTAAAGCAACAATAAATTTTTAATTTAGTTTCCAAAAGCGTAATTTGTAGTAAGTAGGTAGTATTAATATTCACACACCAGACCATAACTTCGTATTGAAACCTGCGACCTTTTTTTTTTTTTTTTGGTAGTATTGATACCTTTGACAAAAACTATATTTTTTGGGATATAATTTAATTTCCCAGAGATTACCTCGAGTGCGAAGGCTTACGCATTATAATAACAAAAATCTCCGATCTCAATCGTTTTGTTTGAAATTTGACTTGTCTAAGTGCTTATTTTGTAAGCCTAAAGAAATAAAGTTATTGAATCTGAATCTGAATCTCAAATGGTAAAAATCTACTCGAAAAAAGGTGTAAAAAGAAATAGGCAAAGCAGACTCATTATTTTTAAGTTCCCTTCATCCCCAGAAAGGGTTGAACTTGGAACTTATTCGCAGATAAATCATTCCTCGTTGAAATTGACATATTTATTGGGCATATCTTTGAGCTAAGAAAGAGCCCAAGGTTTTTTATTAGCCACTGGAGATTTTATAAAAAAATCGCTTATTCTGGAGGTATAGCTATAATCTAGCTATATCTGGAAAGCCGTTTCTAGGGTTTTGGATCTATAACAGTTTGGTTCAGAACAAATTTATAAAGGTTACATACTTTTTAAATATTACCTCTTTCCCTGTTGGCAGAGCACGTGGCCAGAGGGGAGCAATAAATGTAAAATTTTGTAGGCGTTTGTAGATATGGATCTTTATTTTACAGGAAATATGTAGAGTGTGTAAAAAGAACATTAATTTAAAAATAGGTTAAAAATCTAATGTTCAAAGGCAAAAGTTATTGAGTGTCAAATGAGAGGAAAAAATTTGGGCATTTCGAACCAAAGTCAAGTTTCATACTTTTTAAAAGATTCAAGAAAAATTTATTAGAAGTTGTTTAATCGTTGAAGTAACGGGTACTTTTGGGAGCTATGTATCTAACATAACTGACATAAATTCGATAACAGTAAAAATATTTACTTTGACAAAATTCCATCCTATTCTGATAGCGCGCGGATTTTAAATTTGATTTTCTCCCGTCAGGTTATTTCTCTTTAAAATATTATAATGAGTAAAGATTTCATTATTTACTTGTATTGATTGAATACTCAAAACTAATGAACATGTTTGAAAAATATTTCAGCATTAGAATCCTACATTATCCTTGAACATAGGTTATAGAATATTTTCAAAAAGTTAGGAACCCGTATGAAAACTTCAATAACTACACCCGATGTATTGAATTTTTTGTTCAACACAACGAAGCCGGGGCGGTCCGCTAGTTCACTATAAGTTTTATCGACGAGTTTCGTTGATAAATAACGCGGTAAATATACCACCTCCATACAGGGTGTTTAATGTTTTACGGAAGAAGCTGATAGTAAATATCTTGAGGCTTAGTTTTATGGTTTAAAACCGCTATAAATACAGCTCGTAGAGTAAATGTAACCTTTTGCGTCTCAATTTTATAAAAAGGTTTTTTAACAGGGGAAAAACTTTTATTAACAAACAGACAGACAGACAGTTACAATTACATAATCAAATTAGAACTAGTATTTACAGTTGAATCAATTGAGCTAACTGCAGACGGTAAAAAGGTTAACCAAAACTTTTTTCTTCAAAGCAAAAGCTACCCTCAAGAATATTAAATACTGTTTATTATGTATTTGTCAATAGACAAACAGCCTACAGCTGATGCCTGTATCAGTGTTGAATTTTGTCATTACGTCACTTTTCTAGAACGATATTTTTGACTCGTAACCAAAAAAAAATTGACCCAGTATAACAGTTAAACTAAACTAACAGAAGGTATATAAGTTCAAACGTCGCACAAGAGTCTTCCGCAATCAGAACCGTAATTAGATTCTTGAAGGAAAATCTGAATCTGTCCCAATTTCGTATGGAAATAGCTCCAGGCGAGACTTTATCTGCAGAACGTTTCAATGCGTGGTTCTTAACCTTTATTCTTAAACTCTGACGACCTCTGTTGCGCGGTGGGCAAAGGTCCGCCTACGAAACATAGGTTGCGGGTTCGATTCCCGCTTCGGGACAAATTTTTGTACGATCTACAGATATTTGTTCAGAGTGTTCTGGTCGTTTTCTATGTATACTAAAAATATCTATCTATGGAATCTATTATATTATGTATATCAGTCATCTAGTACCCATAATCTCTGTTTAGCTTGGGGCTAGGTGATGCTGTGTGGATTGTCCAGCATTATTATTATTATTATTTATTATAATTATACTATATTTTCCGCATAAATGACGAACGCTAAGGCCCGAAGGTCTGCCAGCGATGTTTGTACGATCTGCAGATATTTGTTCCGGGTGTTCTGGTCGTTTTCTATGTATACATGTAAAAGGTTATGTCATAATAGTTTTCTATGTATACCTACATGTAAAAGGTTATGTCATATGGAGGGTATGTACCTTAAATATTGTAGATGAAAATTTTACTGAAAGAAGACATTAGTCTAATTTAACAAACAATTTAAACGGCATTCATAGGTTTTTTAATATTTACACGGTTGAACTGGGAATCGAACCCGCTAAGAACCAACACAACCCCAACACGAGAAAAATAATTACCCTGTAGCTTTATCATACCAAACGAAAGGTTTCAGCATGAGGATAATTTTTGATAATGAACATAGTATCCGAAATAAAAGGAAGACCGCGAATTCACAATTGATGTGAAGTTTTCTTCAGAAAAAATTATACTCGTAACTGACAATCTAATCTACCTTATAATAGTTATAATACTTTTACTGAAAGACGAGAACTCTGTGTCTAGTTAAACCTAACATAGGCTTTACGACACTTCTAACCGAAACTTACATAATATGTAAAATTTAATTACCGAAATAAATCATCATCATCACCAGCCTATAATAGTCCAATGCTGGACATAGGCCTCCCCTAATGAGCGCCGTAGATGGCATCATTATTTGGGGGTTATTGCCCATAATCCCCACGCTGGACATGCGGGTTGGTGATCGCAGTTCGGTGTAGGTTGTTCTGCAGAAGGCGCTGCTGTCCGCCCCCGCTGTGTTTCCCTTAGTCGCCTCTTACGACACCCACGGGAAGAGTTGGTGAAATTGTATGCCGGCACCACACGGCGGAAATAAATAAAATAATTAAATAAATAAATCTTCAACCATGTAACTACAGAAGCAACCACAGGAGGAGAAAGTCCCTGACGACCGAGCCTCGAAAGATTTATCGCATAAAAAACTGAAACTGTCTGCTGTCACTGACATTGCCATAACCAACCACATAAAAATCAATTGTGTTCGCAAAACAAATAACAATTTTTCATTTTGTATTCCCAAACACTCTGTTTGGCAATTAAGTTAATGAATCGGTATCGGACGATCTGATACAATACCGGTATAATAACGGTATTGGGTTATGGAACGTTACGCATAGATTTATTCTGGACGTGACTCGAATGATACCGACCACGGTTAGAACCGTGGACAGAAAGCCGCTTCTCTTCGACTTCGAAATATATCAAAACCAGGATATCTATATTAAGGCGCTGTATAAAGACAATATTTAGGTATTAGTAGTATTATTTAGTAGTTCGTAGCGCTTGACAAATAAAGTTGAAAATGGTGATGCGTTTGATTTAGTTGAATCTCTTTTTCGACAATGTCAACATTATTTATCGGTTATAATTTATTTTAAAAATAAATACACCAGTAAGTTAAAATCTTTATACATATTTCTCTAGATGATCAAAATTATAAAATGTTATCACTCAAAATATTGAGCATTTCGAGACGAAAAAGTATTTTCGTGTTCTTTCTTGCGATTTTGTTTCAAGTTTCTAGATGGTTTTTATGAAATATTTTCGTATAAGTCTTTTTTCCATAAACTTGACTATATACTGTATTTTTTTGGGCTTGTAATATGTCGCAGTACGCCTAACTGTGCGACGAAAATGTGGACGTTTTGCGGTTTCTGTGTTTGGGCAGCGCCTTAACTACGTACCTACCTAGTTTTCGTCCGTGTGGGTAGGTTTACAAAACCTTACGTCAGCTGCTAAATAATCTCCTTGTAAAATCCAATTGTTTTAAAGTTGTCTGGTTGAGTTTTCTCTAGAGCGATAAGACCGCCATTATCATGAATTTTTAAAGTTAAATAAACAATATATAAATGATGTCCACACAGCATCATCTAACCCCAAACAAAGGTTATTTATTATAAATAGAAAACAACCTGAACAAATATCTGCAGACTGTACAAACATACAAACAACAACACAAATGTGTCGAGTCGGGAATCGTACCCGTTGCAGGACAAATGTCGTCAGCTGTTTTGATTTTAATTTATTTATGAGTAGGTACGTAATGCCAACGATCTATTCTACTATTTTGTTTGATGACCCCTGTGGCGAGGTGGTCGAAGGGCCGCCTGCGACGCAGGAGGTTGTGGGTTCGATGCCCGCCTCGGGGTAAATATTTGTACGATCTGCAGATATTTGTTCAGGGTGTTCTGGTCGTTTTCTATCTATAAAAAATATCCATCTATGTAATAAAATTGTATTATGTAGTAGGTATATCAGTCATATTAGTATCCATAACACAAGCTCCGCTTAGCTTGGGGCTAGATGATGCTGTGTGGATTGTCCGGCATGATTTTTTATTTTAATTAGTAAGGCTTTATAAAACACTATAAAACTGTTTTTAATTCGATTAAGGTAACAGCAAACAAGTTGAAATAAATTGCCTTAACTGGAGAGCTTTTTCACGCATTCTGGGCCCTAAGGGGCTAATTAAGGTTAGGGAAATTAATATTTGGAGAATATAGAGAATGAGGAAGTTTTTTGATTAAAATTAAAATATAAGACCTCTCTTGGTTTTTTCTTGATTGATGACTTGAAAGATTAACTTTTCTGTAACGAACTCCGAATTTTTAATAAGAAAATAAATAAGTTTTAATTTAGTTAAGAATGGGTGAATTAAACATCAAGTGGGATTGAGCTATGAATTGATTAATTCTCATTAAATTTATTCCAAAGATAGAGAAAACTAGAAAAAATTACGATGTCAAATTTTTTACGAGTATATCAGTCATCTAATACAAGTCTAATACCCATAACACAAGCCCAACACAGCCTTAGCTTGGCTCTATATACATTACATTGATAGATATTATGCATAGATATCGACCAGAACACCCGGAACTAATATGTAAAGTAAGTAAAAGTAAAAGTTTATTATCCAGAAAAGGCTTATAAAGTACAGTACATTTTAAACTTAAATGCTAAATGTATGTGTAGATCGTACAAACATTTGCTCCAAGGCGACACTAGGGCATCGGAACCGGGTTTTCCCGGAATCGAAAGAACCGGGAATACCCGGTTCTTGGGTCTACAAAAAGAACCGGTTCTCAAAATATTCAGAACCGGGTTTTCGGTTCTTTCGATTCTCCTAAAAATATTGATTATTGTAGGTTAATGAAACTCAGAAGTCACTACGCATCAAGGCGTTGCATAAAATAAGGAGTAGGTACGGGTTGGGGGCGGGGAGACATTCCCCGCTCCCGACCCGTACCTACACAGCAGCGACTCAAACCGTGCTGCCATCCGCCATTTATTTTATATAGTCTGTCGAAAGCGTTCCGATTTCGTGCTTGTGTTGTGTGTATGTTGCAGCGTAGTATAATAGTTTGTGTGTGTATAGTTGCTCGTTTGGATTAACGCTGTTATTATAGGTAAGTGCGTCTTCTATCATTATTATTCTTTGGTTCACTACTTTTTGCCTATTACATTGTAGATGGCAAAAATAGGCATAGGTAGGGAAAGAAGTCAGTAAAGTATTTTATTCTTTGCCTTTTTTATAAGTTGTTTAATGTAAGTATAGTGGATTTCAGGTATAACGACTATGAAGGGTCCACTGTGATATCGCCGTTATAACCCAGAAGTCGACTGACAGACTAAGACAATAAGCAGATGCATGTATATGTTTTATGTTCTTAAATTATTTATTGAATATTTGCATACATAGTCAACAAGGCAGAAAGCGGAATATTTGACAAATGAAGAGGAACTTAACAGGCAATTAAAAGAAGCTTCCACTGCGAGAACATCCACGCCAGATGATTTATATACTACGGTGAGGGTAGAAATGGCACTCTTCGAGAATGGTGGTCAACGAGGCCGATATCTGTCGCTGGCTTACCATTTGATCACCATCCCACCTACCAGTGTGGAGCCGGAACGCATATTTTTATCTGCTGGTATAATATGTAACAGACTGCGCTCAGCTTTGGGTGACAAAACCCTAGATGCCCTCATATTTTTGCGTTCATATTAATTACCTAGGTAAAAAATATATTCAAAGTTAAAAATTTGTTTATTAGGTTAAAAATCAAGATCTATTACCATTTTATGTGTATTTTTTTTATAAGTGAAATATATAAGTTCCTTCAATGGGAACCTACTTTATTGTTTATGTTTATTTTATTTGATTAGTAAAAGTTTCTATTATTTTTGTGTTAATTATGTGTAGTTGAATAATTTTGTTTCTCTTTCGTTTTATTGCAATAGCTGATGTTTAAGTTGCTTCGCTGTGGCTATATAGTTTACAAAAATAATTTTATGTAAAAAGTGATTGTTGCAAGACTGAGATTAAAAAGATAAAATTAAGAAATAAAAATAGCTATGATTATAAATTCCCTGTTTGATTTGGACCCCACTATAGATATTGTAAGACAAAAATATAATTCTAATAATTTTTTTTTTTATTTCTTTATTTATTATATGGGAGTTTAGTCACACAGTGACTATGTCACTCCCGTATTCTAATAAATTAAGAAAAGAACCGAAAGAACCGAAAAAACCGGGTACCCGGTTCTGCGTTGAAACAGGAATCGAAAGAACCGGTTCTTAAAATATGACCGGTTCTCGATGCCCTAGCGACAACGAACACGCAATCTCGTACGTCGCAGGCGTATCTCCAACAGTAGAGCCAAAAAGGTCGTCGTATAGAAATAAATAAATAATGCTGAGCAATCCATACCGCATCATCTAACCCCAAGTTAAGCAGATCTTGCGTTATGGGTACTAGTTGACTGATATACTTAATACAATATACTATACATTTTTATACTATAGAAAACACGTAGAATAGTGTCCCGAGGCGGGAATCGAACCTCTCATCCCGACAAAGTAGCCGTAGCTATCAATAACGTATGTAGAAAAGTGTAGCAACCACAGAATCCTGAATAATGGTGCATTATGATTCAGTTTTCTGTGATAGCAACCAACAATGGTTGGCTACTGAGTGATTTCGATGCTATCACCGCGTACCTATCGGCTTGTTGCCCAGTGGCGTGGAATGGAATAGAGAATAGATTTGAATGAAGTAAATTGCATTAGTACACGATACACTGCATGTTATTAAAATGCTGGGTTAGATAACGCCTCTATTTCGTGATATATAACTATCAGGCATAACTCGATATTCGTCCATTATTTTTTAAATTGAATTGAACGTCGAAATATGGAGAATATTGAAATGTTCTTCACATTGAAATGTTCTTCACGTTTCAACGTATGTTGATATTTATATTTATATATATTTCCCTACGAGAAATAACGAAACCTACTGATTTTATTTGTCAACAGTACTTTTCTTTTTGTACCTTTTGTTATTAGTATTTTAGACATGAGGCGAAAGCAGATTTTTTGGAATGTGGGGCAACAAGTGAGGCGAACGTGGAACAAATCAAATTAACGTTGTCATCCCCGCCTCGGGACAAATATTAATTTATTATTATTTTATTTAGTTGTATTAAATATTATTACAACATTTTATGTAGATTGATAAATAATCTACATACAATGTTGTAATAAATATATTCGGCCTCTCACTGGTATTACGGGTGTTTTCATTGTATATAATAAAAAAATATATTTATGTAGTATATTGCATTAAGTATATCAGTCATCTAGTACCCATAGCACAAGCTCTGCTTAACTTGGGGCTAGATGATGCGGCGTGGATTGCTCAGCATTACCTATTTATTTATTTCTATACGACGACCTTTATGGCGCGACCGGCGAAGATCCGCCTGCGACGAAGGAGGTTGCGGGTTCGATTCCCGCCTCGGGACAAATATTTGTATGATCTGCAGATATTTTTTCAGGATGTTCTGGTCGTTTTCTATGCATAGTAAAAATATCTTTATAATGTAATAATATTGTATTATGTATATCAGTCATAAAGTACACATAACACAAGCTCCGCTTAGCTTGGGACTAGATGATGCTGTGTGGATTGTCCGGCACTATTTATTTATTTATTTATCTATACTATCCGTATAAAAACTGTGAAACCCATCGTGTTATTGTGTATAATTTCTGAAATTTTTGTTTAATACCCGTGCGAAGCCGGGGCGGACCGCTAGTAATATTATAAAGAGGAAAGATTTGATTGTTTGTTTGAATTGAATAGGCTCCGAAACTACTGGACCGATTTGAAAAATTCTTTCACCATTAGAATCCTCAATTTTCCGTGATGAACATAGGCTATATAATATTTTCAAAAATGTTAGGGATCCGCATGAAAAATTCAATAATTGAACAGTGTCAGCTATGGAGTGTCGAGTCAATGTCAAAAATCCCAATGCTGAGGGATCCGTATGAAAACTGAGAAACCGATCGTGATAATGTGTACCTATAATTTCTGAAATTTTTGTTTAATACCCGTGCGAAGCCCGGCGGACCGCTAGTATATTATTATAGGAATAAAATATTAATCGTGGGCGGGCCCTGTGGGTGAGCTGTGGATGCGTTATTTTTTTTTTTGTGTAATTATTATATTTGACAACTCATCTATTATTATTTTCCTTATTGTAAAGACTGAATAGAATTACCTCCTTTTATATTAAAAAACAATAAAATATGACAAAATGCTAACACAAGCAGTAGGGCAAGCACGGGCTTTCTTGTCTAAGGTAGAATAGACAAAAATTACGACACTTTGTCATCGAATGCGTAAATTATTTGAAATTAATTTCTTCAACTTCAATAATGTACGCAATGTATGGCGATGCGATGTCATTATTGTCTATTCTATCTTATAGAACAATCGCCGTGCTTGGCCTACAGGTCTAAAATAAAAGAAAACCTGAGATATACCCTTTCTTTTGTTTTTCGTATGATGAGAATATATTACGAAAAACAAAAGAAAGTGTCTCGTGTCGTGTCTTTTGTAATGTTGACGTCACAAAGTCGAAGGATTTCTGACGTCAATCATTGTCACATTATATATGATAAAATAAAAGACGATCGCGTCAGCTTTAGATTACCAGCTATAAGAGTATATAAATACATAAAGAAAATAGAAATAGCTAGAAAATCCACACAGCAACATCTAGCGAACACAGAAAAATTGCAATTTCTATGTACCTGTCTAAAAATTGCTGTGAAAAAACGGGTTAGGGTAAATCTAGCTAAAGCGAGAGAGAGAGAGAGTGTAGAAAATTTAAAAAAGGAATTTCTTGATTCCTATTAACATGGAGGTATCTCCATTTCAATTTAATTTTCTACTTTTACATTAAATTCTTTCCTTATTTTCCTTTACCTACTTTAAACCAATGTTCTCTAAAACCTTTTTATCCAAATATCTAATTTCCGCCCGCCCATTTCTGTAAACCGAGCCAAGGGGAAAAACGAACAAACTTCCATACAAAACCAACTTTTAGGCCACGGCCGCACTGCAAGTTGCGGCCAGGTTAGCGAGTTGCTGCGGTAGTAGTGAAAATTTTTACAGAAGACGCCAAGCTCCTTTCCCAACTCAAATCAGCTCCACTACCTAAACGACTCAAAACTCCCCAATGAAATTTTGTCATTTTTGTTATAAGATGATATGGGTGACGGCACTAATTTGAGTAAGGAAAACGCCTTAATTCATTCAATCTCGGTTACGAACCTAGACGCCAGGCGACAACTGAGCTATAGAATCTTGAGCTATAAAAGCTTAGTTGTCACCTGGCGTTTAGGTTGCAGTACAGGCGGGGTGCCTGTACTGCAGTCCTGTAAATTTGCATATATCATTATCATTAGTGTACAAAATGATAAATACCAAAAAAAACTACGCCCATTATCTTAGTGTAACATAGTTAAAATAAACCTAGTTACGTGTGCCACGCGATTGCGACTGATCGTCTACGAAAACGCCAGAACAACACATTCTTCTCATATATCTTTTCATTTGACGCATCGTGATGCTCGCTCACCTAGCCATACGCTCTTACAGTGCGGCCGTGGCTCTTACGTTTCTACACGCTATATTAAACCGAAAGTTAAGGTAACGACGGTTGATTTTACCTTAACAGCTGTGTTGTAACTTCTTAACTTACTTTCTAGTTATTAGAATATAAATCTTGAAGGTAAGGGAAAGAGTTTGTTTTTCCTTGTGTCTGTTTATTAGTAAAAGTGCTTATTCTGTTATTTAGATAGTCTGGAGTGGAGTTTTGTGTTTTTGAAAGGTATTTGAGGGGATAAATAGAATTAAATATCTTGGTGGTTTTTATAAGAAAATAGTTTTGGGAAAAAATTAGAATACCTAATTAGTAGTAAATGACCGTTATTATATTTCTATGAATAGGTACTAATATTTATATACAGGATGGATCTTCGAGAGAAAAATTTAAATGAACCAAAAATCTACAACACCTTTTTTCTTTTTAACTTATTATAATAATTTATGGTATAAAATATGACTTGCCAAAAAGCTTATACTGTAAGCCGAAACCATCCTAAACAAATAAAATTACTGAAAAAAAATTGGATAGAAATCCGGTTGCCGTTTGGTGCCGGCATAGAATTTCACCATCCCAACTCTTCCCGTGGGTGTCGTAAGAGGCGACTAAGGGAAACACACCAGGGGGCGGGCAGCAGCGCCTTCTGCAGAACAACTACACCGAACTGCGATCCCCAAACCGCATGCCCAGCATGGGGATTATGGGCAATAACCCCTAAATAATGATGCCATCTATGGCGCTCATTAGGGGAGGCCTATGTCCAGCAGTGGACTATTATAGGCTGGTGATGTTGATGTTGATGTTATAATCATACATCATTTACAAAACCCTTTTCGTCTATCATATCATTTACCCTCATAACCCCTTGAAACACCCTGTATAACCAACTAGTAACGGCCCAACTCCCGACTTCCAGGTGTTACTAATTAGGTAATGCTCGGGGCGGTGTTGTCAGCTTGATATTTAACCCTTTTACCCGAGTTTTGGGGAAAATAATTGCTGTTTTGCTAGTTACTATTAGCACTATTTTGAAGTTAAGCTAAATTTTGGAGCGCCTGAGGCAGTTTTTGCGAAGTGGTACCTAAAGTGTTGATGGCATAGTGCATAGGTTAGGAAATTCTTCTACTTTGTCCATTTCTCTATGCCTCTGTTCATAGACACAGTAGATATTGCTTTCTGGCTTCTGGTGACAGTAGATTTTAAAGCAATAGAAAGTATTAAAACTATTGTTGAGATTATTTTATTGTGTGAAATTTTTGCATTTTGTTTGTTAAAAATATAAATATCAATTACTATAAGATAGTTTTTAAAAATGTAACTGAAAAATATGAGCTGCTTCATCAGTTAATATTTTTAAGGGACTGACACTGGCAAGAAATTTAGGATTGAAATGGTAAAGAATTTTTCAAATCGAAAACGATCAGCATCCGGGGGTTGTTAATGTGCTATGGGCAAGATAGATAGAAAACATTTTATAACTCCACATAAAGAAAGCGAATATAATTATCAGACATGCATAAAGTAGTAAGCATAAAGGGCGGCATTATAGCTATCCTTGACCGTAAGCTAGATAAATCTCCTAGGGCTAGATGATGCTTTGTGAATTGTCCAACATTATTTATAATTTATTTATTCTATTATATTACTGGTTTTTTATTTATTACTAAGCGCGTGATATATATTTCATTACTAAAATTAATCAATTAAATCCGAACACTTAACAAAATCAAACATCAACCCGCAAAAGCTTTCAACTTATTAAGCTACGGTACGATATCAAACCAATATGAAGCAATATAATCCGTGTTACATTGTAACAGGGTCGCAAATTGCCTGACACCCGTTAAGTGCTTGTGTACCTGAATATATTCATGTACACTGAGCTCCATTGATAGGTAAACACTGTTAAGTTTCACGTAACTTCCTAACCACCTTATTCATAATAGTCTGCTCACTCAATGTCTTATTATTATTATATTGTATCTAATTTCCATGATCCCTAACTTTTTTGAAAATATTCTATAGGTACACAATATAATGAATAATGGTGAAATAATTTGTCAAATTATACTTCCTCTACTTGAAGCATGTCTGTTTGTAATCTTTGAGTGGTATAATAAAGATCTTTTCTATTCCAAGCTATCTTATGTGATTACGAAACTATGTGTCAGGGAAGATACCAATCGATGCAGCTGACTGTACATAAGTACCTAAACTTTGTAATGTACTGTAGCGTGCAGCTAATTAGGCTTTAGTACTATCGCGGTGCTAACTGCATGGCTAAACTCGCTAAAGCCTTCAATGCATATTTGATTTCGACTCCATATGGCAAAAGCCAAGCTCGCCGGCCATTGTTATTTTAGTTGGTTCTATTTTATACCTGAATAGGCCATCTGGGTTATAAAATACCGGCCAAGTGCGAATCAAACATAAAGGGTTCTGTGAAAAGAATACCTATATCTAAGAAGATTTTACAATAATAGATATATGTGTTTAAATGATGTTAAATTGCTAATGATAATATTATGACCTTAAAATTCGTCGTCTTACGTTAATATAAACACAAACTAAACCAACAAATAATATTCACATTAATATTATTCCACGATAATCATAACATTTGACTGATATAATATATTGTTGTTTGTTTTCGATAAACTAAGACAACTTCGAATGTACGAGTACCTCATGATTTGAATAGCAAACCAAACGGGCTATGGCTCTGGCAAGCGGCCAATGCTTTAGTTAGAATAACAGATGTAAACATGTCTTGGTAATACGGCAAAGCAGTTTGGCTCGGTGGCTGCTGCAAAAACATGTTTAAAAATGCCACAAACTTGGGTAAATATGCAAGCCATGAGAGCGCCGCACAAAATTTGGGGGTTAAAAACCAACACCCTAAAGACTGAAGTCTAATTTAAAATGCTTCACCAGGCACAAAGTCGCCGTAACCGTTATCGGATAGGGCATCAAAATCATGATTTAGCGCACCCTGCACTGACTGCCAATATACTTTATTTTACGAAACAGATACTACTATTCCATATATATAATTTATTATCAGCTTACGAAAAGAAATATAATATGTATCTTCGAGCGTGCGCTATCTTTTTCTTGCATTCGCTTGAATACCTTCTACGCATAGTATGTGGCCAGCTATTGTCTTGTACTCCGTAGCTAATAAAACTTACAGAAGATACACCATATATACATATAAAGGTGGTACTATATATTAGTACCTACTAAATTACACCTAATAACTACCTAATAACTAAGTTTAAATAACTTTGCTAAAAGAACCTGAGGGTACCTAATGAGACAGAGCCTTTACTTTCCGTGCTAGTTTACAACTGTGTTACGGCAAAGTAATGATTCTCATCCAATAAATAAGGGTCATATTTGCGTGCTAGCGGCTTCGCAACAAAATTATCAAAGTGACCAGCAGTTAGGTAGGTCTATTGTTTTAGATGGTGAGCGATAACAAGTTTGCTCGTATACTACAGTAAGTACCTCATCATCATCATCATCATCAGCCTATGTTAGTCCACTGTTGGACATAGGCCTCCCCTAATGAGCGCCATAGCGCCCTGTCTTCGGCTTGTCGCATCCAGCATCTGCCAGCAGTCTTTCGCAGATCGTCATCCCACCTGGTCGGAGGGCGTCCTACACTACGTTTACCGAGTCGCGGTCTCCACTCAAGAACACGTTTACCCCAGCGGTTATCGGTTCTTCGCGAAATATGGCCGGCCCACTGCCACTTCAGTTGGCTAATTCTCTGAGCTATGTCGATGACTTTAGTTCTCTGTCGGATGTATTCGTTACGAATCCTATCCTTCAGAGAAACTCCGAGCATAGCTCTTTCCATAGCGCGCTGAGCGACTTTGAACTGGTGGACCAACCCTATCGTGAGTGTCCACGTCTCAGCTCCGTAGGTCATGACTGGTAGGACGCACTGATTAAAAACTTTCGTTTTCAAACATTGCGGTATGGATGACGAGAAGACTCGACGTAGTTTTCCGAACGCTGCCCAGCCTAGCTGGATCCTCCTCTTGGCTTCCTTCTCGAAATTGTTTTTACCCAACTGCAAAATCTGCCCGAGGTAAGTGTACTCAGAAACAATTTCGAGAAGGTGGCCATGTACGATCACCGGTCTTGGATCAATGTGGGCATTGATCATGACTTTGGTTTTATCCAAATTCATGCCAAGACCGATACATCGGGAGGCTGAAGCTAGACTGTCCAGCATCCGGTTCAGCTCCTCTAGCGACTCCGCCATTAAGACTATGTCATCAGCGAATCGCAGGTGTGAGATGTAGTCGCCGTTTATGTTGATGCCCTTGTCTTTCCAGTCCAGCGTCTTAAACATATCTTCCAACGCGCTCGTGAACAGTTTCGGGGATATGACATCCCCCTGCCTCACTCCTCTGCGCAGTTGGATCGGTTTAGTCTGCTGGTCCTGTACTCGGACACTCATCGTAGCGGCTTCGTAGAGACATCTCAGCACCTCGATATAACGATAGTCTACTTGGCATCGCTGTAAGGATTGTAGAACAGCCCAGGTTTCAACGGAGTCAAAGGCCTTCTCATAGTCCACAAAAGCCAGACACAGGGGCTGATTATACTCTTCGGACTTCTGTATAATCTGCCTCACTGTGTGAATGTGGTCTATGGTACCATATCCTCCGCGAAACCCAGCCTGCTCCGGTGGCTGAAACTCATCGAGTCTCCTGGCGAGACGGTTCGATATAACTCGTGAGAAAAGCTTATAGACGTGACTTAGGAGCGAGATGGGTCTATAATTTTTAAGAAGGGTTTTATCTCCCTTCTTAAAAAAGAGCACCACCAAACTCCCACTCCACGCCTTTGGAGTTCTCCCACTGTGAAGGACGGCGTTGAAGAGGCTCTGTAACTCCTGTATAACAGGGTATCCTCCAGCTTTCAAAAGCTCTGACGTTATTCCGTCCTCACCGGGGGCTTTTCCATTTTTAAGCTGCCTCAGAGCTAACACGATCTCGTCTTGACTGATGTCTGGCAGTTCGTCGGTATAGTGGCGTATCAAGGTGGCTCTAGAATCGTGGTCGTCTCGTTGGGAACGGGGAGCATGTGCAGCGTATAAACGGCCATAAAAGTCCTCTATCTCGGCCGATATCTCCGGCTTCGACAATACGGTCCTTCCGTCGTGCGTTGAAAGCTTCGTCAGGTGGCTCCTTCCAAGCTGCTGAGTGAATACTTTGGACCCTCGGTTTCGCTCTATCGCCTCTTCGATGAGGCGTGTATTGGAGCTCCGAAGGTCGCGTCGTACCATCTTCGCAATTCGCTTGTTCAGGTCTGACCTCTCTGACGAAGTCGCTTGGGTGGTTTCCCGTCTTTTTGTCATCAGCCCAAGAGTCTCATCCGAGAGTTTGGACTTCTTACCAGTACGCTGCTTTTTGCAAAACTTGATGCCCTCGTCCCTCAGCGTTTCAACCAGATTGTGTAGGGTCTCGTCAGCGTCATCAGTGGGTTCCAAGGCAGCGAATCTATCCCCGAGAAGCTGCTGAAACTTCTCGGTGCCCGCCATGATTTGGATTGGGTTCGGTCGGAGCGTGGACTTCATCAGACGGTTTCTTTCAAGCTTCAAATTTATATTCAGAGAGCCTCGAAGGAGTCGGTGATCAGATCCGGTATTGAACCTGTTGATCACTGAGACATCTCTGAATATATGCTTGCTATCCGTCATGATGAAGTCGATCTCATTTTTTGTCACAGAATCGGGACTCCGCCATGTCCACTTCCTTTGGGGCTGTTTCTTAAAGAAAGAGTTCATTAAGAACAGCCCCTCTTTCTCGAGGAAGTTGACGAGCATTTGTCCCCTGTGATTTCGAACACCAAAACCATGCGGGCCTATTCGGGATTCGTTGCCAGTCTGGGTTCCCACCTTGCCGTTAAAGTCCCCCATAACAACGTTGAAGTGAGCCTTGGTGGTGTGATGTAAGGCTTTGGATATGTCTTCGTACATATCCTCCACTTCATCATCCGAGTGTGTCGAGGTCGGTGCGTAAACCTGAATGACCTTCAAGCTGTAGCGCTTAGACAGCCGAAGGATCAGGTACGCTACCCTGGTCGACACACTGGAGATTTCTTCGACGTTGTTAGAGAGGGCCTTATTGACGAGGAAACCTACGCCACCCTGGGATGTTTTATCACCCTCACGAAAGTAGAGAAGATGGCCCGAGTCTAGGGTTACGGTGTCCTCCCCCTCTCTACGGACTTCACATAACCCTAGAACATGCCATTTAATGTTCTCTAACTCCACTTCCAACTGCGCTAGATGGTGATCAAGCCTCAGAGTGCGTCCGTTAAACGTTGCCAGGGTCAGTGTGTGTGGGGTGTGGTAGCCTAATGTAGCCCGGTGATTCCTAGCACCCCCTGCCCCGCCGTTACCGTGGCCGCTACCATGGCCAGGAATAGCGAGGCGGCCGGGAACTGGGGGCCATTTTGTGGCGGTTCTTGTCATTTGGGGGTATTGCCCATAATCCCCACGCTGGGCATGCGGGTTGGGGATCGCAGTTTAGTGGAGTAGTTCTGCAGAGGGCGCTGCTGCCCGCCCCCCGGTGTGTTTCCCTTAGTCGCCTCTTACGACACCCACGGGATGAGTTGGGGTGGTGAAATTCTTTATTATGCCGTCACCACACGGCAATAAGTACCTATGTATTATTACACACGACAGTAAGTACCTATGTATTATTAATTTGGCCGGTATGCCTGGTCTATAGCCGTCTAACTAACAGTAAAACTATGATAAAGGTAGGATTACAGTTCCATTACGGAAAGCGAGAATTTATGAATTCCATTGTTTGTTGAATTGCATTCAATTTCAAAGTTAGATTTCAAAATAAACTGGTTATTTGTTACTGTACCTACTAGCTTTTACTCCAGGCTTCACTTACGTATTTGGTATAATATAATTTATAATTTTTCATCCCAAAGTATTGAATGAATTTAGCTGATATTTTGCAGATGAATGTGGATCCAGGGTCTAAAAATACTTAAATAAATAATATAAGTAAAATAAAAGTAGATATTTATTACAGCAAATACATGAATTAATGGAAAAGCATTATCTGCGAAAATAGATTTTAACAGAATTAGAGAGTATTTAAAACTAATTATTGTTTTTCTTTATATATATATATATATTTAGACTATCATATTTATGTTTGTTTTTTAACTTATTTTGACGACCTCCGTGGCGCGGTGGGCGAAGGTCCGCCTGCAACGCAGGAGGTTGCGTGTTCGATTCGGGACAAATATTTGTACGATCTGCAAAAAAAAAAAATATAAAAAATATGTATGAAAAATAGTTAAGTAAATAATTAGTATAATATAAGAGATAATCCAATTCATTGTTGCTAAGTTAATAATTACTGTCGTGTAATAAACTCATCTATTGTATAAAACAACCCTTCAGCAAAAGTTTCTTTAATTTTTAATAATGTCATTTGTTGAGAGCTAAGAGTTATATTAATAAGTAAAACCTACTTTACATTTTTTCCTTTATTTATAACTAGTTTTTGCTTGCGACTTCATCCACGTAGGAGTCGAAAATGGTTCACAAGTATTTTAATTGGTTTTTCACGTTAATTTGATCAAACATATAAAATAATGAAGAAGAAGAATACGAAGAATTTTGCTAGAGACAGGGCGCTATGGCGCTCATTAGGGGAGGCATATGTCCAGCAGTGGACTTATATGTGGCTGATGATGATGATTATAAATATGTAAAAATAGGATTCGATTATATCGCGAGTCCCTGTACTGTCCAGTACGTAACTGCGGGATAATAAGTAAATATCCTATGTCCTTTCTCCTGTATACACAACGTCTGTGCCAAATTTCATTAATATCTGTTCAGTAGTTTAGGCTTAAAAGACAAACAGACAGACAGACAGACACTTTCGCATTTATAATTTTGTAGTAAGGATTCATGACTGAAACACAAACAGTATTCCTACCTAAAAAAAACTTGATGAAAATTCAAGACGGAAGATTTTCGAGTCTAGAATACGGCAATTAAAATTAATATTCCGAAATATTCCCTTTCATAAATGCTCCACCCGTACCCAATAAAATAAATGAGATATTCTCTCGCGATGATATCTCATCGTCCAAAGCAATTTCGCCTTAATTAATTCCTACAACAAGATCCATTGTTGGACCGCGGAATATAATTTACTACCCGCTCTGCAGACCGGGTCATAATACCGGGTCATCCATAATTCCGGTCATTATTGTAATTAATATTGGTAATGAGTATAGCCAAAGTTTTAGCGGCACGAATTTAGGGTTTATCCTATAATCTAGTTTCAAGTTCTTCATAGGTAAATATAATATTTAATGTTCATTAAAATATACATATAAATAAATAAACAATGCCAGACAATCCCTGAACCAATATCAAACAATAAATCAAATAGATCGATACAAATATCTACAGATCGTACAAATATTTGTCCGGAGGCGGGAATCGAACCCGCAACTTCCTGCGTCGCAGGCGGACCTTCGCCCACCGCGCCACAGAGGTCGTCGTAACATAAATCTATATTAAGAAGTAGAATACAATTTAAATAATTATTCGTAAATTAAATTATATAAATTCAGATTGCCGTGTGGTGACGGCATAATATAGAATTTCACCACCCCAACTCTTCCCGTGGGTGTCGTAAGAGGCGACTAAGGGAAACACACCGGGGGGCGGGCAGCAGCGCCCTCTGCAGAACTACTCCACTAAACTGCGATCCCCAACCCGCATGCCCAGCGTGGGGATTATGGGCAATACCCCCCCCAATGACAAGAACCGCCACAAAATGGCCCCCAGTTCCCGGCCGCCTCGCTATTCCTGGCCATGGTAGCGGCCACGGTAACGGCGGGGCAGGGGGTGCTAGGAATCTCCGGGCTACATTAGGCTACCACACCCCACACACACTGACCCTGGCAACGTTTAACGGACGCACTCTGAGGCTTGATCACCATCTAGCGCAGTTGGAAGTGGAGCTAGAGAACATTAAATGGCATGTTCTAGGGTTATGTGAAGTCCGTAGAGAGGGGGAGGACACTGTAACCTTAGACTCAGGCCATCTTCTCTACTTTCGCGAGGGTGATAAAACATCCCAGGGTGGCGTAGGTTTCCTCGTCAATAAGGCCCTCTCTAACAACGTCGAAGAAATCTCCAGTGTGTCGACCAGGGTAGCCTACCTGATCCTTCGGCTGTCTAAGCGCTACAGCTTGAAGGTCATTCAGGTCTACGCACCGACCTCGGCACACTCGGATGATGAAGTGGAGGATATGTACGAAGACATATCCAAAGCCTTACATCACACCACCAAGGCTCACTTCAACGTTGTTATGGGGGACTTTAACGGCAAGGTGGGAACCCAGACTGGCAGTGAATCCCGAATAGGCCCACATAGTTTTGGAGTTCGAAATCACAGGGGACAAATGCTCGTCAACTTCCTGGAGAAAGAGGGGCTGTTCTTAATGAACTCTTTCTTTAAGAAACAGCCCCAAAGGAAGTGGACATGGCGGAGTCCCGATTCTGTGACTAAAAATGAGATCGACTTCATCATGACGGATAGCAAGCATATATTCAGAGATGTCTCAGTGATCAACAGGTTCAATACCGGATCTGATCACCGACTCCTTCGAGGCTCTCTGAATATAAATTTGAAGCTTGAAAGAAACCGTCTGATGAAGTCCACGCTCCGACCGAAGCCAATCCAAATCATGGCGGGCACCGAGAAGTTTCAGCAGCTTCTCGGGGATAGATTCGCTGCCTTGGAACCCACTGATGACGCTGACGAGACCCTACACAATCTGGTAGAAACGCTGAGGGACGAGGGCATCAAGTTTTGCAAAAAGCAGCGTACTGGTAAGAAGTCCAAACTCTCGGATGAGACTCTTGGGCTGATGACGAAAAGACGGGAAACCACCCAAGCGACTTCGTCAGAGAGGTCAGACCTGAACAAGCGAATTGCGAAGATGGTACGACGCGACCTTCGGAGCTCCAATACACGCCTCATCGAAGAGGCGATAGAGCGAAACCGAGGGTCCAAAGTATTGCACTCAGCAGCTTGGAAGGAGCCACCTGACGAAGCTTTCAACGCACGACGGAAGGACCGTATTGTCGAAGCCGGAGATATCGGCCGAGATAGAGGACTTTTATGGCCGTTTATACGCTGCACATGCTCCCCGTTCCCAACGAGACGACCACGATTCTAGAGCCACCTCGATACGCCACTATACCGACGAACTGCCAGACATCAGTCAAGACGAGATCGTGTTAGCTCTGAGGCAGCTTAAAAATGGAAAAGCCCCCGGTGAGGACGGAATAACATCAGAGCTTTTAAAAGCTGAAGGATACCCTGTTATACAGGAGTTACAGAGCCTCTTCAACGCCGTCCTTCACAGTGGGAGAACTCCAAAGGCGTGGAGTGGGAGTTTGGTGGTGCTCTTTTTTAAGAAGGGAGATAAAACCCTTCTTAAAAATTATAGACCCATCTCGCTCCTAAGTCACGTCTATAAGCTTTTCTCACGAGTTATATCGAACCGTCTCGCCAGGAGACTCGACGAGTTTCAGCCACCGGAGCAGGCTGGGTTTCGCGGAGGATATGGTACCATAGACCACATTCACACAGTGAGGCAGATTATACAGAAGTCCGAAGAGTATAATCAGCCCCTGTGTCTGGCTTTTGTGGACTATGAGAAGGCCTTTGACTCCGTTGAAACCTGGGCTGTTCTACAATCCTTACAGCGATGCCAAGTAGACTATCGTTATATCGAGGTGCTGAGATGTCTCTACGAAGCCGCTACGATGAGTGTCCGAGTACAGGACCAGCAGACTAAACCGATCCAACTGCGCAGAGGAGTGAGGCAGGGGGATGTCATATCCCCGAAACTGTTCACGAGCGCGTTGGAAGATATGTTTAAGACGCTGGACTGGAAAGACTAGGGCATCAACATAAACGGCGACTACATCTCACACCTGCGATTCGCTGATGACATAGTCTTAATGGCGGAGTCGCTAGAGGAGCTGAACCGGATGCTGGACAGTCTAGCTTCAGCCTCCCGATGTATCGATCTTGGCATGAATTTGGATAAAACCAAAGTCATGATCAATGCCCACATTGATCCAAGACCGGTGATCGTACATGGCCACCTTCTCGAAATTGTTTCTGAGTACACTTACCTCGGGCAGATTTTGCAGTTGGGTAAAAACAATTTCGAGAAGGAAGCCAAGAGGAGGATCCAGCTAGGCTGGGCAGCGTTCGGAAAACTACGTCGAGTCTTCTCGTCATCCATACCGCAATGTTTGAAAACAAAAGTTTTTAATCAGTGCGTCCTACCAGTTATGACCTACGGAGATGAGACGTGGACACTCACGATAGGGTTGGTCCACCAGTTCAAAGTCGCTCAGCGCGCTATGGAAAGAGCTATGCTCGGAGTTTCTCTGAAGGATAGGATTCGTAACGAATTCATCCGACAGAGAACTAAAGTCATCGACATAGCTCAGAGAATTAGCCAGCTGAAGTGGCAGTGGGCCGGCCATATTTCGCGAAGAACCGATAACCGCTGGGGTAAACGTGTTCTTGAGTGGAGACCGCGACTCGGTAAACGTAGTGTAGGACGCCCTTCGGCCAGGTGGGATGACGATCTGCGAAAGACTGCTGGCAGATGCTGGATGCGTCAAGCCGAAGACAGGGCGCTATGGCGCTCATTAGGGGAGGCCTATGTCCAACAGTGGACTAACATAGGCTGATGATGATGATGATGAAATTCAGATTAAAATGTCAGTACGTAAGTTTAAATTCGTAGAATTCACTCCAAGTATGAAAACATTATTTTTTTACTATAAAAGTACCAATAATTACCTACG
Source organism: Eupithecia pulchellata (assembly GCA_963931895.1). Lineage (NCBI taxonomy): Eukaryota > Metazoa > Arthropoda > Insecta > Lepidoptera > Geometridae > Eupithecia > Eupithecia pulchellata. The sequence continues at coordinate 3,391,175 of OZ007544.1, forward strand.
TAATTATTGTTTTATGTATATCAGTTATCTAGTTCCCAAAGCACATGCTCTGCTTAGCTTGGGGTTAGATGATGCGGTGTCGATTCTACGGCATTATTTATTTATTATTATTTAATAATATGGAATAAAAATATATCAATGTGGAATACAAAAATATCAAGATGCCTTTTCAATAGTCTCGCCCGTAAAACTGGCAAGGGGTTCAATTAATCCAAAATCAGATAGGTAACCAAGCGCTAAGGCACGTACTGCTCTTGTTTCAAAGTTTGTTCAAAAGTGCTACAGCCTCCGCGATGCTTGTTAGCGTGATTTACGAAGTTTTGTTTTGTGGCACTGTTTGATAGTTTGGTTACAACGAAATTACTCGGAACTCACTTCACTATGATATTAGGAAAGTCGATTCAAAAGACTGCTTTCAAAAGTTGACACATGACTATTTCATAAAAACTCCTTATCCGACGTACCATCTTTTTCACTCCTTGTCCTGAACTCTGTAAGTACCTATTATTGAAATATATAATTATTGATAACTTAATTGATGACTATGACTTCATTGATGGGCTAACTTCCATTGCAATGGAGGTAATCATCACGAACCTCAACAACCATGCCTTCACGTTTTGGAGCTCCGCGATTATGAAACCATTTATTAGCTTGTTGCAGCTCATGTAAATATTCGTTACTCCAGCGCTTCCAAAAGTGTTGAGTACACTGTTGTACCCATTGCCATCGAGTAAGACGGTTAGGATTTAAATCCGTAAACAAAACATCGGGTAGGGCCGTGAGATAAAGATAGAGATACATTTATTTAATAATTTTGATTAGTTTGTCCGCCTATCACATTGATCATTGTTGAGTCGCTGTTTGATAGTTTGGTTACAACGAAATTACTCGGAACTCTCTTCCCTATGATATTAAGAAAGTCGATTCAAAACACTGCTTTCAAAATTTTACACGTGACTATTTCATAAAACTCTTTATCCGACGTCTAGTTAAGTAACTATACCATCTTTTTCACTCCTTGTCCTCTGTAAGTACTTAGTATCTATACTAATATTATAAATAGGAAAGATTTGATTGTTTGTTTGTATATTTGTTTGAATTGAATAGGCTCCGAATCTACTGGACCGATTTGAAAAATTCTTTCACCATGAGAATCTTAAATTTACCCTGATGAACGAAGGACATAAGAATATTTGAAATAAAGTTAGGGATCCGTATGAAAACTTTAATAATGTAAACCAACGTACGTGTAAGTAAAAACTTAAGAAATTCTGTCAAAAACCCATGCAAAACCGGGGCGGACTGCTAGTTAAAATATATAATTATTGTCTGCGTAAATTTATATAAATACTGTATAGCGTAACTTTAGTATAAATCTGGTGTAGTTTTTGTCATAAAGTAGTCTTTTTCTAGCTCAGTTTTTATAGCATGCTTTTTTGTTTTCGCGTCTACTATGTGTGGTTAGCAGGTAGATAATCCATAAAGGGTTTCAATAAATAAAATAAAAATGGTGGATATGCTCACTAGATTTTAATACGCATAAATAATATGCAAGAATAATTCGCAACTCACTCGCAATTTTCTTTTTAATGGCATATGATTTTATGTTTTATGAACAATTCGATTGTATATTCACAAAAATCTGACGATGATTATTATTATTATCTTTGAAGTAATAAAATGAGTTCCAAAATATACTAAAATATTTACATAAGGCATTCAAATACAAGAGACAAAGACCTATATCGAACGTGCTTGAGACATTCACCGTCCAGCATCAGCTATGCGAGCCAAAGAACCGGAGTTAATTCGGATAAAGCCCCTAAAGTAGTTGTATTATTAAAACCCAAGCTAAAGTACCTAAGAAGTAGGTTTACAGCCCGGCCGCGTCATTTCGGACGAAACTTCAGATGTTCCGGCGTTCGGAGCTCTAACTGTAAAAAACAGAACTCCAACTGTTATACAGTTACGACGTAAGCAAATTACTAAAGTTTAAGGAACTCTGTTAAGCCTGTTAAATGAGTTGACAGTGAGGTTTTGGGCAATTTTTTAGGTATTTTGTAGGTTTAAGTAGGTAGGTATTTATAAAGTAAACTATTTTTTTTAATTTTGTTCAAGCGACGTGTTACACATACAACATAGCCAAGCCATACATTGAGGCAACGCAGCCAACGTCTTGGGGACGCTTCCGACTGGTATTGATATGGATCAGTTGACTTGTAGTTTGTGTGCAACAGTCTGCAGTTAGCTAGCTTATTTCAATAAATACTAGTTCTAATTTTGTTATTTCATTTTCGTAGTTAATCGTTGGTAAATAATCTGCAATCACATCAAAAGTTACATCTGTTCACTTCTTTATGCAATTTTGCTAGGTTCCTACAGATTATATATATTTATTTCATTCAATAATCTTTAGTCCTTCTATATTATATTATATTTATTTTGTATATTATATTTATTTTAATACTAGTCCTTTATCATTCAGACTCCATACTAGACTATCGAAACTAAAGCCAGCCGTGCCAAACGCTAATGGACCGGACACTCGATAACTTTGCTGTGAAAGCATTTGACTAAGATCCTACCCTTTTAACTTAGTCCTAACATTGATCCGATCCAGTCTGTTAACCTTTAATAACAATGAATATTACAATTAAATTACCAAAATAGAATTATTTACAATTTAAACAATTGAGCTAACTACAGACTGTTGCACACAAATTACAGGTAGCTCAACTGAATAATATGATTTGATTTGATACATATAAAAATCAGTCGGAAGCGTTTCCAAAACGTGACGATTTTTTTCCATATATTTCGGAATCGAAGATATATATTATGTAAGTGAAATGAGTTAGGCGTGTTTGTCAAGAGATATCACCAAAACTGCTGAATTGTTTATTTAAATTTTCGGCCCGCCTGATGAAAATAATCGTTACCGCAGCCTGCAACATCGGAGACTACACGCGCCGACCGTTTTACTCCCTTGAATTAGCCTTCTTTTATTTATGCCGACGACTACAGCTATGGGTTCTTATTTCATAATTCTTTATTGCACGATAAAATAAACAAAAAACATTAAGGCGTAGGTAAAAGAAATGGCGAAAACAAGCTTAACCCTAAACCTCTTCCAGCAAGCCTTATTGGAAGAAGAGAAAGAAAGAAGTGATAAAGTTATAAACGTGGGTTTGTGTGCAAAAAAGAGGATACATGATTTAATTTTAACCTACTTAATGAATAGCAATAATACATAATAAAACATAAACATTAAAAGGGTTAGAAGCTTTAGGACTACATCTCAATACGACTAGACAGCATGTATACATCAAATAGGTACTATTGTTGCTCGTATGCGATTATTATAATAATATACATATATACATAGAAGTATAAATTATATAAACACATCATCATCATCAACAGCCTATGATAGTCCACTGCTGGACATAGGCCTCCCCTAATGAGCGCCATGGAATGCATTACTCATCATTTGGGGGTTATTGCCCATAATCCCCACGCTGGGCATGCGGGTTGGGATCGCAGTTCGGTGGAGTTGTTCTGCAGAGGGTGCTGCTGCCCGCCCCCCGGTGTTTTCCCTTAGTCGCCTCTTACGACACCCACGGGAAGAGTTGGGTGGTGAAATTCTATGCCAGCACCACACGGCTTATATATAAACACATACATAAATATATTTAAATACGGATACAACAAAGTCATGAAGATAGATAATGCTCTTTGACTTTACACTTGAAAATGAAGAGTGAGGGCTGGTACGAATATCGTGCGGGCTTTGAACATCCTAAACGCGTTTGCAAAAGACCCACTCGCAAAGAAGCCCGCATTATTCAGTGTTACAGTGGAGTGCTCTCGTCCCGAATTTAAATAGCATAATAAACATTTCCACGGATATTACGCTAAAAGGTTACCTACGTAATGCTTTCATGCTATCTGCAGATTTTATGCCATGCACTCCTGCTATAATGAGCTGCTAAGTAGCTCTGTGGTTATGGACCGTTTTTAAAAACTGGCGCGATTGTCATTTGTTTTTCTGACATGCTAAGTAGCACTGTGGTTATGGAAAGTTTTTAAAAACGGCGCGATTGTCATTTGTTTTTCATACAGTGACAATATTACCGATGTTAACCGCCGATTGAAGGTTTTCTAGAACAAATAAGAAAGTTATAAAATTCCTGAATTTCTAGTTATTATTTTTTTCGTAAGGTAAGTGACAAATAGTATCAAATCTTTTTTTATCCTTTGACGGAATTCTCTATACGAAATTCGTGAATGTTCTCTTTACAAAAGTGAAATAAAAATTTAAATCAGTGAACTTAAAAATTCTCAGTAAAATTATTACAGTAATCTAAACTTTTAATGACGGAAATATTTTTTTGTATCCATAATTTTATTTTAACTGTTGTTACATTAAAAAAGGTACGATATGTAGGTCTTTACTCTATCTTCAAGAGGTACATAACTTTATTGATATTTTTGTTTTCGAAATAGGTCATATGCTGAAAGAATCCTATATATCTTCAGTAAAATACATTAGTTAGAGAAGTCTTGTTGAAAACGTTCTAAAAATACCTCTTCATTATAAATCATTTTCTACTTCTATTGGGGTTCCTCGTTCATTTATCAAACGTTCTAAAGACTCGAGCTGTCGGGTTCCGCAGTAATTTATGACGTCACTCAAAGAAGCATTGACAGGTAGATACTTTACAAAACTTTATTTTGTCTTTTCAATTGTGCTTTGTTTATTTTGTTGTTTGGAATATTACTGAGAGAAAACAAAGTTATTGCATGCTTTTTGCGCTTTTCATCACACTAATATTGTATGTAATTTCTACTGATGTAATTTTTTGAGTTGATTAATTTTTTTATTAAATTAGAAAGTTAAGCAAAAGAAGGATATATTTTCATCGGTTGTTTATGAGACCTGGAAAAATAAATATTTATTTATAATACGTCTGTGTAAATTTTTCTCCATAGTGAGTAAGTGGAAACATTTAAGGATTTGCGGGTTTCAGAAAACATGTGGGATGTGTAACCCGCAAAAATAGTGCGATCCCGAGTTTGCGGGATTGGATTCCCTAGTGTAGCTTTTGCGCAAAATAGTGATTTCGCCACGCCAGGTAATAAATTGCTGAATCTAATTAATTAACTTTTGCTTTATTACTTACTTATCTTGAATAGAAATATTCTTTTCATGTTACTTAGATACCTAATTCATTACCAATATAAACACACATGTAACAAAACTTTTACTTACAGAAAAAACACTTAAATAATAATAAAATTTTGAAAACGCTCGCAATTTCATTATGAATGTAAGCGGGTTAGCTACGAACCTATTTTGTGTTGGAAGAACACCATCGTTTCGTTCTATAACGTAGGACTCAACGATGAGCGTATAGAAACTATACGGGCGCGACGTGAGCCACTCTCACCCTGATGAAGTCCCTGAGAAGGGATTTAACGTTGGTGTTCTTCCAACACAAAATAGGTTCGTAGTTACCCCGCTTAAATTCATAATGAATTCGTTAAACTACGATTGTTTTTATAGTAAAACTTTCGGAATTTGTTCACTTTTTAAAGACTTTAATTATAGTTTATTTATCGCCTACCTTTAGTTTTATTTTACCTACGTCATCGCATTGCAATGTGATCAATGACCCTGAAGACAAATTGGGGATAGATGTGAATACTGCCGTCGGGTGTCTCTCGGCTTTAACTCAAAAAACATCCGGTCGCAGCAACGCGATGGAAACGTTGAGGAAAATAAACCTTTCGTAAGCGATCAAAACCTGGTAAATAGTCTTTAATGGGACCGACGACCGTTTATAAGGCACTGGATAAACTTTGCACACAACCCTTTTTAAAAGGTGCCCGGTCACTAATGGTCCTTCGTATCCGCATAATTTACTGTACCTGTGTCCTTCAATTATATTGTGTTGATTTAAATTTAATATATTTGTTGATTGAAGATTGAACAATATAATGTTCACATTTTTCTTAATTTTTCATTGTATTCTTCATTATTTTTGTGTATTAGTTATAATACTCGAAATAAACAATTTTATTTATTTGTTTTTATTTTAATAAGCTTAAAATATTACCTAATATAGTTCGTTAGGATTATTTCTATAGGATGTTCCTATAGGATTATTTCTTTATGCGGTTCTTATCTCCCTTCTATAGTGGGTACTTTCTGTATTATATTTACCTTAGGTTTCAATCGCGTTGAGTCACACCGTGATCATGATAGCTGCAACGAAAATACCAAATAACCGCGATAAATAACTACACATACCGCGAATTTTACAAATTTTTAGGTTTAAAAGCCTAATAAACGTTAATTGTGTTGAAAAACCGCGAATTATCAAGTCATAAACACCAAAAGTTGACCTACCCTTAGATATATTTACAAGCAATGTACATCGTACAGAGAAGCACAAAGTTGGAGTATACTAATGATGTGTGACGCCCCAACTTGTTTCTGACGTCGAGTGTACCTATGAAGTGAGAAGTTTGTCTCTACAAGCAAAATGCACTTTGTGACTTTGGTACAAGGGAGATATTATACTTCCTTATGTTGTGGGTCTTGATGGTTGTTACTAAGTATTACGAAAGTTATTAGACGACCTCTGTGGCGTGGTGGGCGAAGGTCCGCCTGCGACGGATGAGGTTGCGGGATGTACGAGATGGAGTAAAACGATCAGTAGCAACATTTTTCAAGACTACCGAAATGTTACTGAACACACAGAAAAATATAAAAAATTACATTACACGACGATAACATCACGCAGAATGTGACTTGGTTAGTTAAATAATAAAACGCCGGACATGCCTTGCCTGCTTAGCTTGGCTCTAGCTCCAAGCTAAGCAGAGCTTGTGTTATGGGTACTAGATGACTGATATACATAATAACGAGTACATAGATAGATTTTTATTATAAATAGAGTACGACCAGAACACCCTGAACAAATATTTGTCCTGAGGCGGGAATCGCACCAGCAAGCGGTGGGTGAAGGTCCGTCTGCGATGCAGGAGGGGGTTCGATTCCGTCTCGGGAGAAAACAATCTGCAGATTGATTTGTTTTTTATTTTCAAACCCTATAGCAAGCTCTAGCCTCTCACAATATATGCGTAGATAGTTGCATTTTGTTAAGAATTCAATTATAAGTAAACTTATTGTGTGGAGAGAAAATAAACAATTGATTTATATTATTTATTCCGAGTGTTCTGTTTAATAAAAAATATCTATCGATTTAATATACAATATATCAAGTATATCATTCGTTAGTACCCATAACACAAGCTCTGCTTAGCTCCGGGCTAGATGATCCAGCATTATACATACATATATTAACGCAATTGTACGTTATTGTAATAGACAATCATCAGGAAGGATAATCCTTCCTGATATTATTTAAGCCCATTGTAGGAAATTGCTGAATTATTCAAAAGTTAATTTGTGATTTGGATTGTTTAGGCTTACGATTAATAAACCAAAGCTTAAAAGCTTTATGTTGATGATACAAAATAATACTAAATATTTTAGTTTGGTTGTGATCAATTTGCGTTTGTTTATCAGAATGAAAATATAATAATTTTTTGTTTATAGAAAAAAGAAAATTAGATTTCGAATTTTTTATACTAGCGGTCCGCCCCGGCTTCACACATGTATTGACAAAAAATTTAATCCCTAAATTTTTTGAAAGTATTTTATAGCTTTTTTTAAATTGGTCCAGTAGTTTCGGAGCCTATGCAATTCAAACTAACAATCAAATCTTTCCTCTTTATAAATTAGTATAGATGTTTTTTTAACAGTTTCTTTTTAAGTTTCGCGGGATATATACTAATCTTTCGGGACTACGTTTTATACGAGACTAGACCAGGAAAATTTTCTTTTGAAATCTAAAAGAATCATCAAAATCGGTTAACAAATGAAGAAAAATCTATACATACATCTATATCTATACTAATATTATAATGAGGAAAGATTTGATTGTTTGTTTGTTGAATTGAATAGGCTCCGAAACTACTGGACCGATTTCAAAAATTCTTTCACCATTAGAATCCTAAATTTTCCGTGATGAGCATAGGCTATATAATATTTTCAAAAAAGTTAGGGATCCGCATGAAAAATTAAATAATTGAACGGTGCGCTGTATATTCAACCTCTTTTTCTATTATGGCGCGTCATAATATAAAAAGAGGTTGAATACACTTGTTGAGTATATAGCGCACGTTGCTTGCTTTTTCTCTACAGCCAGTGTCAGTTATGGAGTGTCGAGTCAATGTCAAAAACTCCACTGCTGTTAAAAAAAGTAAGGGATCCGTATGAAAACTGTGAAACCCAACGTGTTAGTGTGTATAATTTCTGAATTTTTTGTTTAATACCCGTGCGAAGCCGGGGCGGGCCGCTAGTATAATATACAACAATCGAACATAGACCATTCTTTTTTTCGAAATCCGATAACAAGTTTTAACCGTTGTTGCTACATTTAAGTATAATAATGTGATAATAATAAAAAAAATGCTTGAAAGTCCACACAGCATCGTCTAGACCCAATTAAATATTTTAAGAAAAAAAGATGGCTACAGATAAAAAACAGCAGCTTCCCCTTTCACCTCTTCAAAGTAAAATACTTATAAGAGCATTAAAATCACATCTCCGTAAACTAAGACATTTTCTGGATACATTTGGCATAACGTCGTTTAGAATTAATCACCCACTTTAGCTACCTGCTTATGTGGCACCGAGATATATTATGATATGTATTTGTGGCGGTAGTAATTAACGCATTCACTGCCCAGCCTTGCGGCGCGAAACAGCTGGCAACACGCAATATATGTGGGCAGTTGGCAATGAGTGTTAAAGAAATATAATTATTAGTAGGTACTATTTTAACGGGTATTTATCATGTTTTTTTACAGACACGGGATGACAGTCATGTCGTGACCACGACAGTGTGTGTAAAAGAAATAAAAAAAAAACACGATATAGGTACCCGTAAAAATTGTACTAGTTTGAAGGCTGAATGTACTTTCTCTTGATTAGGTATAAAACCTCATACAAATTAACGGTGGGGACAAACGGCTCCAGAAAATAATATTTTTATCAGGTGCCCTTACTTCCCGTTTGGGATATGGCTAAATGGGGAGAACCAGTGACCTACCCATTATTATGTGTTCAGATCGCGTAAGTTTAAATACCTATATTTATTGTTAAAGAATGAACACTTTGTACATAGGAAATAATTCACAAAATATAAGATCTCTTTGGTAATTCATTTTATTTTTTTTATTACATCTAAACAGATTTTTCTCTATCCCTAAGGTGATGGTGTTTCTAGGTGACATACAATTATCTACGGTAAAAATATTTTCAAATTTTTGCAATTTACTGTCTCGCAAGACGAGCACTATAGAATCTTCTGCTATGGCACAACTTCTGATGGGATAAAATGTGAGGTAACCAATCAGGAAATTAGGAACTCGGTGCTAGCGCCCTAGCTTATTGAACAGTTAAGTTGTTACGATATATTCCCATCCGCCCATTATCCTCCCCATCAATGGGGCAGTTGGGAAAAAAATTCCCATCTGCCCCATCATTCAAGTCAATGGGGTGGATGGGATTTTTTGCCCCATTGACTTTTTAATCAACATCAACATCACCAGCCTATAATAGTCCACATAGGCCTCCCCTAATGAGCGCCATAGATGGCATCATTATTTGGGGGTTATTGCCCATAATCCCCACGCTGGGCATGCGGGTTGGGGATCGCAGTTCGGTTTAGTTGTTCTGCAGAAGGGCTGCTGCCCGCCCCCGCTGTGTTTTCCTCTTACGACACCCACGGGAAGAGTTGGGGGTGTGGTGAAATTCTATGCCGGCAATACACGGCAAAGTTAGCTTACTGAACAGTTAAGTTGGCTGCCCTGTAAGCTCCCATCTTCTGCTATCCCTTAACAATGATTAACGACCGTTTAATTGTAATAACCAATTAATAACGAAACCAAGTGGGGAAAGATTGGATTTGATGAGTTTGGTTTTAATTAAAGGTAGGGTCTAATTAATTGATTTAAATTAATTACAAATATTAAAGTCTTTTATAACGAGATTTGACAATTGATATAAATTTATGTTTGGCATAATTTATTGGATACAACACATTATAGTAACAAAACATCTATGTTGAATTTGAGTTTTTAGTTTATGACATTTCGGCACAGTTTCATGCGCCATGATCACCGAGTAACTGACATTAGTTCATTGCCAGCACACTTACCTAAAATACAAGATAATAAGCTACCAGTTTCCGTTTAACAGGTTATGTTATATAATGGGATTATGAGTTTCGAAAAAATTTCAATGAATGACACTGTAATAACTTATTACAGAGTGTCATTCATTGTCATTTTTTCGGAACTCGTAATCCTACTAATAATAGCATTAAAACAATGTTAGCATTAATTATTTTGAACTTTAATAGCCAATCTATGGAATTACTTCCAATTCCAAAGAACGCCCAGAACACCCTGAAGAAAATATTTACAGATCGTACAAATATCTGTCCCTAGGCGGAAGCGAAAGCGCAATTCCTGCGTCGCAGGTGGACTTTTGCCCATCGCGCAACGGAGGTCGTCCATTTGGCGGTGTCTTCGGAAAAACATCTTCACGGCACAAAAATTATCTTTTCGTAATATTAGCACAGAATAACTACTATAGCACTATCGTAATATAAGTTAAGTACCTTAAATGCGTTCTCTTTTTACAAAATGGTGGAAAGGGAAAAAACAGTATGTACCAGTATTATATAAGCTAATTTACATGTGAACCTAAAAACGTCATAAAAGCCAATCAACGGCCCACCAAGCCTACACCTCCAAGAACCATTTCATATCGTAGCTCCGCAAATTCAGTATATTAATAATTAATTGCAATCACGTTGGGAAAAGAAAAGGAAATCGTACATTTTAATTAAATTTCTCTGCAATACTTGGCATATTGCCTGTAACGTGACCCGAGTTGCGAATTAAGTAGGGTATATTTTAGCAATAAATATTAAATAAGTTCTACTCTTGGACTGACCCCTTTAAGTATTTTTCCTTATAAAGACTTATTTTGAAACTTAACACACATACACAATACAACAATTATACAGAGCGTCTAGTTCGAGTTGTGCGCAATTCCTTTCTAATGCATATAGGTCGCGTCACGTAAAAATAACGCTGGAAGAAAGTGGAAGGGGTATGTTCGCGCATGGGTACACACTCGCGCACGGTAGTACTATGCCAACTTGCAATTCTTTTTATAACACCCTGGTCAAAGCTGTCAATATCCGTGATTGTTTTGGTTTAATTATTTTATTTTTACCAGGAGTTAAGATAATAGTTCTTTATTCTCGAAACATATGACTAAGACAAGATAAAACTAAAAGTTAACGGAATTGGCGGCCTTATCGCTTAAAGCGATTTCTTCCAGACAACCAAAGCTTAAAATAGAAGATTATAGGAAGGCGGTGCAGGTACGAATATAGAATAACAATACAATTAGAAACTAACAATATTAATCTAATACAAACTAAAATAATCCTAATACATATTATACTAAATAAGAACATACTAATACATATCAAAGACTGAGCAGTGAGGAAATTTTAGGGACTAACTTAACTATTTTGAAGTACCTAAATAATGTTCGTAAACATTCCTTTTAAATATGTGAGAAGATTTGGCTTTTTTAATTTCAATGGGAAGATCGTACCATAGTTTGACGGCTTGAGCTGTAAAAGAGTTCGGAAGACAGTAAGTAATTCAGAATCTTTTGTACCTTTTACAATTCGTCGCACCGTAGACTCCGAACATTTTGTTGCCTCTGCGGTGCGTTTCATACACTGTTTTATATTATCCAACAGATTTATTATCTGCCTCTCTTTTCATGAAAAAAAATACGCCATAAATAATTTTTCTCACTTTTTTATGTAAAATCATTTCGTAAACTTTGGTGCGCGATGGTATTTTAATGAGAAAAGTGACGTTAACACAACTTTGAAAGCAAATATCACCTGACTAACCGAGGGATAGATCGCCTATGAGATGGACCAACCAGATAAGATTCGCCGTACTAGGTCATCCTTGCATGAATGCTCCAGATTCAATTTCTAATTTGATTTTTAAAGTTCTTTGTTAAACAGCAGTAATGAATTGTACATTTCCAGTGTGTCTGGTAATCTAGAAACAATAAAATATAACATTTACAAAGTTTTACACAGCCATAGGCTACTTAAGTCTTTTCCTGAATGGTGGTTCTAGATGCATATCTGGAGATATTGTAATAGATCGTGACGCGAGCGATATCAGCCCATAACAAAAACCACACAGCATCATGTAGCCCCAAAATGTATCATCATCATCATCATCATCAGCCTATAATAGTCCACTGCTGGACATAGGCCTCCCCTAATGAACGCCACAGATGGCATTATTTATCATTTGGGGGTTATTGCTCATAATCCCCACGAAACACAAAATGTATGATAAGCTTGTAAAATATTTGTGATATATTCAAAATTGCCGATACATCGTTAACTGCAAGTTTGTTGGAACGATGCCATGTTAGGTACCATTAATATGGACTGCAGGCACGAGATGTAAAGATAATCACTACATAGTATAAAATAAAGTCGCTTCATGCTGTCTGTCTGTCTCTATGGATGCTTAGATCTTTATAACTACGCAACGGATTTTGATGCGCTTTTTTTATAGATAGAATGATTCAAGCGGAAGGTATAAATTAACATCATGCAATAGTATCAACATTGCAGCCATGCGAAGCTGGGGCGGGTCGCTAGTATACTATAGCTAACGTGGTCATACCACGTTAACGTAAAAGCTTTGACAACAATATTGAATTGTCACTGCGACACGCCACGGTATACTTGCGAGCAACTCATTTGTTACAATTATTAAAGATTTCAATAACTTTATTTCTTTAGGCTTATAAAATAAGCACTTAGATAATTTAAATTGAATACCATTTTATAAAATAAGGTATAGGGAGAAAAACAATAATATCTGAAATAGTTTCAAATATTTTTGTGTAGTGGAAGAAGATTATTATTGTTAATTGCTAATAACAACAAAGAAAACCAACAAAGAAAAAGAATGCTTCATTGATTAGCCACTGAGTTTCAGTCAATAATCAATTAATTTGTTGCATTCTGTAGAACATATATTATAATGTAGCTATTTAATAATCTCTATGACCCTGCAGCTGGGCACACAATAATTATGAACCACGTCATAGGTTCTTGATGATGCTAAGGTCCGAATAGAATAGATTTTCTTAAAAGTATAAGTTAAAGTTATTTAAATCACCAAATTTTTTAAGGAACCAGGATTTAAGAATCAAATTATGAGCTTTTGTTTGTTGCAAGTTCCTGTTGAAAATATAAAACGACATGCTACAAGTTACACCTGAGTGCGTAAAAAATGTATACCTACCTTCGTAGTTGGCTCTAGTTTTTCACTACTGAGAAAGTTGCGTAAATTTTCCTTAAATCATTTTTAGCAAACTTCGAACAGAGATTTATGCATATTATGACGTCCCGGGTTGTCTACTATTCTGTAGCATGACAGAATAGGTCTACGAGTGCTTTGTGCTACGGATGTGTAGCACTGCTACGAAAACCTAAGAATTATGACCTGAATATGCTATGAGGCAGAATCTAGAAAGTAAATACCTACGTAGTAAATACCTTGATATTCCTTGATTTGCGCTACTGAGTAAGTTACGTACATTTTATATTTCTTGATTTTTTTAGCTTATTTTCATATCTTTTCGAACCAATATTACGTTCTTCCAATGAACATGCACGCTAGTGTACATCGAAATGAATACACATTCATGAACGTCACGTCACGGGTTGTCCACTGTTTCCGTAACATGACAGAATGGGTCTACCAGTGCTACGGTGCTACGGCGTAGCAGTGCTACGAGCTACGACCTGAATGCGTTACGATATGGAATCTATTTAATTTTAACACGTAGGAGTTATTTATTAGATTCCGTCTTGTTTGCATAAATAATATAAAAATAAATGTTTCTTTATAATACTTATCAAAAAGCAAGATTACCTCTATAATATCACAAATAATAGAATAAGATCAAGTATTTAGCGAGTAGATATTGACTTAACCTGTTTTGGAAACAGGTGCCTGAAATAGTTTCTAACACCTTTCCAGGTGTTTACTGGATGGATCTGCACATTGTGCCATCTATGGCGCTTATTGCGCCATAGATGGCGCCTAGGTCCAGCAGTGGACTATTATAGGCTGATGTTGTATTGTGTAACTATATGTTTAAATTACTGTATCTATCTGGTTTGAACAGATTTTTAAGTTTGCGGGATAAATACAAATCCCTCATGATTTTTTTGTGGGACCACCTGGGAAACCAGCTTTATAAAACAAAAATCAACAAAGAAATCGACGAAAACACATAAAAATAAGTACACCTTCTTAATTCAGGAGAGCGTGTTTTCACATTTTACCTTAAAAAATATTCTTCTTTTTTACCACAAAATTAAACCAAGGTACGTACTCAAGTTTCTTTTTGCATAAAACACATTGCGTATTGCCCTTCCGGCTACTCGTTGGGGTAATTAGGCTTGGATTAAGGGTTTCCAGGAAAGAGGCCGTTTATACGTGTACTTTAAAGGAAACTTACATTTTGTGAAAATTTCAGCGATATACTTATTACTTGTTCAAAACAGCATCATCTAGCCGCAAGCTAAGCAGAGCTTGTAAAATGGGTACTAGTTGACTGATAGGTATACATAATACAATATTATTACATAAATAGATATTTTTTATTATACATAGAAGACGATCAGAACACATTGAACATCTGCAAACCGTACAAATATTTGTCCCGAGGCGGGAATCGAACCCGCAACCTCCTACGTAGCAGGCGGACCTTCGCCCACAGCGACACAGCGGTTGTTTCTTATTCTTGTAGCCGCCTCCCAAGAAATTTGGATAAATGCCAATACCCAGTCGATTTAAGTTCTTGTGGATATGTACAATAAGATTTTCAAAGGTTGTCTGGAAGAGATCTCTTTTAGCGATAAGGCTGCCCATTGTGCAATTTTGTGTTCATGTTTTTCTGTTCGGTTTTTACTCTATCTTGGTGTGCAATTAAGTGTGTTTTTATTGTATTGTATTATCCAGATGATAAAGGTTTGGGATGAGTTATGGTCCAACTCGAAAACGAACAAACTACAGGTAAATGTTGTTGTTCGCTTCTTTACTTTACCTTAAAAGGATTGGAGTGAACAAAGAGTGAACATAAAGTCAATATAAAGTGATTACTTTATGATTTAGAGTGTTCCTGTACTATTTTTATAATTTTTATTTTGTCCTTTTTTGTTTTGCCCAAGAGTTCTATAAGGTTTAAAGGAAATAAAACACTTTGATTTTGATTTTGAATGGTGTAGCAGAACTATGGTTTGAATCAATTGTTTTTTGTACACTAAAATTTTAAGTTTTAGTTATGAAATTTTACCTCTAAAATAATTCACTGCATGCTCCCTAGCATTGTACCAAACGGATATTCTAGTCATGAAAACTTGAAATAGGTACATTGCACGTCATAATTAAGTATCCCCATTGTCTACAATATATTTTCGACTACTTCTGACTCCCTTGTAACTTGTCACAAATTTTCACATGCAAAAATTTATCACTCCGCCGCCTACCCATAATACTCAAAGTCTGAAATTCCCAACAATAACAACTATTGTGTCCCACATTTCACCACCCCAACTCTATTTCACCACCCCAACTCTAGCCGTGTGGTGCCGGCATAGAATTTCATCACCCCAACTCTTTCTGTGGGTGTCGTAAGAAAGAGGCGACTAAGGGAAATACACCAGGGGGCGGGCAGCAGCGCTCTCTGCAGAACAACTCCACCGAACTGCGATCCCCAACCCGCATGCCCAGCGTGGGGATTATGGGCAATAACCCCCAATTGATGAATAATGCCATCTATGGCGTCATTATGTCATCATCATTAGGGGAGGCCTATGTCCAGCAGTGGACTGTTATAGGCTGGTGATGATGATGATGATTCCCACATACATTGAGATAGGGGGAGTAATTATATGTGACGTGGACTGTACCAGTTTTTTTTTATGTACCATTTCGCACAATTTTTTATGTACAAACAACATTGAATCAAACTTTAGTACTGCTAGGGAGCTTCACAAAGATCATGTGTGCTGTATTTTTTTTTATTATATGTATACTGCATACAGTTCCTGTAAGTACCTAACAAATAAAAATAAGCAATGTACTTAAAAATACCATTTGGCTTGATTTACGAGAACTAATAGATTAGCCAAAGTCGATGCCAAAGCCATGCATGAATCACCTCATCTTTCTTGAACACTGGGCGTTCTAGTTATAAATTGATAAAATGGTGCTGTCGCGATTTCTATCTATAATACAATATACCTACTAACACTTGGTGGAAATATTTCTTTATAGTCTTTTCTCTTTTTACTTCTCGTCTTCAAATGGTGCAGGTAGTAAAATTGATCACTCAGTTTATTTTAGTAGGTTTATTTGACTGTCTTATTGGATGTAATCATACTGTCGTCTATAGGTTCCTTGATGAAAATTGGGAATTGCTGTAAAATTTAAATTTATTTAATAAAAAATAATATAAAATAATCAAAGGACCAGATAAATAAGTGACCAAACTAACTGAATTATTTATATTCTGTTAAGTACCTACCTGCTGTAATTTTCTTCGTTGATAAATGATGATATATTACCCAAAAAAATAATAATCAAACAAGAAAATAATCAGTAAATCAAAAATGGTGGACATTGTCACATCCGAACGATCATTACATCCACATCCAGGGTTCACCAGTATGCATGAACCAAGATTTCCCGGCTCATAAAGCTGCAAAACTCAAGTGCAGCGGTGGGCAGGGTATAACAGCTTATATGCAATATCTTATGGTGTAGTTTGACCTACTTACTCGAAGAATAATAACAAAAGGCGGTAATATCTGGGCTAAAACAAAATGTTTTACGATTAACGATACATATTAGGTAACTTACTTGGGTTTGGTGTTTTAGATTTTTGTATATATTCGTAATTGACGAAAATTTCACCTGAAAAATAAATAAGTGTAATATAAACTATAGAAGATATCTATCTGTTTCCTGGAATAACACAAAGGCTACTTTTTATCCCGGTAATCAGATATCATGAGAAAAATATTTTTTCAACTTTTTTCAGCGAAACAAACAATGGCGCGAAGTAATTGACACTTCTGATGAAAAGTCCAAACGAATTGGCTCAGAATCTTGAAGGAAACATGGGCTAAACCCAACAATTAGATGTTAAATGCTAATATTCATTCAATGCAATCATTAAAATAAGCGGTTATGCTTTTTTGACACTAGATGGCGCTGCACAAAAGTTAAGTTTCAATGTCAAGTGTCATAAAAAAAACAACGAACAGTGACAGCTCAAAGTTAAGTTTTTTTTTTAACAGATTGTTGACACTTCAGTTTCATAAAGCGCCATCTATCTTAGTCTAAGGGAACCACTTTCTCTTAAAGGGGTTATTAGGTTATTATAAGGTTTTATCCATTATCCACAAGATGAGCGAAGTCACGGGAAGAAGTTAGTGTTGGGTAACGGTCGAGTGAGGTAATTCAGTTAGGTAATTTTCGGCTATTAACGTACAAACAACTCACCGTACGGGTTAACTGCAAAAATATTCATGAATTTAAACAAAATGTAAATTATTAAGACTGTTAGACCGATGATGAAAAGGAAACTAGGTAGGTATAGTGCTAATGGTAAAATGTTCTGTACCTAACGCATTTCATTACAAAGAGGCGTAATTTTTTTTCTATTCTACCGTATACAACTATATCCGGGGTATGAAGCAGTAGAGCATAAATAAATAATGCTGGACAATCCACACATCATACTTCAAGCTGAGCAGAGCTTGTGTTATAGGTACTAGATGACTGATATAGGTAATATATTACAATACATTCGTAGATATATATTTTTTTAATACATGTCCCTCCTACGTCGCAGGCGGATCTTCGCCCACCGCGCCATAGAGGTTGCCAAATATTAAACAGTATAGAGAACCGAGACAGTCTATGGCATAGGGACCATAGACTCAGATTTCAGAAAAAAGATGCTTACCGTCAATGTCCTTGATTTTAACATGATGATTTTTTTCTATAGCTGCAAAAAATACAATACAATACAAAAATAACATTACAAGAGACATAAAATAAGATAAGTACAATGGTCAGCCTTATCGCTTAGAAGAGATCTCTTCCAGGCAACCAAAAAGACAACGTTAAACTATTCTTTACACTTATTTGACATTTGCTAATAACACTAGTAGTAGCCAGCTTGTAGGCCAACTGTGAGCTGAAAAGGATGTGACGATTGATGTGTCGGCCAAGTGTTGGCATGACAAACTTTGGTGGCACTTGGTTTCGTCGTTTTCTTATCTATGATTATTAATAAATATCTATGGCACACTATCTGTAATTAATCTTTGGAAATATTTAGTTCCGTTTCCGCTAGTTGTAAGAAATCCGATTTACTATACGTAAAATGTACTTGAGGTATGTTGTTCTGGAGTAAAGTAATTTTGTTTTAAACATTAAGAGAATATGTCTACACTTATATTATAAAGAAGAAAGATTTCATTGTTTGTTTAAATTGAATAGGCTCCAAAAACTGGACTAATGGTGAATGTTTCACCATTAGAATCCTACATTATCCCTGATCAACATAGGCTCTAAAATATTCAAAATTTAGAGATCCGTGCGAAAACTTTAACAATAAAACCATGCGCTTTATTTCAACTTCGTTTTTTAATGGCACCCTTTGCTTTTCGCTGCGTTTCTGCCAGTTTAAGGAGTCATAAACATCAGATTAAAATAATTTTCCCAAGGCGAGAATCGGACCCGCCACCACCTATGTCACATCACCTGTGGCCTGCTATGCCGCCGTAGGATTTCTTTTCTCATTATATGGAATAATGAAAAAAGAAATCCTACGGCAAATAATCCTCATTATGAGAAAATAAGATGAATTATCATTCATTGCTTCGTTCGAAGTTCAACTTACAGTCAATTACAGGCCTGACGAAAGTTTCCATGTCATCCCTCCTTTTGATGGAGATCAGATCTCTTACGAAGGACTTGAGGTCTATCATCCAAAGGGGATCTCCCGTAATCACCGGCTTGTTTGGATCTATAAAAACAACAACTGTTAAATATTTACTATTTACTATTTCTATTTTTTTTTTAGTTGTTCCGTGGTCATGGCGCATGAAACTGTGCCGAAATATTGGAAAACTCAAAACTCTAATCATGGTAAATATCCCGTTATAAATGACTTTAGTATTTCTATTTTTATTTGAACTCTTTTTAAACATTATATTGTGTACATTACATTGTTAATTTAAAGTAGGGTTTTTTCTAACATTTCTTTGTTTTATATTGGTTTAGGTTTTTTTTAACTCTACTTTAAGACACGAAATATTCAATTTAATTGAAGAAGCCCTGGGTCCTAAAATACAGCCTAGGCTAGTTTGGGACCCTATGGATTCATAAATACTGAAAATGTATTTGTGTCGAATAAAGAATTTGTATTTGTATATGTAAACATTGTTGTACAATCGAGCAACATAGAATAAATAATGCTATATAATCGAGCATCATAGAAGTAAAGTAAGTAAAGTTTACTATGTAACTATATATAACTATATATAAAAAAAGGCTTGTAAAGTGCTATTTAGTATTACATAGTAGGTACGTACTTTGAACAAAAAACCTTTAGGGGTCTAATAGATTGACTCCTTGCTCTAACTAAGTTTTCACTTGTATAAAGATGCAAGGGCTCACTCCCTCAGCTCCATTAAGTTATCCTACGTACTAACTGAAACTATTAAAGTTATGGAAGGAAAATACAAAAGATTTATAACTTATGATTAAACAGTTATGATAGATGATGCTGTGTGGATTGTCCGGCATTATTTATTTTATTTATTTATTTAGTTATCTCATATCATCATCAACAGCCTATGATAGTCCACTGCTGGACATAGGCCTCCCCTAATGAGCGCCATAGAATGCATTACTCATCATTTGGGGGTTATTGCCCATAATCCCCACGCTGGGCATGCGGGTTGGGGATCGCAGTTCGGTGGAGTTGTTTTGCAGAGGGTGATGCTGCCCGCCCCCCGGTGTTTTCCCTAAGTCGCCTCTTACGACACCCACGGGAAGAGTTGGGGTGGTGAAATTCTATGCCGGCACCACACGGCCCCGTTTAGTTATCTATAGAAATGTAAATAATCCAGTAGAATCCAGCAACATAGCCCCAAAATAAGCAAAGCCTGTTTTATTTTTACTTGCTTATATTTCTACTGACTATACAGTAGTAGTAATTACTACTTATCAGTCCAAAGCTAGACAAAGGCCTCTCGTAATGAGCGTCATAGGTCTTCAGCTTACCGGCTTTCATTTCATATTTCTCTATGAACCTAACTAGATTAAGACGTATAGAAATATGGAATGAAATTCAATGGAAATTTCAAGATATCTTTTCAAAGTTTATGTAAAGAAAGAAAGTAAAATATTCTTTGGATGCTGGAATACATAGAACACAAAACGTACCTACGAGACTCCTACACTTTTTATTATAGCAATTGCACCTTAAGATAATTTGCTCTCACTTGGCTCGTTGTATGTAAAATGTCCCTTCCTATTTGTCTTATTTCGACATAGCATGGGGTTTACTTATTGTAAATGACATTTAAAATAAACTCTCAAATAAAAGGATTTGATTGTGTAGCGGCTTTGATTCTCAGACAGAACTAACCTGGCCTATCGTGTAGCACGGACCCGTGCGTTCGTACCTACTCTACCCTAGGTATATGTACATAGATATACAAACTATAATATGGAAAGAAATACAGCTCATTTTGGCAGAGGATTGTGTGACAAACCCTACGCCAAATAAATTGGTCCAAGGGCGCAGCTATTTCTACGTGGACCTAGCGAAAGGGTACCTGAGGTACTTTCGTCAAATTTAATAAAATGGTACTTACTTCTGTGTTCATCCGCTTCGGCTAAAGTTCTTAAACCTTTGTTGTCCGCTGTTTAGAAATACCAAGATATTAGATATAATCGTTACCGATGTATTATGTGTTGGAAGGATAGTAAAGATTAAATAAAATAAGGTTCGTAGTAAACCCGTTCACATCCTTAGTGATTTCTTCAAACTACGGTAGTTTGCTAAGTATATTAGTTTTATCTTGTTAGCTCCTGAGCCTTTATTCATTATTGCCATTACAAAAGCGTTACACAAGCCATACGAAGATGCGACAAGGCAGCGGCGTGGAATCGGACACAACTATATCTGTGGACACAACCGTATTCCCTATGCCATACTTTTATTCCCAACCACGAAACGGTTCGATTTAGGCACTGAACTGTCAAATAAACGCTCTCGCTAGACAACTAAGCTAAGACTGGCTAAGACACACTTTTTGGATTCCACACGTTTTAAAACGTTGTGACGTCACACGGTTTATAGCAAGGGATCTCCTATAAACTCGTTGAGAATAAGGCCTCTGACCCGATTGTATATAATTATATTCCCGGTTCAAACGTGTAACTATTTAAAAATCTATGGATGCAGTTTAAACTGTTTCTTAAATTGAAATAATGTCAACTTTCAGTAAAATGTTCCATCAACAATATTAAAGGTACTTTCCCTCCATGTGGCATAACCGTGGGACCCAGTTTGCTAAGACGCTAAGCAATTTAAACTTAGTTCAGCTTGCGACATAATCCGATTAGGTAGGTACATAAAATTAAGTAATGTCGGTATAGGATTAGTGAGACACTAGATTTATACAGGGTGTCTCATATTGTGTGGACAATCCTGTAAACGTGTGTGAAATAAACGGATAGACACAAAAATAAAGGACCTATATAAATATATATGATAAAATGCTGGAAAATTTAAAAAACCAAGGTCAAGATATTTGTGCCAAAATATTTTTTCTATTCTGTTTAATGTATTATTCTGTAAAAAAATATTACTATTCTGTTGCTAAAGACATACTTACATGACATTATCCAATGAATCAATGACTAACTGACACTTATGGCTTCTAAATTCAATCCAATTAATTATATTTGCACGAACCTCAATTCTATCAATTGAAATTTACATTATTGTTTATATCAATGTAAATATTTTAAATTTTTGATGTTTAGTATAATTAAAGTGAAAATCAGTTTCACAGTGCCCCGTGAATTTTCACTTTAATTCCAGGGTGAAAACTATACTAAACATTCACTTAGACCTAAAAAGAATGTTGCATGTTGCAAACAAAAATAATGAAATGCAGACCCCATCTTCTAAGCTAAACTGCCAATTGCTCACGTTTATAAAAACACGAGGCCCACGAACACGTGACCCTTGTCACGTGATTCGCGGGATATTGTTATCAATTCTCGACCCAAAATTCGTTTTGGGAAAGTACATATTTGGTTGTTTAGAAATAACTTACCATATTCAAGTGGATCCGGCTCATCGTTACCCTGAAGACCAATGTCTTTCACATCATCAGCTACGTCTGAAAATTTATTTATTCACATCTGAACAGCTTTATGGTTTGTTCTGGAAACTTCCTGGATTTTTCTAGGTACCAAATGTTTTTAATAGCGTTCTTTTGTAGTTAATTTATACAATTTATAAAATTGGTCAACCTTATCGTAGTTTCTTTGGTTAAACGAATATAAAATCAACCTTTAACTTACATTAACCTAAATTTATTATGACCGCGCTATTAATCTTAGATTTATTACGTGTCATTCAACATGGTAATAAAGTTTATAGGTTATAAATATAAAAAATAATCCCTATTTCCCTTGGTCACGACATCACGCGTGAAGGGTTGGATCAATTTTGACAATTCTTTTTTTGTTGTTTGTTATCGTCGGGAGAAGGGTTTTTTGTAAGAATAAAACGTAATATATCACCTACTCTTATTGACCGCGGGTAACCCCGCGTTTCGCAGCTAGTTGTCAGTAAAATTTTTTGTTACTACTTACCTACTAGTTTGTCTTTGGTTTAAGGTTTTATAGACTGGGGCGAAAGTAAATAAGAACTCAGTGGAGAAGGTTTTTAAGGCTCCGGCGACGGATGAATTTCCCATACAAAAGTAATACCAAAATAATTTGACCATATTTTCACCATTATCTGCTATTTGTATTAGAATAGTATTTATCCTGCAACAAGCTTTTTTGAAAATACATCTATCTACACAAATAATAATAAAACGTGTTTTCTTTGAGAAAATCCGATTTGGTTTAATTGGATTTCAATAAAGTATTTTGGTAAGAAAAAAATTGTGTTAAGAAACTAGATAAATACAAACACTAGCAGATCACGATGAAAATATAGGTACTCAAAATACAAATCATTTTGGTATTACGTTCGTACATTTGGGAAATTCATCCGTATCGCCGGTGGTTGAAAGCGGGGTTAGATTCCCGCTATGGGACAATGTGATCTGCATAAATGGACGTTTTCTATGTATATTGAAAAATAGGTACCTATCTAAAAAGTTTATAATACAAATTTACCCCCAACGCTTAGTTCAAGATAGGTATTAAATACTTCATCACCAGCCTATAATAGTCCACTGCTGGACATAGGCCTCCCCTAATGAGCGCCATAGATGGCATTATCATTTGGGGGTTAATGCCCATAATCCCCACGCTGGGCATGCGGGTTGGGGATCGCAGTTCGGTGGAGTTGTTCTGCAGAGGGCACTGCTGCCCGCCCCCCGGTGTGTTTCCCTTAGTCGCCTCTTACGACACCCACGGGAAGAGATGGAGTGGTGAAATTCTATGCCGGCACCACACGGCAGGTACTTACCACTAATAATTTGCTTTATCTTAGCTCCTGCGTTCTTAAGGCCCATATTGCTAACTTGTTCATCAATTGCGTAGCGCAGATTCGATACCCACTTTGGTACTTTTAGGACTGTCGAGTGTAAATTGTTTTATCAAGTTACAAAAAAGCAACGCCAAAGCGCTAAATTTATCTGCCAACCTTTTTCTATACCAGGATAATTCAAGCAGGGTACCCAATAATTGGTGTTACGGGCCGCATTACGACCCGTAACACCAGTTAGTTGTAGTTCGTAACGACGAGGTAACGTATCGTCGTATCTACGTAACGTATCATGCTTGTTTAAACCAGCACACAGTGGGCGAAAAATTTAAACATTGATTAATTTTTCACATAAATTTCGAGGATATGTGAAAAAAGTTTGTATGTTCAATGTTGTAGATTTTTAATACCTACCTAATAAATTAGCGATTTAACTTTTTTCCATAGGACTTGTAGCTTTACCGGAAATCGAGATAAACCCTTAAAAATACACCCCCATCCACTTCCCGATCTCAGATCGCCTAAATTTTTTTATTTTTATTTTTGCTTAAGTACCTATTCTCTTTCTTTTCCATTTTGAAAAGCTATAGCCCTAGTCTATTAAGTTTCAGTAGACCCAAAAAATTAGGTACCTACTTAAATCTCCACTGCACTGCCACCATCGGCAATGGGCAGACGTTTCGATACTAGATTATAGGTACTCATGCCGCAGGTTGCCGCAATCAGCTGCAGCAGATTCAACATAGAACCAGCCATTAAGGCGATATTTTTAGATAGGGGTCAAAGGGGTCTATAGACACAGGGGTCAAAGGGTTCACTGGTCACAGGGGTGGAGGGTTTTCCTGAAATTATGTATCAGGGAATATCGCATACGAAGCCACGGGCAACAGCTTGTAAATACTAAATTCGTCACGTTCCTTACGTTCTGGATCGTCCTCTTCTTCAGACCCCATCCGAAGTATCGGTTTTTTTTCGTGCATGAAGCCTGTGAATTAAATTATACGATCGTCAGAAATTAAACAAAGTATTATTTGAACCAGTTGCAGTGTAAAATTTGTTTTATGAAGGACAATGAAAAAATAAATGTCATCGTTTTTATGAATAAACGCTATCTATACAACGTGTAACAAAATATGTGTATTAAGCCGAAGGGGGGGGGGGGGGTTCAGACCCCAATGGTAATGAGTTGTGGGGGGGGAGATAATTAAAAATTCCTATTTTTGGTTTCCCATACAAAAAGTTTTAATAAAAAAATGGAAATTCACCCCCTTTCGCTTAGTACACATATTTTGTTACACGGTGTATATTTAGTCAGTTTTGAAATGAGAAAAGGCACAGAATTATATGTATTATAGTTCTTTACTTTTCAGAGAAATAGAGTTTTTAATTTTACTCAGAATAGGTACCTACCTAATATGTAATTCTTTATTTTACACAGAATTATATCTGACTAAATTATTGCCTCTTTTCTACACAGGTATTATAAATAAAACACAATCTTACTACTTGGGTGGCTGCCAAGACCGGACCCTGAACTTATAAACTGAAATATTTACAAAATATAAATTATATCATCATAAAGATAGAAATACAGATCATTTATTTGCACAAATTAGTCACAAAGAGCTTGTATTGCCTTATTCTGTGTATTTGCTTAATTATCAAATATATATTTATTCAGGAAAATCTAACTACAACATGCATCAACAACATCAACAGCCTATGATAGTCCACTACTGGGCATAGGCCTCCCCTAATGAGCGCCATAGAATGCATTACTCATCATTTGGGGGTTATTATTCAACATGCATATTTATAGTAAAAACTTGGTTAGTACAATATGATAATCTTCGATACTTACCGCTGAGATAATAAAAATAAAGATCCATAACATTGTCGTTTAAACTACACTACACGTGCCAATCAGAATTCTACCATAAATGATAAATCATTTCCGAATTACCACGGTGTAATCGAATCTAAGAAACCATCAATCAAAAGAAGGTATTTTGAATTCGTAATGCTTAGCTCAAGATAAGGTGTAGGTAGGTAATCGATTTTTAGCACCAAATAATAATCTGGTCTTTGAAATTACTGGCCTCATGAAGAAAATGAAAAGACATTATGGTCGAATAGATTAATAGGACGACGGATTTTGTGGTTCCGCGCCCAAAGAATGCCAACGGAACCCTATTACTCAGCCTACAACGTATATACCTCTAGTGTGTAAAAATATATAATTTAAAATTTTTTTTAAGATACCCGTGCGGGCCCAGGGCGGACTGCTAGTAGGTAATATTTAGCGACTCGTAAAAATCAAACAACATTAGACCTTCCTGTCATATAATAAAATCAAAAACGTACACAATGTACAAAACTCCTTAAAAAAATAACAATTATAACATATCCTAATACATATAATTTACAACGTTTAAACAATAACACTACGGTTCCTCATCACGCTTATAGCGAAGTTTAAATGATGGATGTTTGTTATAAAAAGCCAAAATTACTGATCGGATTTTGCTGAAATTTTGCATTAATGTAGTCAATAACACATTAAATAATTTTTCATCCCCTAACTCTATTCCCCTGGGAGAGAATAGAAAAACCTTGAAACATTTTCAATTTCACACCGACACGACGTTTGCGAAATTGCGTAGTAAATAATAATACCTAATAACAATTATCGCAATGAACTCAATATTTCAAGAAACTACATCCTATCGAAGTTAACATTGTTCTATTAGATTGATAGTCCATCGTGATACATAATGATTAGTAATTAACGGGTATTTATCGCGTTTCTTCTTCCTCCTTTCTTCTTCTTCTTTTCTCGACGTTTCAACTCATTCAGTCATCTCGTGACCACGACAGAGTGCAAACCTGTTGAAACGTCGAGAAAAGAAGAAGAAGAAAGGAGGAAGAAGAAACGCGATAAATACCCGTTAATTACTAATCATTATGTGTTCAGATCGCGTAAGTTTCAAAACATTCATCGTGATACATCTCCAACAACATCGTCCTTTACCATGAGATGAGATTGTGGTCATACAAAGATCTTATTCACTATAATAATTAGATAAAAATCATTTTTAAATAGTATTTGACTATAGGTACTTGTATTACAGATTTGTATAAAAAGGCAAGAAAACCAAGGCAACTGCAAACTCAAAACAATAATCATTATCCACACGTGACGTTAGCTTACGTCAAAATCCGAAGTAATGTTGCTACAATGTAGCAACATTACTTCGGATTTTGCATGTCATGCAAACCTAGGCTTGATTTATTGGAGGAAATCGACTAATCAGGTCAAAAATATTATAATGTACCTATTTTATAATAAGTGCCGATAACTGAACCAAAATTAACACGCTTTATAAAAACCTAGCTACGAAGTTGTAATGCGAAATAAAATGAAGAATTGCATTTATTTATAATGTATATTGGAGAAAAAAAAGAAACTGATCTCTTGCATATTAATAATACAGATAGCTCTTGATTTTGTTACATAACTTTTATCTAATATTCTACAAAAAAGTGGCAGTACACGAAGTGTCAATTAAAGAATAATGATTATTTGCTCGATTAAAAAATGTAAGGCATAACTATTTTGATTTGTAACTATTATAAAGAACTAATGAATTTCTTCTTTTTGCTTGTCATTATGACTCCTAAGTCATATAAAAACCAAAGAGCATCATTATTATAAAGTTCTCTATTGCGTAGATATTTACATTTATTGTCCTGCGTGTAAATTCATAATTAATTTAATATATTACAAACTAAAAACGGACATCGAATTTCATTATATTTACACTGTTTTTTATAAGTTGCGGGATAAATAGATATAATATTATAGGAAACAATAAAACATGGGAGCACCCTGGTATCATTCACTACAAAAAACCAAAAAAATCTGTCCACAATTGACGAAGAAATTACAGAAGAAGAAATTATACTCAGAGTTCTTTTTATACAAAATGTAGTACTTTTTATATTGTGACTAGACCATTCACTGCCTAAAGCGGTGGGGCGTGTGCGTTGTGGTAAAAACAGCGTTAAACCTGGTGTAATTCCTCGAAAAGTCCTGTACCGAACTGCACCATCCTACCATCTGTTTTCATCTTCGGGTCCAAGTTAGTTCTTAGATTCAATAATAACTTTCGTTTTAGCTAGTAGCTTGAGCGAACTGGCGAGATTTTATCTCTATAGACGCCTAGCGTGTGTGGTTACATATCGAGGAATTTTAGTCTCCAGAGCAGCTAATTAAAGAAACAAAGCTACGCACCCAGCTAGTTCGCCCGGGGTGGCTAGACCCAGTCGCTTTATGCGGTCTTAGTAAATCTACCTACTATTTTTTTAATGTATAAGATATTAGTGCTAAGTTCTGTACAAATTCCTTTATTGTTCAGAATGCTATTCATGTATCTCAGATGTCACAGTGAGTTATACTTTGCCCCTGAACACGCTAATCTTCTGACTTTTACTGGAATTTCCTTAAATGGCGGAAGGAGATTGTTCCAGCATTAATGCAGTACGTTTTTAGTATGAGCAAGCATCACTTTCCTGTCAAAATACTTTTCAAAAGATGGTGGCAAGTTCCTTGCAACATAATTTTAACTATTCTTAGTTCTCTGTAAATTTTACTATCGGGCTGACTTATATAGGTGTATTTCATGAGTTACAGAGTTTCACTCGCATGCTCCCTCGGAATTCTTCTGGAGTTTTCTAAACGGGCAGAAGGAGATAGTTCCAGTATTATAGCAGTATGTTTATAGTATCATCAATCAGTACTTTCGTGTCAAAATAATTTTCTAAGGATTGTGGCAAGTTCGTTGTTACACATTTTAAATCTATTCTGAATTCTCTGCAAGTTCCCTTATTGTACTGAACTCATTTGATGTTTACAAAGAGTTTTACTCGCATGCTCCCTCTCAAAATCCATCTATAGACTTCCGCTGAAGTTTCCAAGAAGGGCGGAAGAAGAGTGTTCCAGTATCACAGCACTAAATTTTTAAGTAACTGTAAGCATTCGTGTTAACTACTTTTTAAGCGATGTGGGCATCTCTTTGTTGCAATTTAAAGAGCTGTTCTATAACATCTGTTTATATGTACCCTTAACGAACTGATTCGAATACTATTGTCTCCTATTGGTGTACTTCCGGTGTCACAACGAGTTTTACATGCGTGCGCCCTCTGAACGCATCTATCTTTAGACTCCCACTGGAACTTTCTAGAAGGGCGTAAACGTCGCTAGCTGTGTGCGTTGGCTTGTCGTTTATATGGGTCACTATGTCACCTGGTTGTAGGCCGCCGCTGAAAAAAGGAAATACAGCTCAATAAAATCAATAAGAATGTGTTCTTCACTGCCGCACAGCTTAAAAATATAGGCTTAAATTCGTAACATTTACAGTTTTAGAATGAGAGTATAAAATAGAAGGCAGCGCGAGGACTGCTAGCTTTAAGCTTAGCGTAAGTAATTAAGTTACAGTTTCTATTCTAAAGAATATTTTATTCTGAAAGCTTTACCAATATTACATAGATAGATATTATTTATTATTATATAGAAAACGACCACCCCGAACATATATCTGCAGATTGCACAAATATTTATCCGGGGCGGGAATCTAACCAGCAACCTCTGTCCTCTGTCTTCCTTGAATTCAAATAAATAATTCCACCCAAAGACTTCCTAGAACAGATCGATTCTAAGCGATAAGGTCGCCCATTGTACTTGTCATAACTAATTTTCTCTTTCTGGTTTTATTGTACAAGAAATTAATTTTGTAAACTTACTTATAAGCCGGTGATCCAATGATGACTTTCCAGACCAGTATACCATGCTCTATATCGGTTGGCATCTGCAACAAAATGTTACGGTATTTCAAGTGTGCATACATCATCATCATCAGCCTATAATAGTCCACTGCTGGACCTCTAGGCCTCCCCAAATGAGTGCCATAGATGGCATTATTCATTATTTGGGGGTTATTGCCCATAATCCCCACGCTGGACATGCGGGTTGGGGATCGCAGTACGGTGGTTGTTCTGCAGAGAGCGCTGCTGCCCACCCCCCGGTGTGTTTCCCTTTGTCGCCTCTTACGACACCCACGGGAAGAGTTGGGGTGGTGAAATTCTATGCCGGCACCACACGGCAAGTGTGCATACAGAACCGTAAGGGTAACTAGGGGTGCTAGTGCTACCCGCTACCCATGGGTTGTATATACGACAAACGTTCAAAACCCTTGGCGCGAGAGTTACACTCGGCCGCTCATTTGCTTCTAGAGATCAGCGGAGCCGAAACCCTAGGGAGTCATGCAGCTGCGAGCTGCTAGCTTTCCTATCATGGTACGTACAGACCAAGCAAACGAGAGCAAGCGAACGCTATGAGTGGGATTCGACGATCGGTACCGAACGTTTACTCGCTTTCGTTGTTGTGTCCACACCAAACGAACGGATACAATAACGAACGAAGGCCCTCGTTCGCTTGCTTTCGCCATAACGTCCACACTGGTTCGTTCGCGTTCGGTTGTTAGCCTTCGCTCGCTCTCGTTCGCTTGGTCTGTACCAACCACCAGATGGCCCTTACCCGACGCACAATAAAATAATAAATAAATAATGCTGGGCAATCCACACAGCATCACCTAGCCCCAAGCTAAGCAGAGCTTGTATTATGGGTAGCTTGGGGCTAGGTGACGCAGAGTCGATTGTCCAGCATTAAAAAAAATATACCTCTGGATTCCTCATCCGCAGTTCCATCAGAATGTTGGGAGTTAGAGACAACATCGTGATACCGAGGTAGCGTCTTGACACAGCCGGCGATTTCTTTTTCCCTGCAATGTAAACGGCAGCAATATAATAAAATAGAAAACAAAATGTGCTTTTTTAAATGGAAGAAAATTAAAACCGACTTCAATTTCCTTAATTTTTAATTAATTTACACTGCTATTAAATTTTGCGGGACAAAGAATACAAATCTTGCATAACATAGCACCTACAGCAATATGGCCGCCATTTATACTATCGTATGGAATGTAGAATATCGAGTTGCTGTATATTATGTCTTTGTGTTTAATTTTATTTATTATCTTTTATTTAGGTGGTTTACCACTGTGTTACAGTTAATATAAGAATAATAACAGTTAATAATATGGCCAAAAAGTATTACACATATGAGACAAAGAGAACAGCCAAGTTAAAACAAAGAGAAATAGTGTTTTCTATCTATCTAATTCTTAATTGCCAACATTTAGAAGTGAAACTCATTATTGCCAATCGTTAAGCCTAAAAGTAACCAAAAAACATAAACTCTTATAACAGTCTGCTAACTTCATCCATTTTCATAGAGAGAGTCAGAGTGAGGCATAACACTGCATAGCAGCTGTTTTAAGTTAGCCAACTAGAATAAGGGAGTAATGTTTGTTGGTATTTCGGTAATACATTTAAGCAAAAATTTCGCTGTAAAGATTTTTAATTCTTAATCGCCAATAAACTCATTATTGCCAATGTATTACTAGTATTTACCAACAAACACAAACCTCCTCATAAAGTCTGTTAAATTTTCATTCTATCCTTTTCCATTGTCATAAGTCAGAGTGAGGCACAACATAGCTGTTTTAATTTAGCCGACCATTATGACTAAGAGGGTTAATGTATGTTGGTTACTTTTGTGCTAAGATTTGGTAATTACTAATAAGTATTTGTCTTAATTATTATTGATGATGGTTTCTATTGTAAATAATAGTTCTAATTTAGTTTTTCTGGTTCTTTTATTGTAGTTGCCAACCCCTTATTCATAAGGGTTATTCCCATCTGATCATATGATCAGATTGTGGTTGCATCTGATCAAATAAAAAGTTCCCGATGGATCATTAATCAGATGCAACTGCTTTTTTGAATTAAATTTTGTGCCAACGGATCATAATTATATTTTTGGCGTGTAATATTACTATGCAACTAACAACCTTTTTCTATACGACTTTTTTGTACTTATTAACTACCTATTTTTATAGTTCCTGTTGGGTTGAGAAAAATAAAAAAAAACTGATTTTGATTAAAAAATCAGTCTTATAATTGCAAAAATACTTAAAACTTTAATTAAACAAAATCTACAATAAACAATTCTTAAAACAGATTAAATACACAGAACAATCTTAAATAATTAAATATATTTATAACACAAGAACTTAAAACAAAATCAACAGTAAAACACTAAATAATTTGTAAAATAGGTTAAATAGACAAAATAATGATAAATATATATTGAAATTTGGGTTGATTAAAGTACTAATTGTTTGTTTACAAACTAAACATCTAAAAATCAGTCTAAAATTTGTAATGGTAGACTAAAATTAAACAAAATCAAAAACATGACATTACAGTTTGCCTAATTAGATACTAATTGTTAGGTTAAATAATTATTTTCTTAAAACGTAGTAACAACTTAATAAATAATAAAAAGTTTTAAGTACTTTTGACATAAATATAAGACATATTTTGTGATTAAAATTTTTATTTATTTAAGATTGATCTGTGTATTTAATCTGTTTTAAGAATTGTTTATTGTAGATTTTGTTTAATTAAAGTTTTAAGTATTTTTGCAATTATAAGACTGATTTTTTAATCAAAATCATTTTGTTTTATTTTTCTCAACCCAACAGGAACTATAAAAATAGGTAGTTAATAAATACAAAAAAGTCGTATAGAAAAAGGTTGTTAGTTGCATAGTAATATTACACGCCAAAAATATAATTATGATCCGTTGGCACAAAATTTAATTCAAAAAAGTAGTTGCATCAGATCAATGATCCATCGGGAACTTTTTATTTGATCAGATGCAACCACAATCTGATCATATGATCAGATGGGAATAACCCTTCAAATGCATATTTACCTAAAATTGAGACGTTGTTAACTGAATGGTATACTTTCAGACAAATATGCATCCGATTATACAATCTCTACTTATAGCGATGTTTGTCACTGTCTTCTTCCGTTAACATTAATGAATGAATACTACCGCTAGCAGCTGATTAAAGTTAGCAAACCATTATTAACGGGGTCAACCAATAACTTACTCTTAGCTAGGAACTCCTTGACATAATCAATAGGTATAGCGAAAGATATCCCCGACGTGACTTTCATACTGTTTATACCGATCGCTTCTCCGTCAAGGTTCACTAAAGGTCCGCCGCTGTTTCCGAAGGTTATAGGCGCGTCTGTCTGGATGTAGACCATGTCCTTTCCTGGAATTATTTATATAATGGTTTAATGAACTGGTTTATACCAGTAGCGTAACTTAAGTTAGCGTGATATTGTTCTTAGATTTTTCATAAACAGGGTTAGCATTTCCTGGAATTATGAACTGTTTTATACCGGTAGCGTAACTTAAGTTGGCGTGATATTCTTCTAAGGTTTTTCTTGTACAGGGTTATAGCCTTTCCTGGAATTATGAACTGGTTTATACCGGTAGCGTAACTTAAGTTAGGGTGATATTGTTCAATGATTTTTCTTATAGCGGAAAGTTCTTTACTAAGGAACTTTAAAACACACAATTATTTTATTTTGCAGGGCAATTATTACATGAAGAGAATAGTACCAAAGATGTCGATGCTGGGTTCGCTACCGTGGAATCATCTCTCGGCAAGAAACATATAAAGAGAGGTGTGTCCTATAAATAACCCCATATATAAAAATTATTGTCATGAACACATCAGTTCCGTGGTCATGGCGCATGAAACTGTGCGGAAATATTGGAAAACTCAAAAATCAAATCATGGTAAATATCCCGAAGTCAAGTCACCTCTTAAGCCAAGTTCCTCGCTGCCCCGCTGGGTAGAGCTGACCACTCCGGCTGTGACGGTGTTGCTGAGCGCCAGCGGACTGCCCATGGCTACCACCTGAAACATATATCATATAGAATAATAAATAAATAATGCGGGACAATTCACACAGCATCATCTAGCCCTAAGCTAAACAGAGCTTGTGTTATGGGTACTAGATTTATATTATATTATTATTAACAAAATTTACATTAGTTCTCAGAACAGTTAACTACTGTTCTGAGAACTAATGTAATTTTTTTATATAATAATGTAAATAATGCTGATATAAAAATATAAAGATGACTGATATACATAATACAATATTATTACATAGATAGATTTTGTTTATTATACATAGAAAATGAGCAGAACACCCTGAACAAATATCTGCAGATTGTAAAAATATTTGACCTGAGGCGGGAATCGAACGCGCAACCTGCTGCGTTGCAGGCGGACCTTCGCCCACCGCTCCACAGAGGTCGTCACATAAAAAAGTACCTATTTGATATTCCAAGTCCAGAACTTTGTCTTTATAATATTAGAAGTTAGTAAATTAGTATTTTATTAGCAATAGAGTGCACAACTGGAACATATTACCAGAAGACATAATATCAGCCACATCAATAAACACTTTCAAGAATAAACTCGACCACTGGTTAAAGGTTAAAAATATCATACTAAAAAAAGTGACGCAATAACAAAAATCAACACTGTATGATATGGACACATCAGCCATAGGCTGCTCGTCTATTTACAAATAAATAAATAAAATCTATTGTTTCTCGCTGTACAAACCCACTCGCCAGGCTGGATATCGGCTGAGGTCCCGAGCTTCATGATCGGTAATCCATTCACAGGTATTCTCAGGGTGGCCAGGTCTGACTTTAAGTCTACATCTTCCACAAAGCCAGTGTGGATTGATCCATCCTGGAACCACAGATTTTTAAGAGATGTAAAACTATTGATAGGTTTTTAACTACAATGTGTAGTTTTTTATAAGATTTTTTATTTTTTGAAGTTGTGGTTTCTGGTTAAACTATCTTAGTGTCCTTAGAGTTTGTCTCCACTTTTGAGTCTACTCTAAGGCCCCTATGATACCTTGCAACGAGACATCTGTGTGCAAGTATTGCTTATGCCTAAGAAACGCATTATTCAAGCATATATGATAAATAGTCCCCATTTTATTCATGATTATTATTATTAGCTTAGTGTGGCTTTGCTATCACTGTGGCCATCATAGACCTATTGTGATTTCCAAGCTTTCATGAAGGACCTATTATAAGTAGGTATGTTCCCTTCGCCTCAACCAATAGGTGGCTGAAGCTTAACTAGTTAAGCATAGCAATGTCAACAGAAGTTTAATGTTAATACATGGTTATAATTGGTAAAGGTAAAGGTTAAAACTGGTAGACAGTCAAAAGTGGAAATAAGCAATATTTCACAACTACATACATAGAAAATTGCATAATAATTTATTATTTTCACTCACCATCAGCCGCACGTTAACAATAGCATTCGGCTTGTTCACCACAACGTGTGCATTTGTTAGAATCAAGCCATCATCCTTTACAATAAAGCCCGACCCATTAGACAGGGTGATAGGTTTTCCTGTAAACAGGTCTAACCTCCTTCCATCTTGTATCTCAATGTAAACCACAGAAGGCGCAGAAACTTTGACCACATCAGCTATAAAATTGAATTTCTCCCGTCTTCCTTTCAA
Organism: Eupithecia pulchellata; assembly: GCA_963931895.1. Classification (NCBI taxonomy): domain Eukaryota; kingdom Metazoa; phylum Arthropoda; class Insecta; order Lepidoptera; family Geometridae; genus Eupithecia; species Eupithecia pulchellata. Next base: position 3,426,771 of record OZ007544.1, read on the forward strand.
TTCAACAGTAGCAGCGAATATTCTTTCCCTAAAATTATAATAACCTACAAGACCTATGGCCACTGCCAAAACACCAGTGAAATAATGTCTTGATTCTCGTGAATCTTCACTATATCTGTTTTTATGTGATGGGTTTATTAGTGCGACACATCTGAAATTCACATTTTGTACAGGTTTTAGTTTGAAAAAGCGAGAAAATCTAGAAATAATCATTGTTGATGTTATTGCAGAATTGAATGAATCAATCAAGAAAGAATTGATTGACTGAACGAAGCGAACGAACGAATGGTGGTGCGACATTTACCGACATTACATATTGAATGAGATAGGGGTGGGACAAAAAATCGGCATTTGGTTAGGCAGTAACGGTACAAAAACGTTATTTTTATCTCTACACATTTTAGAGGTAAAAAACCCACTTAAGCGATTGGTTAGGGTAAAGAAAATACTAAACATGATTAAATATTTTAATAAGGTAGATATGAAGTATGAACGTATTATATAAAGCTTAATTTTAATATAAGGTTACTTTACTGGTTATAATTTAAGTAGGTTATCATTATAATTTTTAGTATACCTACTAAGGTAAAATAGGTGTACAAAATTTATAAATTTGTAAATCTATGTAAGGTATTACTTACCAACCTTGGTAGGTGCTTACAATCAGGTATTTCTAAATTATTTATTTACAGTAGGCATGGATTTATGAAAAGTACGGATAGAATCCTGTCAAATCAAACTTGAATCATAGCAATGGCGGAATGACATTGAGTGTCAGTGTATAGAGAGTTGCCAACAGAAGAAAAAATTACCCATATTTTTTATAAATATTCTTCCTAATAATTGTTCACTTATTAATATGAATATGTAAATTATAATGAATCATTTTAGGTACTGCTTTAGCCACGGTAATCGTGTTTATTAGACCTACTTTTTATAATTTTCAATTTACGCCAGCGCTTTATGGTGCTATCTGCAGTGAATTTTATTGTCCCACAAGAACAGAACAGAACACTGTACTTCCCGGGATTAAATAGTAACTACCCCTATTTGCTAATCGAAGAAATTTCAACAAAATCTGTTCAGGCCTCTGAGTGTGTGTGCAGAAGTAACAAACACATCCAAAGTCTCATTCCATGTCTAATTTTAGTTTGAATAAATTACTCTTTGTGCCTATTAACTGGCTGACAACATTTTCTGCCTGCGGCTTCGCATACGTTGTTCCTATGGAAATGCCTAACCAATATATAAAAAAAATTATAATAATTTAAATGTACATTTGCAGCCATATCTTATGATTGTTACTGGGAAGATCAATGAAATGTTATGTGAAAAAATACATTATTCTCATATTCATTGTTTATTGATACATTAGGTACATTATAAATAAAAAATTATGTATGTATACCATAATGCCCGCATGCTTTTACATGAAAAATCTTCATGCACACTGCATGCTACACTAGATTTAGTGGGATTCAAATTATTTTAATTATGAGATTCTCTGATTATGCGAATTCAATTTAACTTCCAATTTTCGTCACCCGGAAATCTGAAAAAATATTGACTTTTAGTTATGTCCCACGGCTATCGTTAATCTCGTTATAACATCTGCGTAGCATGATCGTCACTTAAAGTATCATCCAAATGGGTTCAGCTATTTTGGAGGTTAGCTCAAATAAAAAACAAACATATTTCGAAATTCGTATTGTATACATATTAAAAACTGAAATTCAATATCCTAATTATATTTCGAATACTTAATACATATTATTTTATAGGTATAACCAGGATGATAAAGAAATGCCTATATACCTGATTCATAATTTAAAGTCAGTAAAATATTAGAATTAAAACATTTTTAATATCCTCCCACACTTACTGGAAAATTTACATGTTTACATGTTGGCAGCACTGGCGAGATTTTGTGCTTGTAGTTTGATTTATATGTTGATAATAATTTTGCGTCAAATCGATAAAATAAGTTGGTGATATAAGAAATTTATCTACGAAATGTGATCCGGTGTTTTTTATTGACAAACCCATTGTGACTTTTGCAACATCTGACCACACAAGACGGCGTTTTCCGTTTATTTTGGTTTGTTTACAATAGAGTTCATCAGTTGGTGTCTATAGCTGTAATGGCGATGGCCAGCATACTATTTGATTGATTGGCATGCTTGCTTGATTGGAGTGCTTCATTTTATTTTGTTCTGATACTCCTTCCGTACTTATTTATAGTTTCATGACAGTAGGTTTAATCTAAATCTTATTGATATAGGAACTAATTATTCTATAACAATGTAACACAAAAACAAGGTAGATATTTACAAATAGAAACTGCTAAAACACTAGATAAATTCTCCACTAAACAGCCAAACTCAGATCATAAGGTCAAATCGTTGAAATCTCTAAATTGGCACGATTCTTATCATCTCTCTCACCTTCAATTTTAGATAATCGTTATAAAGATATATTAATTACTGTCGTGCTTTATTATTAATATTATATAAATTCGTAGCTTATAAATTAAAATAGATTTACAGTAAACTCCAATTTTTCCACTCATCACATCCACAGTCATGCTTTGTGTGACCACCATTTATTTTTTCAGCTTTACCATTTGCTGCGCTATTAATCCCATTGCTGCTACCATTCAATCCATTCGTGTGACTTGTCCCATTAGTAGTATTACTATAATCAGACCCATTAAATGTGTTTTGAGCTCCATTTGTATGGTTGTCGATTCCGTTAGCATCCGGTTCCGGGGTGTACGTGTAGAAGACTAGACATAAAGCTGTATCATCTCGCGGTAAATTGTATTTGATATGTCTAGCTGCTAGCCAAGCGGCTCCCACCGCGCTCGTTACTCGGAGTTTGACCAGCTCCAGTTCAGTTGTAACCTGAAGAACAAATGAAAGTTTAGGTAGCGGGAAATTTGAATACAGATATCATATTGACGTAAAGAGAGATGAGATTAGAGGATAAGTTACGGTACCCAGACCACACTTATTATTACTTGCATCATTCATCTTCATCGTTCAACCTCATCCCACGGCCATGTCAAACTCCTCATTATTTCGCATAAGTATATAATAAAAAGGTTATTTTACTAACATAACATAGCAGCATCTACGAAATACGCGGGTTTACCGCTTAGTGTGTTGTTATAGAAATATGGACTTAAATATTTTCTATACAAGAGAGTAACACTGCGAAGGTGCTGTAAGCACTGCGTAGGTTTGCTGTAAGAAAACTCTTATAGGGTTAAGCTCGCCTTTGTACATGTCCATTATTATGTATGAAACATTATGTATGATTTAACTTGTGTGTGCAATAAAGCATTTATGAATATGAATTTATGAAGGTGGAATAACAAGATGAGGGAATCTAACTACGTAAAGAATTACTTATGTATTTTTGTTCGTTATTTTTTAAATGAATTCATAATCAGATTCAATAACTTTATTTCTTTAGGCTTACAAAATAAGCACTTGGACCATTCAAATTTCACACTGATAATTATTATAAAAAAGAAATACATAATTTGTTATTGATTTCTCTTCACTTTTTTGTCCACTAGTGGAAGAAATGAAAAAGAAAATAATTGTAAAATAGGTACCTTTCTTTTAACGATTTCGTGCAAGAACCCCTGCTTCAGTAAATCCCAACTGTTCCACACCGACCCCACACACACTACCCGCAGCCGCGGCGCCTTCGCTTTGTTCGCTAGCGCCGCCACGTGTGCGCCGAGGGAACTACCCGCGCACGAAAACATGTGCAGTGCTAGCTCATCACCGGTGTACGCTAGCTCTGATAGCTTTAGCGTTAGTGCTGAAAAAATAAAAAACGAACTTGGTTTTAGTCTATAAATGCAATTCTAAATATAAAGAAATCTTTAGTAGATAATAAAAAAAACACTACATTTAACTCAATAACCGGAACACTAAATAGTTTGGGTCAATGTAACACTTCAAAGCTCCGCAAAAAATATACGAAATACCCTTTATCAAACTTTTAAAAAAACATTTAAGACAGAATATTTACTCTGATTTGAGTTTAGGGTATCCCAATATTTCGGCAGTTTCACTTAGCCATTATCACGGAACAACTGAAAGTCACTACGAGCTAGTTTTTATTCGCAGATATACCGATCTCCTTCTTTGTCGTTGTCGAACGTTGCCACTAACTCGATTCTGAATCTGATGGTCAGTTTCGTTATCGAACAGAACTTGACCGCAGTACACAACACTGAAGTTATTGGCACACGGCCCGATTGAGGTACATCACTTCTTCGGTTTTCCGGCAGTTCCGTGAACCTATCGCAAAAAATTGTAGGCACCGAAATATTGTAAAAATCTAAACTCAAATCTACAATGATTTCCCGTCATTATGTATTTACTTTACCCTCCCCTATAGAAAGGCTTAAGATAATCGAGACTTATCTACAAATAAAAACTAGCATTATTATTATATTTTTCTTTTCATGTTAGGGTTAATGAACAGCGCGCAGTTTATCAGATGTTTCTGTTTCTCATGTAGGTACCTATTATGTCCAGTGCGTAAGGGATGTGTCATACATGATAAAAGCGGATGGTATAGCTTTTTAGCATAACATTGCTCAGATTTCATTTTATCAATATTTTGTTGTTTCGTTAAACAGGGTTTTAGGGACTGTTTTCATTAATGTAAAGGTTAAATTTCTTATATTTATTATTTATTATCTAACGAGAGGTAGAGGTCAGGTACACCTTCACTACATGGTATAAAACAAGTCGCTTCCCGCTGTCTGTCTGTTTGTCCCGGGTATGCTTAGATCTTTAAAACTACGCAACGGAGTTTGATGCGGATTTTTTTTTATAGATTTAATAGTGTTTCAAGGGGAAGGTTTTTCTATCAGCATTGCACCCGTGCGAAGCCGGAGCGGGTCTCTAGTCTTTTATAAACCAATCCGCCCCGGCTTCGCACGGGTTCTTAACAAAAAATGATTTTTCCATACGGGAACCTAATTTTTTTTCAAACCAGTCCAGTAGTTTCGGAGCCTATTCAATTCAAACAAACATACAACCAAACAATAAAATTTTACCTCTATAGTGCAGATCAACTCAAATAGATAAATACGGCTTCTTATTAATATAAGTATGTATGTACCTACAGATCAACTCAAATAGATTACCTAAGGTTAGTTTATAATAAGTACCTAAGTCTTACCAGCAAACTTGGATTTGTCGAAGCACTTATATGCATGCGGCAGCAAGTCATCACGGTTGTCCACACCAAAGTGTTCCTTTATAAGGTCCCAGGCCGCGTGGATGGGGTGTGGGCTGGCCCTTAAGTCGTCTACTTCGTCGAATACAGTCTTCACTGTGCGGTGAGCGATCCAGTAAGCTGAAATAGATAAAAACTTATTAAATAGATCGAAGATTAATATTATAAGTATCACCTAAGGTTAGTTGTTTCTTTGGAAAAACATGACTCGTCAAGCGCGAGTGTAAATTGCGCGCCGAGGGTTTTTAACTTTTGTCGTAGGTATAGGTAGGTATCGACCTCTGTGGCACGGTGGGCCAAGATTCAGTATTCAAAAAAATCAAATAAATAAATTGTTTTCGCTATGAGCGAAAGCTTACGGCAAAATTGGTATGAACTGGACACAAGGTACCGGTTGTCATAGTAAATTAGGTATTATCCCAAAAAAATTCGATATCGACGGGACTCGAACCCGCGGCTCTCCGGTCAATTTCATCAAAATCCGTTTAGTCGTTTTTCCGTGAAAGAGTAACAAACATCAATACTTTAAAACTTTTATTAGTAGGATACTGATCTAGGATTATACTTGTCAATTATAATAATAATAATAATAATTTATTTATTGTTCAGATTACATAGGTCCATATGAGTATTAGTAAAGTCTTAGCCTATGTTAGTTATTATTATTTAATTTAAATTTAAACATTTTAATTAATTAATGTAGAGATGGAGTGTTTGTTGTTTCCTTTCCTTGCCGTGTTATTTAGTGTGCAATCAAGGATATTAATTAATAATGTACAGTAATATTGTATTGTAGTTACCTCCGCCCTCATCTCCCAGTAAGTGGCCCCAACCACCGCAACCACGTTTCTCACCTTCTGCTGTGAGCAGCAGAGCGTTAGATCCCGTTCCTGAAATTAATAGCCTTATGAATATTTCACATACATACATTTATTATGCGAGTTGGCTACGAACCCATTTTGGTGTTCTTCCGACAGAAAATAGGTTCGTAGCTAACCCGCTTACATTGGTGTTATTCCAACACACAATACGTTCGTAGCTAACCCGCTTACATTGGTGTTCTTCCAACACACAATACGTTCGTAGCTAACCCGCTTACATTCATAATAATGAATTCGTCAAACTACGATAGTCTTTTATAGGAAAATAACATACATACATTGCCATATTTTACTTGCAGGTATGAAAGTTAATGCATATGAAGCTACCAAAAAATACTAACGATATAACTTAAAACAAAGTAGCTCATACTATAATATAGCTAGCCACAGCTACTCTACGTGTGGGAAATAATTGACTGAATTTTCTTGAACTGTGAGTAAATAAACGCATTCTAAAGTTATATTACCCAGATAATTAAAGTAGGTACAGTTTATTCATCATAGCTGTCGGCGCGTGTAAAGAGAAAGTGGGCAATAACTAGCAGATAAGCATATAACTACCTAACTATAGTTCATCCAACATCTAACTGGCACGAATCATATACAGAACCACTACAGAACATAATGAATTCTCTATACATTGGACTAATCGCACATCGCTTTCACATGAAATAACGCTTTATAGGTTCACCGATTTGATGCTATATTGTCTATGATATCTTAATACTTACTTTAATGTTTAAATATATCATAGACAATTTTTCTTCTATGATAATAATTTTTCTATGATATATTAATTATTCTTACTATAATATTATAAATGCGAAAGTAACTCTGTCTATATGTCCATCTTTGACGCCTAAACTACAGAACAGATTTTGATGAAATTTGGCACAGACGTGTTGTCTAGACCAGGAAAGGCTTTATAATACTTTTTATTCCGGTTTCATTTTACCGCAGGATAGTACAGTACAGGGACACTTAGGTTCCTACCAAACAATAAGATAGCCAGCTAATATAAGCTTGGAAGATTTTACGTCTTATTTCTTTAGTTACATTTCAATTTTATACAAACCTACCTACTAATGTTTACCTACTTATGTTTACCATTTTATTATGAGTACTGTACCAAACAAAATGCATGGTTAAATGTGAAAAGAAAGCAATGAATATTAATATTTAAATTTTTATTTGTTTAGAAAGGTATCAATAAAAATTTACCTTGCTGCTAGCGATTATTATATCGGCAAAACCTAAACATGGACAAATAGAACATACCCACACAGGACAGATAAAAGTTGTCTCACAAGAAACACACTTACTGTTTACATTCAGCCTAATGAAACCTCTAATAATGACGACCAGGACAGTGGTCCTGGTCGTCATAGTAGCTTCTTCTTAGTCGCTATACTCTTGGCAGAGTGCTGCCAAGAGTATAGCGACGAGAAGCTAGCGATTATTGTATTCGCAAACTTAAAAAATGGAACAGATCGATACCCATACCTACGGGGCAGATAAAAGTTGTCTCACAAGATACAAAAATATGAATCACTTACTGTTTACATTCAGCCTAATGATACCCCTAATAATGACGACCACGACCACTCTGCCAAGAGTGTAGCGACTAAGAAGCTAGCGATTATTGTATTGGCCAAACCTAAACATGGACAAATAGAACATACCCACTAAGGGCAAATAAAAGTTTTCTCACAAAATACAGAAATATTAATCACTTACTGTTGACATTCAGCCAAATGATACCCCTAATAATGACGACCACGACCACTCTGCCAAGAGTATAGCGACTAAGAAGCTAGCGATTATTGTATTGGCCAAACCTAAACATGGACAAATAGAACATACCCACTAAGGGCAAATAAAAGTTTTCTCACAAAATACAGAAATATTAATCACTTACTGTTGACATTCAGCCAAATGATACCCCTAATAATGACGACCACGACCACTCTGCCAAGAGTATAGCGACTAAGAAGCTAGCGATTATTGTATTGGCCAAACCTAAACATGGATAAGTAGAACATACACAAAGGGCAGATAAAAGTTGTCTCACAAGATACAAAAATATTAATCACTTACTGTTTACATTCAGCCTCCAACGTCAGAGGTTATCTAAAGACCTAATTAAACGACCCTGTTTCCTGACCTACTTTCAGATTGTTTTCAATTGTGATTACGATTTACAGCATTGAAACAAATGGCTTCATTGTCTATGTAACCGTTTTAATTGCTAGATCTTTAAAATCAGCGTTATAATCTAGAGAGGTAAATTATCTAGAAAAATATTAAAGTTTTATCCCCTCAGCTTGCTCTATTGTATTCAAATCAAATCAAATCAAATAATTTCTTTTCATTTTTCTATTTTCTACAATACTAGCCGCTCAGGCTTCGCACGGGTCAATTCAATACTGATACAAAAGTCTTCCTCTTGAATCTTGAATCACTCTATTGAAAAAACCGCATCAAATCCGTTGCGTAGTTTTAAAGATTTAAGCATACATAGGGACAAACAGACAGAGAGCGGAACGCGACTTTATTTTATACTATTATTTAGTTATTGCAATGGCCTTTAAATACTATTTAATTTACATTCATTGTGAACCGGTTACCTAATTAATGTCTTATGTAATAATAATACCTGAACGTCTCACTCGATATTTAAAAAAAGCGTAGATAATCATCTCCGTTTTTCGTATCTTATGATATTATTTATCTATTCTGTATCTAAATATTCATGATCAATATAGAAATTTATCGGTATGTATTAGGTATGTGCGTCCAAGACAAGTCATTGGACTGCTTTCATTGAAGTCAAGGTCACTTCAAATCAACTTCCGATATTTAGAAAACAGTTTTGTACGTACCGTTATGGTATGGAATATTTTGTCCTCGAACTGTTAGAAAACTTCGCCACGCCTTTATAATTGTGACATTCACTCAGTTGATTTTATCATACAGGTCTAGAGCTTCCCTTTCTAATACAAACTCCGTAGAACCGTACAACAGTTATTTTATAAGAAACTAGTATCTACTTGGTGTACCTTTTGAAATTGTCATTCGCATTATGCCCATAATTTGCATGGATTTTAGTTTGTGTTAAATGCAATAAATAAAACCTGAGCCTAAAATAGCCTTCAAAGGATGTCTTTAGTTTAGACAATGTGTAGTATGTGTAGTTTAGACAATATAAATGAATATGAATTACTAGAACCCTAAAATCACCAGCGCCACCAACAGCTAGTTGCCTTTGGTGGCCACCAAAATCTATTTTCGTATCTCTTCCTAAACTAAATAGAATAAAACTATTACAGAGGCATTAAAAAAAAGCTTATGATAGGTACACAAACTGGACGATTTGAAAACTGGATTTTTGAAAATTCCTTTGTTAAACAGAATAATAACATAAAGTAGGTGGTGGCGCTAGTTTAGGTGATGTATGCGCCTTAACTTAAGTTCCTAATTGCATGCTTATTAATTGTGAAAGTGTAGTTTATGTAATTTAGTTAAAAAATAGGTAATAGGTATCCCGTTAATATTGCTATAAAAATATTTTCAAATGTTTGCGCTACATGTCTCGTTCGTATTGTTTCTCTCTATGCACATAAGTGTTTAAATAGTAAAGCTATAGATCTATATCATTTAAATTTAGTGTATTTTGTGATTTTTTTTTGTTTCGTGCTCGTGCTCACTATACAAATTAAAATTAAATGGGATATTAATACATGGTGTTATATTGAATGAATGAATGAAAACTTCATAGTAATTAAAATGAACTTAAATAAAAAAATCGTAGGTACATCTAAAAAAACACCGTAAAAAGACAGTAGGTCCGTAGGACGGTAGCGCTTATAGCGTTCTATCTATGATTTGAAACTCACCAGCTATTATAACCATGCCGCCGTTAGGTGCTGCAGTGAACAAAGACCCTGCAGTATCAGTAGCCACGTAGATGGCTTTAGCAGAATTGGGGTCCTTTTCTGTGACCCGAGCTGCTAGTTCTGCGTTGCTGCTGTCTTGTGCGCAACCTGATAGTGTTAGACCCTGCGGATAAATATACAATTATGATTCTCAAGATCATCATTAGCCTATAATTAGTCCACTGCTGGATATAGGCCTCCCCTAATGAGCACCATAGATGGCATTATTTATTTTTTGGGGGTTATTGCCCATAATCACCACGCTGGTCATGCGGGTTGGGAATCGCAGTTCGGTGTCGTTGTTCTGCAGTGGACGCTGCTGCTCGCCCCTACAAACGGGGATATCAATTTTTTATAGAATGTAGTTGAGAACAAACTCCCCTTTATACTTTTTTTGGGTTTCAATTAAACCATATTTGTTAATTTTCCGTTCTCTAAGAAATCAGAAGAATAAATCTAGCACAATGATATTGTTAGGGGCCAAATTCTTGTTTCTTTAATAACGCAGGTTGATTAAGAATTGACTTCTTCGTTATGGAGGTTGATTAAGAGTTATCTTTCATAGATCATTATTTGAAACAAGCACTAACCGCAGTTGATTGATTGTTTCCCTCCGGAGCGATCGGTCTATTTTCCCCATCGGTCTACTTTCACTATTAGTCTATTTTACTAATCCGTGCACTTATTTTTCCTAATCTGTCTGTTTCCCAATACGTCTATTTTCCCCATCGGTCTACTTTCACTATTAGTCTATTTTACTAATCCGTACACTTATTTTTCCTAATCTGTCTGTTTCCCAATACGTCTATTCATTATTCATCACAACGTGCTCAAGTAGGTAGGTATACGTAAAAAAATATACAGTGATTGTCTTAAAGTATGCTGTATAGAGGTTAAATATTTTGCCATCTTTAATTTGATTCAGGAGATGAAATAGATTGAAAGGTCATGATCGAAGCATACCAAAAAAAATGAAAAGCAGTGGCATATTTCAAAATGTTCCATTCTTATTGTGGTCCCAAATGTCACTTCAACACTTACCAACGAATCCAAAGGCATGTCCTTTGGTAGTCCAGCATCTTCCTTGGCAGTGTTGACCATAGCCAGCACTCGGTTCGCACACTCATCGATGCCGATGCTCCAGTGGTTTGTACCAGGTCCCTTAGCTTTGCCGACCACCACTCCATCCTCGTTGCATATCACGAGATTGGAGTGGGTTGCTCCTCTGTAAATTTACTTATGTTTATATAACAATACAATCTGAAAATAATGGTTTGTATATACCTACCTAGATTCATAAAATTATGAGAATATTAGGTTTTTAACAAAAAAAACAATACCTTTTGGGTTGTTATTAGGTATCCAATGTTAGTTTTGTTGAACGAAATTGGCACATAATCCTAAGAACTCTTATCTAATATCTCAGTCAGTTAAAATCAAACTCTCAAGAATTATCCTACTAATATTATAAACGCGAAAATTTGCGTGTAATGATGGATGTTTGTTAGTCTTTCACGCAAAAACTACTAAATAGATTTTGATGAAACTTGGTAACACAGATAGTTTATGACCTAGAATATCATATAGCCCAGTTTTAACCCGAAAGTCCATGGGATTGGGAGTTACGCGTGTAAAACCGCGGGCACCCAGCTAGTAATATCATAAATCTATCATCAATTATTATAACCCTAAATTAAGGTAACTTAATTTAAAGATTGTTTAACTGTGTTAGCTTTCATTATGAATGTTAGCGGGTAAACTACAAACATAACGACACGTGAGCCGCACTCACCGTGATGAAATTCCTCCTTAAAGGATAAAACATTGGTGTTCTTCCAACACAAAATAGGTTCGGGTTCGCAGTTAACCCTCTTACATTCTTATTGAATTCGTCAAACTACGATATTTTTTATTCTAAAATATGTTGAGTAAGTACTTTTGTTGCGAACGTTGCAGTTTTACTAATTTGGTAGGTACTGTTGGTAGGCACAAATTTGCTAGGTCCCGTGAATTTCAAAAGTACTACCTTACTATTTTTGTTATTTGACCACAATAGGCCTTAGAGCATTAAAAGCTGCTCTAAGCAATAGGCCTATCATGGCCGCAGTAATGCAAAACCAAACTGAATGAGTAAAAATAAATATAAGTATTTAGATTTTGTATTAATTGAGACTAACATAAGTAGGTACCTTCCCACATCAGAAGTGCTGCAATTACTTATCTATTGATTACTAAACTTATCTCCTTTCTATCAGAAATCAATAACTATCAATGACGACAAATAAGGGATTGTTTGGGCTTGTAATCTACTACCTATTTGGATGTCAAAGATAAGATACTTATTACTCGTAAGTAATAAGGATCATATACTGTAGGTACGTGCATAACAATAAAAGAGATAGTGACGTTAGTTTAGTGATAGTGATTAGGTTTTAGCAAAATATAAGGTAGGTAAGTACTTTATTATCTTTGAATTGGCAGGATGGGATCAAATGATTATACGTTTACGATTTTCTTAGATTTTACTTCCACTGCTGGGCATAAGTCTCCTTCCTTTCCTCCCAGCTTTCCCAAAGATTTGCCTCACAGGGGGAATAATGACCGAAAAATAGATAAATTCAAGAGAGGTTTACCTACTTGTTTCCGATTTCAATCAGATATACCTACATCTTTATTTAGGTACCTACCTATAGCGAGTTTTTCCACAATTCCGTCTGGTAGGTAAGGTATGTTAAGGCTCTGGCGCCGGATGAATTTCATACAAACGTAATACCAAAATGATTTGTAATTTGAGTATATTTTCAACATGATCTGCGATTATTTGTTTGAGAATGGTATTAGTAGAGATTTTTTTCACAAAGATTACAATGTTAAATGTATCGGCCAAGTTCATGTTTTATCGACGCATTATTATCACAAAATCAGATAATAGTAACGTTATCGTCATTGTTGTGAACGATACGATATTCTGCGCATCACTATTTTTATCAAAGAACAGGAAATGTTTTAGGTTACTAAAACACAACATTTGTATTTTAGCATTTTTCCTAATTAAATAGGTTTTTACCTTTCAATTTTTGTATATATTTCAAATGGAATTTGTATGGATTAAATTGTTTTTGTTCTGTGGACGTTAACGAAATTACCTGCAGTGAGGGTAATGGGGCCGAAAAAATATATACCAAAATGATTGATACTTTATCAGTGAATTAAGTAGCAGGTAATCGATTATGTGGGTTGATAAACGAACAGGGAAATAACCTTATGAGCGTTCGATTCACAATGTGTAAATACGCATGTGTTTGTTTTTATGTGCTTTAGATTTATTCTGCTTTCTAAACAAAATTCTCAGTAAAGTGATTTTTTGTAAATTCTAGAACATTTTTATGAAACTATCACAAACTTCCTTGGCATGTGTTTTGTAGCATTTGTTGACAATGCTCAAAAAGTTGCTAAAGTAGGTACCTACCTACAATAGAAAATATAGTCATTATTATGGCCATATTATAATTTATAATGTAGATTATACAGTTGCCTTGAAAAAAATAGAAAATATAGGTAATTCCAGACACAGGTTTTCTGTTAATTTTATTCTTAGTAGAACGCAACCATCGAGTAGGTACGTATCCAGAAGGCAACACAACAATGAAAAATTGCGACTTAATCGAACTACTCTAAGCAATTTCTACGAAGTACTTGATACCTACCTATTTGTAAATGGAGTACGTAACTTTGATAGGTAATTTACCCATTAAGTACCTAAATCTGCCTCTCCCAGATTGTTAGGATTTATTGTTTGATAAAAATAAAATTAAGTAGGTATTTTCCTTCTTTGTATAGTTATGTATTTTAATTAATTAAAATACATAACTAAAATGCAATCTGCAATACCAACTCATTGTGTGGGTTATTAATAAATTATAACAGTCAGCAATATACAACATAATAAAACACACGCAAAGAAATTAAAAAAATGTGCTCAAAGTCACGTCGTCGGTTTTAACCTGATTACCAACAAAAGAGGGTTACAGCGATCGTACTTAAATCTACGTGTTTCTTTACGAAATCGATTACCAGTGATACGTAGATACCATAAAACCCCATGATAACTAAATTAAGAAAACAAACGACTTATTGGGTGCAACAAAACTGGTTGTCACTGATCTGACATTAACATAAATTTTATAAGAGTTAACTTATAAAAATTCAAGGGCGACTACCTACAAAATTGTTTGAATTGTTTAAATTCTTCTGTACATCGACATTATGATTCTAAACCTTGAGTATAGAGAGCTAAGGTTTTGAGTTCAATGGTGTAGTTTTGTTGGTTTGGTTGACGCGCCCGATTGAATAATGCAGCCTGATTGGCCAGTGATTGCAACCATGCGCCTTTATGCAATGTACCCGACAAGTTATTACCTTCTACTACTGCATACCATAAAAATATTGTTGATATTTTTGTAAGTTTGTGACAACTAGATAGGTATTATGATTATTATAGATAGTATTATATAGTTTTATAATTTGGTTCAAAGGGAGGTACAAAATATCTGTCTAAATCTAAATAATGATCAATAGGTACCTATAAATTAGTAGGTATGTATTGGAAGAAATATTGCTAGTTTTTTTAATAAATCTAGTAATTATAACTTATTAATTACACGGAAAAAGAACTGGATACTTACCAAAACATAGAAAGAAATTATATCTACAAAATTAATTTTCCTATCTGCAACTAACTTTAATTAGGGTTTAATAATACAGATGTTAATATAGGTACCTACATACCTACATTAACAAAGAAAATTACAATTATCTTACTAAATAAAAACTAGTATTTACAATTGAGCTAACTACAGACTGTTGCGAACAAACTACAGTAAGCTCAACTGATCCATATCATACCTACCAATACATACATACTAGTTTTAATATGAGTGTCCCTAACTATATTCCTAATTATAGTAATCGGATATTGTTCGCGAAAGGCCGGTTTATAATAATAGAAGTAGGTAAGTAAACTAATATTAAGAGTTACTAAACTAAACAGGGCAGCCAGTCTACACGAGACAAAAAAAATATGTAGGTGTACTATGTTTTATTTAAATATAAATATTCTGCTGAAAAAGTCTTCTTAGTTTTTACAATTATTAATTTTGCCACAGCTCTAATAATTCTACCTAATACAAATTTGTGAAACTATATAGTAGAATGCCTCAAGGCGAGCCTTTCTACTCTTACGTTTAGCTTCAAAATAATATCACTCACCCTTCAACGCCTCCAAAATACATGGCGACTTGTTGTAAAATATTCAAATAATACAGAAAAAAAATATTTTGGTATAACTTTCGTTGAATTGTTATTTTGGCGTAAAACTATTTAATTAATGTTAAAAATTGCAACACGTTTAACTCGCCAACACTTCCACAACAACACTAAATTGAGTGAGCGGAGCGGGGGGGGTGAGTGACATTAGTGACATTGAAGGACGTATTTGGCATTGACAGATAACAGACTGTGAAATCGTCTTAGATTATAGAGGAATATAGATCTGGCATAAACATCTATACGAACTTGTTACGAACAGTTAGTTATAGAAGTGTGATGTATTTCGACAGCAGAGTTACTTACATATCGGCATCTCTTTTTGACTAATGAAGATAATCATGAGTAAAAAAGGACAACAGCAGTTTGATCATGACTGAAAATGGCAACATTGTTTTGGTGACGTCACAAAATACCTCACCCCTCACCCCCTGTGGCCGGTCGCCATGTTTAGTCGCAGTCAACAACAAGTACATCAGTTGTCATCCGGACTTGTTTTTATTCGAAAATGAAGGAAATTTAGAGTTAATAGGCGATAATTATGCTTTTTTATAGTGTGCAAACTTGGAGAATAATGTATTTTATAAGTGTATGTGCAGAGTGTTTGGCTGTCGCATGAAAATCAACAAAAAACATCAAAATATAACGTTGCATGGGAAAGGTACCGAATTCATTCAAAATTTCTTACATTTTCTATTATTTTCAAACATTTTGCTGTTTGTGGGAAAGTTTATAAAGATCCGCTTGCTTTTCTTTATTCATTCAATGTTTTACTATGAATATTATGTGATTTTAGGAGAAAATTATTCGTCATAGTAAATAGAGTAAGGGTTCGGTATTTTCAAAACATCGATTATCGATAACGAATTATTTCATCGACGCAGTACCAATAACACAAAAATAAAAGTAAATCCTTTACAGCAGCGTCAGCAACTTTGAACCAAGCTAACCAAGATTCAAAGGTGTGGTGCCAGGGACAGAATTTTTGGTTGGGGTGGAGTTTACGGGACGCAGGACTTAGAAAATTTTCGACGAATTTTTTTATGTATATATAACATGTATTTTTTTTGGCTACGTAAATAGGGTCACTATGGGTGCAACTTTGGTTCAGGTGATCCACCCCAAAGTTCAATGACCTCGGCGCTAGAGGTCAAAGTATGTCGTTCAGTTTCAAGGCGAAAGACTTAGAAAAATTTCGAAAGATGTTTTTAGGCATATTATAACAAATGTTTTTTCTTGTGGCATCGTTAAGAGGGTCACTAGGGGTGCAACTTTGGTTCAGCGGTTTGACCCCAAAGTTCAATGACCTCGGTGCTAGAGGTCAAAGTGTGTCGTTAAATATGGATGCAGAAACAATATAAAAACTTTACAGAGCATTCCGGGAAGAGTTGATTAGATTCAATTTGAGTGGCGGATCCGACACAGAGTTCCCCGACTCCACGTGGTCTTGTGCGTGGAGCCCCTAGAGTGTAGGTATATAATAAGCCGGAGGCGCGAAGGGAGTGCAGCCTCCGCCAGCCGTAACAAGGGACAGGCACAGTGTGCCTGTCCCTTGTTACGCAATGGCGGAGAGGCTGCACTGCACTTCCCGCAGCGCAGGAGCTATCGCGATCGCGATGCAATAAAAAAAAACATGAAGAAATACCCCGACACATAGAATTCCAAAAATACAAAAAGGTCTAACTTTGTATTTGAAACTGATTTATTTAACTTACCTGTATACTCCAGCTTAAACTAACGTTTTTACAATAAAGGTCAGTGACCTTGTGTTCGAAAATGATTGATTTAACTTTCCGGCGTCGACTCCAGCAAAAACCAACGTTTTTACAAAAAAGGTCAGTTTTTGATGGAATGGGCTTGATAGGTCAGTGATTGTCTAAGACTCTTCCACACACGCCATCAAGGTACAAGCTGCAGAAACTGGCAGTCCACACGAAACTTACCTTGGGCCGAGCGCGGCAACCTAAATAATTGTCTTATATGAACATATTAGTATTAGTACTGAATATAGAGGATATTCATTGAATTGAGTGCCAGCCAAAGCTTGGGGAAGTTGTAGTGTTAATATTAACTGAATTGAGCTGTACTGTACGTAGTAAATAGCGTTTTTTATTGAACTTGATGAAATCTATTGTAGTATCCCGTTTTTAGACGATAGGACGGAGGGTAATATAATGCTAATGACCCGTTACGGCCGTTACGGATCACCAAGGTATAGAAACTTAAATAAAACTGAACAGAGCTTAAAGATAGGTACTTATTCTTCTACTTACTAATATTCGAAAATTTAGAATTCAACTCCGTGCAACTCAATTACTTACTTATCGATATTCAATGTTAAAATACGCGCAACTCTACAGCAGGCCGCCATCTTTGTGCCAGACTAACTTTAGGTATGCACGTAGGTATTTCAGGTCTATATATTCGTTCGTCTGAGGAAATCGTTCATTCGGGTGGTATAAACGGTTTAACGATAATAACCGTTGGACCAAACTGATAACTCTGATAACGGTACGGTTGCCCATGACATATGATGCTCATTATAAGTAATCGTTCATGGTGCATGAACGTTGTGATGTTCATTATTGTATCAACAGCATCATAATGAGAGTGTTGAAGTCATACTGTCAGTCATTTCTTTAACGTAATGTTCGGGCATTATCGACGATAAAAAAAGTTTTCATAATGTAGTATTTATAAGATATCTGATGTATTAAAATTAAATCAGGAATACAGGAGAACGAACATGTTGGTTCATTAATTATCGTTTAGTTCATTTTGGCAAAAAGATAAAAAAGCGGTTAATATTAGATTGAGTAGATCACCTAACACATTTATCACTAGGGAAAAGGGAATTAAACTCAAAAATGAGTAACATTTCGTATATTTCATACAATTTTGCCATTCATATACATAGGTACAGGTACTTTACATTTCACTTATCGAATAGGTATTTAAACACTGGAAAAATCAAGTAGGTACCTAAGTATTAAACATAAGAGGAACGATAGTATTTTCATGTTTTCAGAAGTTATTGCGTTTATTTATACATTTTTTAATTTTATCATAATAAATAGTTAAGTTTAATGGATAAAGGCAAATATTTTTTTTGTCAATACATCTAGAATGTATTAAAATATCACTATGTTGAAAAAACGAGGTAGGTAGGTAGCTCAAACTGCTGGTAAGGTTAAGATGATAATTCAGATAAGGAGTAGGTGATATATTTCGTTTTTCATGGCCATTTTACCCTTAAATAGATTTTTTTGGCGATTAAATAGTAAATACTGTTGCCAAATAATAAGAGATAGGCACCTTAATGACCTACGTATTCGTAATTCCCAAAAAGTTGGATTTATTATTTTTGATATACAAATTTTAACTAATATCACACATTTGTGCCGAATATAATATTTGTTCTCCTTATTGCATACAAAATACTTACTATTTTTGGAAGAAGAGGCGATAATTGAATTTTATGAAGAGGAACTAACTACAGGATAATCTAGCTTATCTACTTAGAATTAAACTGGGACATTTAGGACATTTATTCAATAACGAAGCTGTGAAGTTTTCACAGGCTAATGAAATAGTACAACATTCTACGTAGATAATTATTGCATACATATCAGGGTAATAAATCTATGAAGTAGATACTAATCATTTTTAGGATTCATTTATATAAAACTTTTAAACTTTCACGATTTGTTGACATATTAAAGAATATTTATCGCGTACCTTTTGTTTTTATTTTCCCCTACGTTTCCATCGCGTTGCAGCGATCGTGGTCACGGGGCGACCGCTGGGAAAATAAAAACAAAAGGTACGCGATAAATACCCGATAAATATTCTTCATTTATATACTTATCGATTACCATACCCACGAATAGTATTTTATAAACATTTTATTATAAACAACTTATTAGATTAAAACATTATTCAGACAGTCTTTTCAATAATAATCTTTCATAAATAATTCTAATAGCTCCAATTTAATATAGCTCAGATTTCATAAACAAATAAATTTTAGTAAAGCTACGATTAATATAAACGTTACATAAATACAATAATTTTAGACACACAATATGATTTTTACGTTATTTTGAAAATGTATTGTTAATACCCGTTATTTGGTTAACATCGACGACTAGATTTTTACACATATTAACACATCACTAATAGTTTGATGCGTAGTGAGCATTTATTTTGCTTCTTAGGTCAATAACGATAAGATTTTATTTTCTTATACACATGCGACGACCGTTGACTGGAACTGTGGTGTCTGCCGTCGCATCGCAAGACGTCACCTGAAAAATGTTTGAAAATAAGTTACGTGATTGCTCCATCTACTGAGCATTGTCTATACTAATAATTCAGCGTGCTAAGTTTGAAATAGTTCTCGTTGCTCAAGTAGTTGGTAGATGGCGTGTCAGAGCCGAACAATGAGCTTTCTCTAGGAAGAATATTGGTAGGTACTTATAAGAGTTTTCTACTTCTAATATCCTTATTCTGTGCTTAGCACCATCTTTATTATTTGTACTATTTTAATGGGTCGCTTTTATTTACTTATTTTTATTTTTCCCGACGTTTCAACAGGTTTACACACTATCGTGGTCACGGGATGATCATAATCAGTGTGTAAACCTGTTGAAACGTCGGGAAAAAAATAGGTAAATAAACGCGATAAATACCCGTTAAAATAGTAATAATAATTATGTATTCAGATCGCGTAAGTTTAAAAATATGTATTTAGCAGCATGTTCATTGTGTCCACAGCTGAACGTGGGCCTTCCCAAAAATCGTCACAAGTCACAATGTTATGTACATTATAATAATGTTATGCAGTACTAATAAGTGGTTTCCTAAGAGCAGGTCATCCAAGATTATGCGCCTTCATATTCTTTGAATGCAACATAATGCCTTTGCATGTTATTGATAATTAATTTTTGGGGTATACCTACTATAATATTAATACTATATATTATAATTTTATGTTTTTTTCGGCATTCTATTCTTTTCAGTTCTGAGAGCTTTGCTCTACCTGCATGTCATTTAAGTTTTTGTGAGAATGATCCGTAAACACCTCTCCCAACTTAATGCCGACCACATGCTCCGGTCCACCACTATCTTTACAAGGACCTTGATTTGTATATAGCCATAGCCTGCGGTAACGGTACCCATCGGAGGGCTGCATGCTTATCTACCACCATCGTGGTAGTTCAGAAGCGGAATTAATTTGGAGAGCGCTCTAGGCAAGCACCCCAGAGGCGTCTCTCTTTAATAAATATTATTCTGTAATATATAGTATCAAATCCCAAAGAACAAGGAACATCCAATAGATACTAAGACATCTAGTCTAGCTTATAGATTAGCGAAATTTATGCTCATTCGCGCCCCTACGTAACCTCGCGGCTGAAGGCCATACTGTAGTATTAATAAAATTGAATTCCCTGTTTTTTAAATAATTAACTATCTATATGTATAAAGCTATACAATTTTAAATATTATATAAGGCATTATAAGTAATTTTTATATTGAACACTTTTTGACATACGTAACTTTCGTTATCATTATGATTTCCTATTTGTATTTGTAGGCACGTGCCTAGTAGGCCTTAGGGATAATACAAGCTGTACAATTTTAAATATTGAGGCAATTTAAGTAATTTTTATATTGAACACTTTTTGACATGTAGCTTTCGTTAACAATAAATGATTTGTATTTGTAGGCACGTGCCTAGTTGGCCTTAGGGAAAATACGCCTCTGTGGTATAAGAAAAGACCGAATCGTGGATAATTTGTTGTCGTACCTCTCAGCAGCTGTAGACACCTGAAGAGTGGACGCATCAGCCTCCTCCAGGGAGTGTGAGTGCTGTGGCTTGTGATTGGCTCGCCGCGACCCCCCTCCCTCTTCGGACTCGCGCCTCCCCCCGCCGCCGGCGCAGAAGCACTTGCAGATTATGCGTTTGAAGGCGAACCTGATGAAGATATCATGTATTCTAGTAAAGGGTAAACCCTTTATAAGCAATAAAATTGTCATTTAGTTCACCTACCAGTATTTGTTTGCAACAGTCTGTAGTTTGCTCAATTGTTTCAATTTTAAATAGCTGTTATCTATACTAATATTAAAAAGAGGAAAGATTTGATTGTTTGTTTGTTGTTTTTGTTTAATTGAATAGGTTCCGAAACTACTGCACCGATTTCAAAAATTCTTTCACTATTAGAATCCTAAATTTTCCGTGATGAACATAGGCTATAGAATATCTTCAAAAAAGTAAGGGTTCCGTATGAAAAATTAAATTTTTGTTAAATACCCGTGCGGTAGCCGGGGCGGACCGCTACTTTAGTTATATAATTGTAATTATCTTTGTCAATGAAGATTTTTGGAAATAAAATTACAATTATATAACAATATTAGAACTAGTATTTACAACTTAAACAATTGAGCTAACTGGAAAATGCAAACAAACTACAGGTAGCTCAACTAATCCATATCAATACCAGTCGGGAGCGTTCATAAGCTGCATTGTCTTGCTGTATGGCAATATACTGTTGCGCTGTGCCAGATACTGGCCAGCTCTCAGTTCACTAAATATACATTTGAATGGTAAGCAAAACAGAAGGGTAAAGCGTAAAGTAACCATACAGCATTGGCATATTCACATTACCATCTGCTTCCTAAACGCAATAAACAAAACGACCGCTATCTCACTCCCACTCACCTAAAGTCCTTAGAGAACAGCGCATAAATGAGCGGGTTAATCGCAGAGTTGCAGTAACCCAGCCAGAACAGAACTGAGAACAGTAGATCTGGCACACACTCCTCGCAGAAAGCACGGACCACGTAAACGCTGAAGAATGGCAGCCAGCAGAACACGAACCCTCCGACTATGATGCCGAGGGTTTTGGCTGCTTTGGTCTCCATGCGGAAGCGTTTCACCTGAAGAGCAGAGTATTGTTATATTGTATTGTTGTGTGTATCAAAGAGAATATAACCACTACGTTCTTTTTTCTTGTGTATGAGGACCTCTATATTCGATATTTTGTTCAGGGAGTTTTGGATGAATGAAGTTTAAGTTTGGAACGTGTTTTTTATTAGTTTGTTTTTATATCGTAAGGAGCGAGAGGTGTCAAAAAATAATCGAACGGGGATCGCTGCCCGTCAATCGTTTCTAGAATTCAAGATATTTTTTGTAACCAATTGAAAATACTTCACTTTAATATGTTTAAAATAGTTAAAAGAGTTGAAGGTCTACCAAATACCTGTGCTTTGATATTCCTCTTGCCCATCCTTCTCGTCCTGGGCTTATCATCGTACTCATCATACATAGGCCCTGGGGCCAGGTGATGACTGCGGACCCTGAGTTTACTCTCCGTCAACTCTCTACCATCTCTCTCGTAGTGGACTGCGTAGAGACTGGAAGAAGATAATTACCTATATGTTAATAACTGTATCTCGACTTCGCACGGGTGGGGTGGTGAAACTTACTCCTGTAATGCGAATTGTAAAAATACCTACGTAAGGTTTGACAAGCACCCACCCTAGCTTCTAAAACGTTACATTAAGGTATGATTGTACTTTCCAAGATTAACATTTACAAATAGTACCAATGTAATGTTTGACAAGGTTTTAAAAAAACTTAACTGAATACCTAGAGGTTAGAGACAGAAAGCGACTTTATTTTTTTCTATGTAGTGAAGAACATTACAAATAAGGAACCAGATTACTAATTTACATTTGAAATAATTGCAGGCCGTTGCATACCTACTAGGTAGCTCAACTGATCCAAATCATATATATTGGAAGCGTCCCCAAGACGCTGCCAATTAAAAATTATGTGCCCAGAATGCATCCTTGCACTTTATAAGTAGTACCGATAACAATAATTCAACAATATTATTGTTATAGGCCTTTACCTACCTTGGACTAGGCGATCTGCTAGGTGACCGCGAGTTCTCATGGTTTGTGCAGATCTGCTCTGATGATGGATAGGATACAGAGATCTTCACCTTCTCATGAGCTCGCCTGGCACTGGAATGCCTGGAAATCAAAAGACTGAATATCAATTCAGATGTCGTCTTACAAGCCGATGATAACTGGCTTACTCAAGGTAGGACGCTTATACATTTAACATGGTTTCACTTTGGGCACAGGATGGACAGAGGGTTCATCCGATTGCCTAGAAAACTCCTTTCAGAAGTCTCAAAAGCTAAGTGAACGGTCGGTTCAAGACAGTAGCAAGCGGGACACTGAGATATGGGATGCAGGCAAACTCTTGGTTACACCAAGATATTGCTACAATATCTTCGTCTTTCTTGGTCTTTGCTTCGTCGTCCTTCCGTCCATCGTCGTCTCTCCACACTCCATTTCGCATTGCATACTTAGTTGTCGCCACTATCGAAACTTTATTATTTATACATCAAATACAGGCCGAAAAAAAAATTTCACCTTCGTAACCTCTCCGGCGAGGCGCTGAGCGATGTGCTGGTGGAGTGGTTGGAAGCAGTAGATAGAGGAGATCCGTGGGGCCGGTTCGATCCCCGACCCCGGTGTATCCTCAGGGTCAGACGGTTGTCGTCGAAGCGATTGCCGAGGCCTTTACCTGAAAGTAGGAAGGTTTCCAAATAGGTCAAATCTATTTAGTAGAAAAACTTTTTGCTGCTCTTTCACATTGAATTTTGAATACATGATACTATCGCCAGGACCTTCTAGTCTAGACCCAGCAGTCACGTTCCTAATGGTGAAGACTTGTATGATTGGGAAAGAAGGTAGGTAGGTAAGTGATGAGAACCTCATAAGTTCAAATATATTATGGAACAATGTTAAAATCTTTACTTTAGGACTTAAAACTAGGTAAAGAAACAAAAATGGGAAGCGATGCGATGGGACCTATTAAATTATAATACTTTGTGGCGAATGGCACGCGATGTAAATAAAGAGTAATTCTTGTTATTAACCTATCCTTCTTTCCCACGTAATGATAATCTTCTGATACAAGGGATAGGAAAACATGATTTTATGATAGTGAAGAATGTTGAATTTGTCATCATTGATCATACTGTTAACTTACCCTTAGTAGTTCTAAAACCCTGGTTGATAGCCTTAGTAGTTCTAACCGCAGCTTTATAAATCCTCCAATAGAAGAACAGCATCACAAACATGGGGATATAGAAGGACCCCAGTGCTGAGTAGACGACGTAGCCGGCGTCGTTGGTGAGCTCGCAAGTCCATTGGCAAGGAGGGTGTGGGTCTTGGCCTTCTACCTGAAGAAGAAGTTAACTTCCAAGTAAAGATAGGTTATAAAATTGATTCTTAAGAGATGGGTGAGTTGAGTGTTGCCGCTGGAGAATTCTGGTGGACTCAGTGAAACCGAGATAGATAGAAATGAACAATGAATAAAAGTGATCACTTATTTCCCAGTATTATGTAATTTTTATTTGGTGACGTATCCAAGAGTCGCGTAAGCTTTAAAGGAAATTGATTTTGAGATATCAGGACCGGGTGATGAGGTTTTCTGTTTGGAATTATTATGAATTTGTGACTCATAGTTTTTGTTACTTGGTATCTATTATGTAATATAGTCATAAAATTGCAATGATCTTGATCATGTCATCGTTTATTCTTCTCTTACATAGGGAAATCCTCACCAGTAATTTCTTAAATTCAGTATTTTTCACACATCAGGTACATTGAGGATTTAATCTGTCCATAAATTTAGAAATGTACGTATTTTACACGACGCCAAATAAACATCTTATCGTTTTTTTATGGTTTTTCATGCAATGTTGTTTAAAAGAATGGCTTTTTAAATAATGTTATTTAAAAGAATAGCAGATCTACAGCAGAGTTCCTTTACATACTTGTCCTACCAACAAACGGAGGGATACAGATCACGCCATCACCCAATTACAATCCAATCCTCCAATTACAGCCTTCGCTAGGTTCCGACTTATGATGGGTTTACTGATTGGTCAGCGTTAAATTGAGGATGAATACTTTCTAAAGTACATAATCTCAAATTGCATCAAGTTCAATCCCCATTTGTAGAGGTAGAGGGCAGATCATCAGTTGTTTATATCTAACCTTGGGACCTATTTTAATTCTCCAACACAAAGTTTCGTGTTCGAATCGGCCAATTGGTGGACACATACAACGAAATAGAGTACCCATTTGGACAAAAAAAGGAAAGAAAACAATCGATTGCGTATTTTGGAGAATTAGAATTGTTGTGTCCGTTTCCAAATTCAAATACTTATTTGATCACAATCGTTGAATTCATGATGTTGTTTACGTTTTCCGCGGAAAGGCAGATCCTCATTTGTTTCTTTAATTGTACATTTTACAATTTTAATAAAGGAACTCAAAACGATTGTCAACTGTTTCTTACCTGTTTGTCTTTCCATCCAACTAATGGAGGGAAACAAATCACGAAGGACAGGACCCACAACCCTCCAATCAGAGCCTTCGCTCGTTTCCGACTCATGATGCTGGGGTAGCTGACTGGACGTGTGACAGCCACATAACGGTCTAGCGAGATCGCACACAGGTTTAGAATGGAAGCTGTGCACATCCACACGTCGACGGCTAGCCATACTGAGCACCAGACGTCGCCGAAGATCCATATCTGGAATGAAGAAGGGTCTTTATAAAATAAAATAATTTATTTATGATGATTACTTAGGACTAAGAAAATAACAAATAGTAGGTACATAATCTTATTGCCGTGTGGTGGCGGCATAGAATTTCACCATCCCAACTCTTCCCGTGGGTGTCGTAAGAGGCGACTAAGGGAGACACACTGGAGGGCGGGCAGCAGCGCCCTCTGCAGAACAACTCCACCGAACTGCGATCCCCAACCCGCACGCCCAACGTGGGGATTATGGGCAATAACCCCTTAGGCTTGGCCTAGAGGTCCAGCAGTGGACTATTAGGTATAGGATGATGATGACTTAATCTTATATTATAAGGGCTAAGTTAATGTACCTACATGCCTGAACTAGGTTAAGGTTTAACCAAAACCTTTTTTTCAGGCAAATGAATTGCTGATAATAAACAAAATAATAAAAAATCCAATAGACAATGTACATGTTATGTATGGTGTATGACGGTGCGTAGAGTTCTTTAAGGTTGAATTAAGATTTGTTTACGTTGGGTGGTCCCTCACCAAAATTTAAAGCAAGTCTTGTTGTAGACCCCATTGGATTCCACTGCTGGGCAATGAGCGAATTTTCCTTATATTCTTGCTGGAGGCCCATCTTCACGGGGTAAGAATTAGGTAACAATGAAAAAAAAAATAAAATAAATAAAATTTTCTCATTCTCATTCTCAATGGTGCTTTCTCCTCACGTTTGCATTATTTTAAAGCAATATATTTGCTTCAACATAATGCACATGCAATATTAAGTAATATTTATCCCTCTTCTACAAATGAACCCTTATAGTATCAGCGCAGCGTTGAACTCGAAATGGCAACACTACCAAAATCCACCCAATTACATTTTTTTGGAAATGTTCCATAAAACTGAAACAAAACAAACACTATCCTAGTGGATATTGTTAGTGTTTCCGTGCGTGGGTCCCACAACTATTATTTTTTTATTATGGAGGTGCGATGAAATAGTTTAAAAATTGCTATCTACTTTATTTAAATACATAATTTATTGCTATCTACTTTATTTAGAACGTTCTTTCCTGTGCCAGTGCTCTACCACAGATCCTTTTACTCAGATACATCTTACGACTGTTAATTTGAACAACCCTACACACCCTGACAACTTGAGTAATAAATTAGGTACACGTTACCACGCCACTGGAATTTGCCAGTAGAATTACAGCCTATAAGTACTTACGTAAGTATACCTAACCTAACATGTAACAAGCCTTATACACGGTGACATTTCAGGTAAACTAAGAAGAAAGAGAAAGATTCTACCTTATACACTTACATAAAAGAGACTCACAGAGTGAGCAACGAGACCGCTACGAGATAGATTTCGTGCGGAATTACAATTATACTCGTTGGTTTTATCTTGTGTGTATAGAGTATTATAAATAAACGCGAGATAATAACGGTTAGGTCTGTGAGTTGCCACAAAAGCTAGTCGTAAGCTACTTGGAGAGTCAAATGTGGTGCAACTTATCCACCTACAGGTACCTGAACTGATCCATTAACTTCGTATTTTCTAGCGCTAAAACTGTTTTCTGTTTTTACTATCGGTTTGCCGTGTGGTGCCGGCATAGAATTTCACCACCCCAACTCTTCCCGTGGGTGTCGTAAGTGGCGACTAAGGGAAACACACCGGGGGGCGGGCAGCAGCGCCTTCTGCAGAACAACTACACCGAACTGCGATCCCCAACCCGCATGCCCATCGTGGGGATTATGGGCAATAACCCCCACATAATGATGCCATCTATGGCGCTCATTAGGGGAGGCCTTTGTCCAGCAGTGGACTATAGGCTGGTGATGACTATCGGTTCGTATCTGGTCTAACGGTATCGGTAGGTTGCGGTTTCGATTTCCTCGGGACAAATGTTTGTACGACTTGCAGATATATGTTTTAGTTTTCTACGTATATCAAAAAATATGCATGTCATTTACCCATAACACAAACCGAACTTAGCTGG
Organism: Eupithecia pulchellata; assembly: GCA_963931895.1. NCBI lineage: Eukaryota > Metazoa > Arthropoda > Insecta > Lepidoptera > Geometridae > Eupithecia > Eupithecia pulchellata. Next base: position 3,454,804 of record OZ007544.1, read on the forward strand.
AGCTAGTTGGTGCTGTGTTGTCCAGCATTCTCCCGATTTCAGACGATGTCTCTAACACGGTACAGTACATAATTTATGTAATAAAGTTTGGGCTATAAATGGATCTGAACTTTCCGACCCTGTACACACCCCTCATACATAAACAGGCCTACATTGTGCAGCGGGAGATTTATCGTTGAAAGTGATGAACTGTTTCGAATAATTATGTTAATAGCGGTTTGATATGTCTTTCAAGTTTCTAGCTTTACATAATATTCTATATTTAGATGATTTATACAGATGGTATAAACCTATTTTAAACTACACTTTGCATAGATTTATCTGTCTATCATACTAGCTTTTGCAAGCGGCTTGACAGGCGTTATCATCATCATCATCATCAGCCTATGTTAGTCCACTGTTGGACATAGGACACGGCTTGACACGCGTTATAGTCCGACTTATTTAAACTATCCTTTACGTAGACTCATTTATTTACACGGTTGTCTGGTAGATCGCACTTGCATTAAGACCGCTAATTGTTACTTATAATATCTTGTATTTTTCTGAGTGAATATTTTTTTGATTGCAATTATAAATTTCTATCTATTATTCTCCAAGCTTCGCGGCAACCTAAATTCGAAATAAATAAAAAACAGATGCCTAACAGCTAAATGTAGTAATAGCCTCCTCATCAATATATATCTATATAATAAAGTATTAAGTTCAGTATTATCTACATAATCTAGATAATAATCTTTATTGCACCTTATAAAACAGTATAAAAAACAGTAAACAACTACCTTAATCTCATAACATTACTAACAATAATAGATATTCTTTGACTACACACAGACATCGACCAGAACACACAGTTATGCAGATTGTATAAAAATTGTCCCGAGGCGGGAATCCAACCCGCACCCACGCAGACAGACCACGCTACAGAGGTCGTGAAGTGAGATATAGCAACGCTTTAAGTTAGCAGACATTTATGAATACGGGGGGTATTAAATGTTCGTCTTGTAGTACACCTATCCTCATAAGACCCTGTGGAGTACTTAATCAAGCGGTGTTAAGTAACAGTATTAAAGTATCTTAACTGAAACACAAGTCTTAAGTGATTGTAGTACGGGATGAGGTCGCTGTTTGGTTTTTGTTACTTATATTAGTATATACAGCTGTATTTACTAATAAAGCTTTATTATTAAGATAATTATAATGAAACTAGCGGTCCGCCCGGCTTCGCACGTTTATTTAAGTTGCTGTTAAAACTATATTTGCAAAAAGACAATGATATGTTTGGCAATCATCATTAAACTTATAATCTACTTAGTAAACGTTTAGGAATTTATTCAATGACACTATTTAAATGCAAGAAATCAGTCACTGAATAGTTGACAAAAAACTATGATGAAATAGAGACCGAATGTTTTTAAACTTACGCGATCTGAACACATAATGATTAATAATTAACGGGTATTAATCGCGTTGTTTTTTTTTTCTTTTTTTTTTCTAGTCATCTCGTGACCACGTCGGAGTGCAAACCTGTTGAAACGTCAAGGGAGAAAAAAACAACGCGATTAATACCCGTTTATTAATAATCATGAAATAGAGACCTACAAAGGATGAGGCTTTAATGCCTAAAAACTCAGTTGCACACACACATAGGTAAATAAATGGTTTTTCTACTCTGGTACCCGACTCTAATGAGGCGGTGATATTGGAGAAGAACTACCTAACTCATTTATACAAAACACACTTTCCATAGGTACATTGAGGTTGAATATAGTACAGCGCACGGTGCTTGCTTTTTCTCTACGGCCAGTGTCAGTTATAGATTGTCGTGTCAATGTCAAAAACCCCAATGCTGGTAAAAAAAAGTAAAGGATCCGTATGAAAACTGTGAAACCCATCGTGTTAGTGTGTATAATTTCTGAAATTTTTGTTTAGTACCCGTGCGAAGCCGGGGCGGACCGCTAGTTGGTATAATAAAGTATTATCTATTCTATTCTATCACATTAATTGAAGCCCCAGTACCCACGTAACATAAAGTGTTCGTAAACTGGTCCCACATACCCTCGGAAATAAGGTGTCGCCTTGAGAAGGGTTAAATAGGTCCACAGGACCTATTTGGATTTCCCGGTATTGACCCGGGTATAATATACCTTATAATATACCCTGTCAGAGATACCTGCTTCATGAACCGGGTCAAAATTTGCAGGAAACAGCGGATAATACTTATTCATTATTTACTAGCTTCATGTATTTATGTGTGTCCTGGGACGGAGAGGTTGCGGGTTCGATTTCCGGTTCTGACAAATATTTGTACGATCTGCAGATATTTGTTCAGGGTGTTCTGGTCGTTTTCTATATACAATAAAAATATCTATACCTATATGTAATATATTGTATTATCTATATCATCACCTAGTACTCATAACACAAGTTCTGCTTAGCTTGGGGCTAGATGATGCTGTATGGATTGTCCAGCATTATGTATTTATTTATTAATCTACTAGCGACCCGTTCCGGCTTCGCTTGTTTGCAATGCTGATACAAAAACCATCCTTTTTAATCACTCTATCTATTGAAGTAATTTTTTAATTATCTACTGCATCAAAATCGGTTGCGTAGTTTTCAAGATCTAAGCGTACATAGGGACAGACAGACAGCGGGAAGCAACTTTATTTTCTAGTATGTATTTTCTAGTATCTTAAGTAGGTATGAGGGCGGGCATACTTAGAATATTTTATTAACTGCCGTAAAAATAATGATAATTAAAATAATGAGGTTGTCGGCATGTGGGATGTTGATTCAGCGACCATCGTCCCGATAGTCGTTTCAGTTAACTGCTTAGTAGCGAAGAGTCTCGACCAACAATCTCAAGAGACTCTCTTTAGGAAGTTGGATCAAGGGTCAGATCTAAAAGGCGGTACTCCTGGACTCTGCGCGTATCGTCAGGAAGTTCCTCTCTGCAGCCCTAGTCACCGGCCTCTTGAGCCTAGCTTCGCGGTCGGTGATCCACCGTTTTGATATATTTTTTAATGTTATTTTATAACAATTTTGTTGTATTTTCTACAGTAAAAAAAAATATTTTTTAACGAGATGAATCATTAAATGAAGTGAAATGATAATTACACAGTAAAATAATAAAATAAAATAATAATGAACCAATTTCTTTAGAATTTTTTTCCTAAATATTATTATGATTTTGCGTTAGGCTAATTATTGTTTAAATTAGCAACAAACCTATTGTGAACAATGAATGGGTAACAATTAAGTAACCACAACCTGACTTTTGTTCAACAAAGTTCTCAGAACACTTTTCATGTACAGGGTTATTTGTAAACGCGATCCGATAATATCTATAAAGTTTACACTTACTGTCCTTCAAATTTATAAACTAAACAGAAAAATTTTGGTGAATTATCAGTTCAGTAGGCCAAGCACGGGGATTGTTCTCTAGGGTAGAATAGACAATAATGGCATCGCATCGCCATACATTGCGTACATTATTGAAGTTGAAGAAATTAATTCAAAAAATTTACACATTCTATGACAAAGTGACGTAATTTTTCTATATTCTACCTTAGACAAGATAGCCCGTGCTTGCCTTACAGTTAGTTTATCTTTTGACACATTTACATCTTAGATAAGTCTTACAATTTGAACATATTAATCTACTAGCTGAGTGCCCGCGGTTTCTCCCGCGTAACTCCCGAACCCGTCATATTTTCGGGATACACTTCATGTCTTCTTTGATGAAAAAATGCAATTAGATTTAATTCCATTTCAGTATTAAAAAAAGGTTACAGCGGGAACCTAGATAAATACTATTTTGATAGAAATAAGGTACACCATGGAAAAAATATGCTCACATCACAAATAATTTTGGTACTACGTTTGTATGGAGAATTCACCCGTCACCGGAGACAAATTTCAACACAGGAAGATCATTTTGCCGCGCGGTAAACCGCCTCGCGGTTAACCGCATGGGAGTAAGAGCAGTTAGAAAAAAATACACAGCAAAATTGTGGTTGTAACCTGTTAAAATAAATAAAACAATAAACAATGGACAATTCACACAGCATTATCTAACCCCAAGCTAAGCAGAGCTTGTGTTATGGGTACTAGATAATTAATATACATAATAATATACGAGTATATAGATAGATATTTTTTATTATACATAGAAAACGACCAGAACACCCTAAAAAAATAATTGCAGATCGTACACATATTTGTCCCGAGGCGGGAATCGAACCCGCAACCTCCTGCGTCGCAGGCGGACCTTCGCCCACCGCGCCACAGAGGTCATCATTTACCACAGAGGTGGTCAAATTGTTTAATATTCTATCCTTACCAGTATCTAAGAACCTTTTTCAAATAGCCCGTAAATATATTAACCACAATTTTCCCTCCAAAATTCCAGGACTCATTATCATAATTTAATTTGGCGCGTTTAGACTGAGCTTATGTTTAATTTATTTTCAAACGAATTCTAAAAGGTTCGCGGGGCTAAGTGGGAACCTATGTTGAAGACAACCAGTGTTTGCGTAGAACTCGACACATTCCCTCTTTCTATTCGAAAAATCTGATTTAAATGCTTCTGTGGGGATATTAAACCCCTAGAAGAAATAGTGATTTTAAGTGGTCATGGATCTATCTCAGATATAAATATATTATTTTACAACCACCATTTTTTTTTCTGTGATTACCTTTGTAAATATTAAAAATATAAAGAGAAAAGATTTGACGTTCGAAAAATTATTTCTCCATGGGAATCGTACATTATCCCTGATGAGCTATCCTATCTATCCTACCTATGACTATCCTATCGTTTTTGAAAATATGCTAAAGCCTATCAGGCTATAGCGTATTTCAAAAATGATAGAATGCGGTATGAAAACATCAGTAATGTACAACGTGTGTAAAAAAAAATAGTTTTAGATTTATAACCGAGCGAAGCCGCGCCGGACGGACCGTATGATAATTATATAGTTGACGTATCAGATGTAATTCAATTACTTTATAATAACGGCACTTAGATATAATTTCATTTTAGTACAGAAATATTAAAATATCTAAAACCCTCGCTAAGTGCTGGAATTAATTAAAGATATTACAATTAAATTGGATCAGAGCATCTGACGGTTCCGGTGGCGTTACTCTTGGTTCTCGATCACGATTCGAAAGTAATGTTTTATGTTTCAGAATGCTTTCAGCATTGCCACGTTGGATAGCAATGCTAACTTAGATTTAGATAGGCAAAAACAAACATTGTATTAGACACATAAGTTATATATGAATGTACTAGTGGTTTCTTTTTCACTTCTTCCACTAGTGGACAAAAAATTGAAGTGAAGAGAAATCAATAACAACTTATTTCTTTGTTATAATAAATAACTGTATGAAATTTGACTTGTCCAAGTGCTTATTTTGTAAGCCTAAAGAAATAAAGTTATTGAATCTGAATCTTGAATCTGGTAGTAGCTTTGGTAGTTTGGTAGTAAGTTTCATAAGGTTTTTACATAACTTACCTTAATAATAAATCAAATAAGGCTGTGTAACTGTCAGGCTTGTAAATAATGCTGATGAAGCAGTTTTTTGGAAATAGGAAGTGATTTTGCTTGTTATAATGGTTGTTCATGTTATTTTACAATAAATACACAACCACCCCCCGCGCCCTCGGCACGCGAACCGAAGGCGTTACGGCGCACTCACCCTGATGAAGTCCCTCGTTAAGGGATGAAACTTTGATGTTCTTCCAACACAAAATAGGTTCGTATCTATAATGAGACCATTTATAATGAGGTAGTTCATTTTTGCTTTTATATCCTAAGTTTAGACATTGTATAGATATATATTCAAGAGTAAGTGTATCTATACAGTTTTGTAAAATGATACTTTGAATCTGATTCAGACCCTCAGATCATTTAGGTTCAGATTATTGTTTCCCTCGCTTCTGAGTCGTTGAATCGATCAGTGTTGATTAGTACATCTTTTTCGTATTTTCTCGTCGTAGGTTATGGTCTAGCATGTTATTGTAAAGTTTTTTCTAATAAACTATCATGTAACTTCATGAGAATATAAAAAGAAAGATATTATTAAATGAACTTCATTGTGTGTATTAGAATAAATGACATTATAAACTGAATATTTATTGTATGTGACTATGTATTAACGTCACTGGACTAAGTACAAGACAAACCTATTTAGTTTAACACTTTTCCGAGATAACGTGTAGAAATATCACAACTAATATTCACTCGTATTTTCAAACTTAATCCTACTACAGGACGTATTCATTAAAAACTTTCACAATATAAACCTACTCATTACAAATTTTATATAAGTATGTAAATAATAGTATTTTTAAAAAGGTAGGTAACCGCTGTAACCGCTTCCTATCCTATGGTAGGGGTATTTTCATAAGCGCAAATATATCAAAATGGCGCTTAATGTACGTTTGCAGGTGTCACCAAAAGTTGTCACGCGCGTTAATCCTTATTTACAACATTCGAGTTTATTTTATTATTTTGTATTAACGCGAGCTATATACGTACGATTTTTGTGTAAAGGATATCATTATCAGGCCATGATAGTCCACAGCTGGACATAGGCATCCCTGATGAGCGCCACAGCGCCCTGTCGTCAGCTTGTCGCATCCAGCATCTGCTAGCAGTCTGTTGCAGATGTCATCCCACCTGTCAGGGGCGTCCTACGTTTACCGAGTTGTTGTTTCGATAATTTTATATATTTTATGTCGATAATTTTGGTTCTCTGCCGGATGTATTCGTGAAGAATATACCCGTGCAAAACCGGGCCGTCCGCTAGTTATCAATAAATAAAGTATTTCATTTCAAAATAGTTAATTTCCCTCGTCTGTTACTTCATCATCATCATCATTATCACCAGCTTATAATAGTCCACTGCTGGACATAGTTTACGTTTGTTACTTAGATGCCAATATTTACTGTGTCTATCTATGTACTTTGTCTCTCTCTATATCCGAAGCGGATTTGTGTATTAAAAAAAAAATTAATTAAAAAAAAAAAAATAAACGAAAAAAACATATTAGTCAAATCTACGGCTAGATTGTAATTACACTCTACTGTATCTAATATTTATATAAAACCATCCGCTTACAGTAAAATACGCTTACCATAAGTATTTTACATTTGTTATTTACAATAATCTAGTCAAAATAATCTAATCTTATTACAAATAATATTTTGGATCATAGAATGCCATCTAAGATATTTTATGTAAATAAAGGAGTTAAGCAAAAAAAATTAATAAAATGATATCATCGGAAAAATTCCTAGAAGTTTTATACAATTGTTTGGTTTTAGGGAAAGCAATACGACTATGGAAAACAACACGGCTCGCTTCGCTCGCTGTGATGTGAACCTCCCGAGCTCCCAAGCACCCCTGACCCCCATTCCCACCAAAAAATCTGATATTAGTAATATTATATCGTTTCTTACATAAAACTGAGTGGTTTCATGTCGTTGATTTTTATTTTCGGTTTCCATCATGATTACCCTAAAATAATATTAAGGACACACAAATTTAGGCGAAGCGCGTCATCACAAGCGTGTAAATAACATGAGTTAGTAATATCATTAGTTAGTAAATATCATTAGTAAATTCGGTTCTACAATCTTCAGTGGAGTTGGCGCTGTTCTAATTTGATTTTGATTGCGTGGCTGTGTTAAGTAAATTTTCACGTGCGACTTTGTACGCCTTTTCGCGCATTTCCTGGAATATTTAAATTATTCTTTTTTGTTTTTGTATGACGTTCACTCTGTTGGGTGCTAAGCAGGGCAGGATGTCCTTCTCACGATAAAACTTTTGCAACTATTATGGCTAACACTAAACAAACATCTATAGTAACTAATATGACAAAGAGGAAAGATTGGATTGTTTGTTTGTTTGAATAACATCTGACTGAAACTACTGGTCTGTCCAGTAGTTGAAAAACATCTTTTCATATTTTCACCGTTAAGATCCTACATTACTTTTGAAGAACATAGGCTAGAATATTTTCAATAAAGTTATTGATCCGTATGAAAACTTCATTTATATACTCAATGTGTTGGTGATTGTAAAAATTTTAAATTTTAAATATTTTTGTAAAATAACTCTCTGAAATCCGGGCAGACCTGACCTGATTGACCCAACCTGATTTAACTTTATTTGAGAAATGAGTTTTCCGAAATATTTTAGCACAGTTCGCGCCATTATCACATTTATCACGGAATGCCTAAAGTCACTTCGAGTTCCTTTTCATTAGAAGAAATACCGATCTACCCTCATTCTTTGTATGTTCTTTGTCTATTTCTACGAACTTTGCCACTATCTACTCGTATTTTTTAGTTTCTACATAAAAAACTAAATTTTTTCTTATTATCTATTTGCCGCAAGCTTTTTACAAATACCTACACATAAGTACCTACAGATAAGTGTTTTAAAAAAAAATTGTCAAAAAATTTAAAAATTTGATGAGGAACATAAATTATTATACATAATACAAATAGAGTAAACCATTGTAAAAATCTTCTAAAATTACACACTATTTTGGTATTAGGTACGTATATATTGGGTAATCCATCCGTCCCCGGAGCTAAGAACATAGTTGAAATAACATTTATTTCAGAATATCCCAACTTTCACCTTGGTCTATCCAACACTGTCTGGGTAATGTTAAAATAATAAAATTTAATTATAAAATAATCGTTACATTAAACTCAGATATACATAGATACATTACTGACATAATTTTAAGTTTGATATTATTTGAAGTTTCATCTTGAAACTTAATAAAAATTATCAGAGGTTGTTCTATTAACCTGATCATGTTCTGTCTTCGAAGTATAAATGACTCCGACATCGACACTGGCAGAGTCGTGGCGAAAACCAACCAGCGCCATAAATAAAGAAGTTGAAGTTGAAATACAACAAGTACCTTAACACGTGGGCCATTTGTTTGTTTGTTCAGTAAAACAAGTCTGGTAAAATATTTGTATTTTCTTTATGAAAAGCTGACATCGCGAGAACAAGGATCCATTAAAATAATCCCTTTGCGTGTTATTTGAGTCTGCCATTTTCTGTTTGCCTGACTGAGGGCTTATGTTTTCTTTTCTGTAGGTACAAAGCGAAATATTTCGGAGAAAACTATTATCTAGAAAGAAAGAAAAGAAAGTATATTTATAAAATATGAACCTTAATTCTTACGAGTCGAAAATAAAGTTGTTACAGCATGAATTCAGATACTAACTTAGTGTAGTTACTAACAGAATCCATGTAAAACAATATATTTAATTTTGATTCCAGAATACCGCTGATCCTACAAATACTTGTCACGCAGCGGGGATTGAACCAGCAATATTCTGCGTCGCAGGAGCTAGTAAACCTTTCTCACTGTGCCACTGAGGTTGTCAAATACAACCCTTATCTTTGAACCTTTCTGATATTTCCAATAAGAGCAAATCTACGACAGATACCCTCATAAAACTTATTTCCTTACTTCAAAAGAAACGTTACAATAAATATTGGCCCGTAATATGTTTTATATACAAAAAGAGTATGTTTGTCTGTAATCTTGAATCAAAGGCTTCGATAGAGACTGTAATTGTGCAGATTTACATTCTACAGGCGCGCGCAATGGGCTGAATCGAGCGACAAGACACAAGACAAAAACTTAAAGCTTTTTAATATACACATACATAATGTGGTTATGTTTTGTACATAGGGTAATAGGTGTAGTGCGATGTTTCCGTTGTGTTTTGTGTGTCATTCTTACTAACATTAGTTTTAAGTAGTTTTTATGTTATTTTTTACTAACAAAGTATGGATCTTGGTTATCCGAAATAAAATATTTTTATTTATTTATTTTATTTATAATCGAAATTAAAACAACGGTCGAAACTTTCAATTCACTTTATATTATTAAAACCAAAAATTGCGCTTGTGATGTGTTTGGTGTGATGTATTTACAGGTATTTGTGCAAGAAGAGAGTAGGTAATTTGTTTTCTTAACGAACCGACATCAATTCTCGAGCTAGCGACTCGGTCACAAATAGTGTCTCAAGCGTAGAGAGTAACTCTACAATTTCATTCGCCTTTCATCGCGTACATGTCATAAAATTGACAAGAATACGTACTTTAGTTTAAGAAGTATTCTTCTAGAAAAATCTAAAGCCGAATATCAGTGTGACGATGCGCAATATACCATACGCAGCGAACATGATACATAAAAATTCATCACACGGTTGTGAGCACCTTCCCTCCGTCCCCGTACTGTAACAGTAACTGTAACTGTGTAACACATTACGTTACGCCCCGTAACGCCCCGTACCTACCCGGCTCATAGATTCGATTTGGTATGTTACTTTGGGTTAGATGTTCCTCGCGGGCAAAGTCGTTTGCGTTTTTTTTTTATTTTGCCAAATGTTTTTTATAGCCTTAAAATGTTGGTTACCACTAGTGGTAACCAACATTTTAAAAAAATATCAATTTTTGCACACCCACATACATACTTAATATTCGTTGGTAAAATTTTTATTTAAAAACAACTATTCCATCTTGCCCTAAAGACGTAAAATTTTGCACTGCCCTGTAAACAATCCCCAGATTATAAGAACACTGTTTAAAAATCTCTAGAATCTTATAACTTGCACCTCCAATGTCCGTGATCTATTTTCTAAGAAAAAAGTTTCACTGAAATGGAGGGTAGTCGATAAAGGCGATACAGGCAGACTTTTATACGTTTTGGGTTTAGCGCAGCTGTATGAAAGAGTGTTTTGTGGTCACTTTACGGTACTCTGGTTTTGGCTGAAACCTATTGGTGACTTTGTGGACAAAGTTAATCAGGTTTTCGGGTTTTGTGATGTTATGATTCAACTTGTACGTGTTACCTGACTTCAAAAAAGGTAAATGCTTATAATCGGCTCTATGTATGATTATTATGTACGTTCGCCGGTATCACCTTCAAATGTGTAATCAATTTGGAGGATTCTTTGCTTCTTTATTCCTATAGGAGACTATATTCAACGCAAGCCTTCGCATGCATTCGTTCTATGACAACATTTCAAGGTTATTTTTATCCCATGGGAACTGATTTATGGGATAAAAAGTATTCTATCCTTTATTCCAGGCCACGAAGTTTATTTAGTTAATGAAATATCAGCTCGATTCGTTCAGTAGATTTACAAGAAAGTAACAAACATCCATCCATACATCCAAACTAATGCATATACTTCTTATTCTACTTCCGTTTTTGTGTTAATCTTTTTTAGTTTTTATATAGGTACCTATACTGTTTGTTATTTTTGTATTTAAATGGGTAAAAAGAAATTAGAATTAGAAATTTAGATCTAATTCTATGTAATTATAAGTCGGGGAACCGAGATCTGCACTGACATCTCGCGTAGGAGTGTATTGTCCATTATCAAAAAATTTTAAAATTTGTAGATTGTCCAGCATTATTTATTTATTTATTTATCCCCCTGCCTAACTAGGCCCTAACTAGCCCAGCTCCTGGAAGTACCGGAACAGGACTTTTGACAGCTTCGTTTCAGCTTTTCTAAAGGTGTCGACGGATATGATGATACTATAAGACTATTCAATCCCGTTTTCCGTCTGGCCTCTTCTGTGGCCGTGCAATGTACCACCACGTATTCCACAGTTTCCTCTTCCTGGAAGCAGCCACGGCACAGGCTACTGTCTGAGAAGGTGATGATTCAGTTCACAGTGACCGTGATGATGCCCACCATTATTCGAGTTTGAGTATCGTGTTTGTGGTTTTCTTAGCTCTAGAGGGGAAATTGATTTGGGGTGTACTACATTATGGTGTATAAATTTTTATTTTTATTATATATCTATTATGTTTCTAGGTTCAAAGATTTATTTTTATTTTTTTACAACTTGAGAAGCCAATTTCTGAGTCTAGTCAAAAACGGCAACAAATCCTAGTATATTTTTTTGCTAAAGCTACAAAACCAGCGTGGCTTCTGTTGATCAAATAATACTGTGCCCAGGGTTTTCCATTCCACTAATTAGGCTTCTGGAACACGGCAGATGTGACTGCTAAAGGGGTTAAACCAAACAAAACTAAATCTAAACCTTAAATTCAAGAAGCTAAAGTTTACTTTACACCAACATAACCCAGCAAATAACTCATAGTTATTTTGAATGTCGCTAGATAGGGGTCATTTCGGTGTGATTCCCACAAGTTGTGTTGGAAGATTGTGAACTCTAACAGGTGGGATTTAGGTCTGTTTTTAGACGGATTCACACCTCTCCAATAGCAATATCAGAACGTGAAAAGTCTATGAATTGCGGTTTGTAGAAGAGAGTAAATAATTATGGCGTTATAAAAGCGCTTACGAAGGCAGGATTATGAACGAAAGTAAAAAATTATGATAGCTCTTATAAGATCAGGGATTTTTTTAAGATCGTGGGTATTTTTGCGTGAAATATTGGTTTTGTGGTTGGTTACTTAGGCGTGAAACTGGGGCGCGCTCCCTCGACCATTTTTCACGTTTTTTTCCACGGTTTTTACGTTTTTACTGTTTCCAAGGACAAAAAGTTGACGCATCCATATTTTTAAGGCCCCTTGGAGGTGAATAACGTTAAATAATTCTGGGTATGAATTATTTCACCAATTTCCATTAATTTTATTCCCGTCAGTAAGGATTATTAGATATTTGTATGAAAGTGTCTTGATGGTATATTTTGCTCGAATAACGTAATTTTAGGAGAAAAACATTTTTCAAGGAATATTTCGAAAAAGTTATTTCCATTGTAAATATTCGGTATTGATATGGTATCAGTTGAGTCAGTTATAAGATTGTTTGTAAATAGCCTACGAGTATGTTCATGCTATTGGGATGTTTTCTATCCCTGCTAAAGTCTTTTAGGCTAAAAGACAATAATACTATCTATATTGTTATCAGCATTGCCAGCGAGGCAATGCTGGTAATATGGATCAGCTGAGCTACCTGTTAATTATTCGCAACAGTCTGGAATTATCTCAATTGGTAAATACTAGTTCTAATTTGATTATTCACTTGTTATTTTCTATGTTAATAACGGTTCACCCTTAGAAAGCTCAACCTCAACTCAAGATAATAAATTATAGAGTTCATTCAGTAATTATTCTGAATAATTACTGAATGAAGGATAGATACCGATCGAATATTTTTCTAAGAATTGTTTTCAGGGCTACAAAGGGGAGGTCTGAAACCGTGAATGTTATTGAGAAGTCAGAACTTATTTAATTCAAAATCGAGCGCGTACCTCCATTCATGACTTTTCGATAACTCTCATGGTTTCAGACTTCCCCTTAGTAGCCCCAAAAAAATTACCCGTTTATTATTATACATACATATATGATGTTCACCCTGTACACCTACTTCGGGTTGTTTAAATGAGTAAGTATGCATGATGGCAAATACCAAAGAAGGCCTATACCCAGCAGTTGGTGACGTAAAGGGATACAACGGTGATGGTGAATGATAACTCACCTGGAACACTTCTCTGGTTGCGGAAAAGGGTAGGACTGCAACTCCTACCAGAAGATCTGCCACTGCCAGCGACACGATGAAGAGATTTGTGACGCTGCGGAGCTTGGAGGAGCAGAGAACCGCTGCTATCACCAGGCAGTTTCCTGGAAGATTATATATACATTGTATATACATTGTAGATTAAAAAACTTCTATCGGGTCGCACGTCCCTTCAACCAGGCAGTCAGAAAATTTGTAGGCTCAATCGAGTCTTGATTTATCCAAGTCGCCTTTAAGAGGTATTGATCACCTACCTACCTCTATATTATGCGCTAATAAAATCAACAACAAAAAATAAAACGCTAATTACTAATAAAAAACTAAAACCGTTATATCTTACAGGCTAGACCTAGACGGCTAAACGGGACTTGATACAACTTTGCCAGTTTATTAAATTGCTTTCAGCTATTATGGACTCAGCGATATGTAATACTTCTTTAGACTTGTCTTCATGTTTATTTTCAACCCTGTAAAAGAAGTTTTGTGGGAGGCTCAGACAGTGGGAACTCATTTATAACTGTTGGCGTCAAGAAAATTTAGGCCTGTGACTGACGAAGCTGTTTTGTTTGGAGAGACAACATTGTGACAGATTTGAGGAGTATGTTACATTTTCCTTTATCTTCGGCTTTTAATTTGGAATCTATTGATAGAAGCTTGGGACCTGGAGCACAACCGTAAGTGGCGTCCGAGGATGCGCATTGCGAAAGCATCGTGGGTATCCACGACTCAAGAAACGAGTTTATTTTCCGAGCCCATACTCAAAATCAAAATTCAATAAAAATTTAACAACCTACGGCTTCAATTCATTCACAAAACGCTTCCCTCCCCAGCCGATTTTCATTCAATTCTCGATATTTCATGAATCGAATCAAAATCATTCGACTCCGATGGCCCGCGTTATCAAATTGATATTTCAATTTCATCGCTCGCTAACAATGGCGTTGCAGTGAATGATTCCCAACATATCCAATTTTTAACGATTGAAAACGGTGTATTGTCCATTAAATAAGTTTAGGTTTAGGTAAGGGTATCGGAAAACTACGTTGAGTCGTCTCGTCACCCATACCTCAATACGACACCAACCTAAAAACGCAGTTTTTAATCAGTGCATCCTACTAGTCATGTTATCTACGGAGCTAAGACGTGGAAACTCACGGTAGGGTTTGTCCACCAGTTCAAAGTCGCTAAGGAAGATATGGAAAGAGCTATGCTCGGAGTTACTCTAAAGGATCAGATTTGTAGCGAATACATCCAACAGAGAACCAGAGTAATGGATATAGCTCAAAGAATTAGCAAACTGAAGTGGCAGTGGTCTAAGGTTAACGTGTTCTTGATTGGAGACCGTAACTCGATAAAGTAGTTGGAACACCCTTCTACCAGGTGGGATAACGATCTGCAAAAAGACTGCAGGCAGATGCTGGATAAATTTTACGTCACATTTCACATACAAGCCACTCGTTTTTAAAGTTCCTGGATGATATCTCTCAAAGCGATAAGCCACCCCTTTGTATTTCCACTATTCTTGATTATCTTTCACTCATTATATTTTGTCTTTGTGTGGTATAAAGGGTTATCTACACTCGAGAGCAATGAATCCGGGTCACTCAAAGAATCCAAAAAATCTCGGAAAGTAAGAATGCTAGGTTAATGCAATAAATTGTATTTAATAGACAATTTAATACTACTTAAATGAAAGTTAAAAAAATATGAGTCACCATACATTTTATTTACACAAAATTACATAAAGAAAAAAAACTGCTGATCTCTCCTTAAAACAAAAATAGGAAACATGAAATTTTTGAACTTTATGACGATTTTCTTGAATTTCAATACTTCGTATTACCTCCTCGTGCTTCCATTACTGCGTTTACGCGGTTTGGCATGCTGTACACCAAGTTCCTTATACGATTTTGGGGAATATTCTCCCATTCCTCTGTGAGAGCAATTTTGAGCTCAGGAAGCGTGATTGGGGGAGGGTTTCGTTGTTTTACGCATCTCCCTAGCTCGTCCCAAGCATGCTCGATCGGGTTGATATCCGGGCTGCGCGCTGGCCACTCCATACAAGTAATGTTCATCTCTTGAAGGTAGTCATTCACAATCCTACCTGTATGAGGTCAGGCATTGTCATGCATAAATATAGCATCCTCACCCAAATTGACCATAAATGGACCAACGTGTTCGTTGAGGATTTCTTCCACATATCTTACGCTAGTTAAAGAGCCGTTTTCTATGATCACCAGCTCTGTGCGACTTTCAGAGGAAATTCCGGCCCACACAAGTACAGACCCACCACCGTAGGCTACTTTTTCTTCGATGCATGCTTGCTTGAATCTTTCCCCTGGTCTTCTATACACTCTGTGTCTTCCATCGTGCTTGTAGAGCATAAATTTTGATTCGTCGGAGAACAATTTATTGCATTAACCTAGCATTCTTACTTTCCGAGATTTTTTGGATTCTTTGAGTGACCCGGATTCATTGCTCTCGAGTGTATGTTCGACCGATCTAGCTACAGTGAGAAAAGGTTTCAACCCATTTCGGTCGCGCGCGAAATATAAACTACTTTGTTTGTGACTAGAACACCCTATAGATAATATGAATAATGTATTTTTCCTGGAGAACTGCCATTTATTAAAGTTTACTAACTTAGTGCAATCAATTATTTTCATAAAACGCTCAACAGATGGCGTTGACGGCGATATTAAACTTACTAAAGAATCCCGTCGACACTGAAGTGGCAAAAGCGTAAATGGTAAAAAACGATAAAGAAAGTAAATTATTTTAATTATTTGTTCTGGTTGTTTTCTATGTATAATAAAAAATATCTATCTATTTAATAATATTGTATTATGTATATCAGTCATCTAGTACCCATAACACAAGCTCTGCTTAGCTTGGGGCTAGATGATGCTGTGTGGATTGTCTAGAATTATTTATTTATTTTAGTTCCTGAACGTAAAATTTTGGTTTATTTAATGAAACGACTGCGTTACTTTCGCACGAGGAGTTGATTATGTGTAGTGAACATAAATCATATCTTTACTAATATTTAAAAGAGGAAATATTTGATTGTTTGTTGGTTTGAACTGAATAAGCTCCGAAACTCTGGACCAATTTGAAAAATTCTTTCATTATTAGAATCCTACATTGTCCCCGACGAACATAGGCTGTAGAATATTTTCAAGAAAGCAAAGTATTTGTATGAAATCTTCAATAATGTAACCCAAAGTGTGAGTGTGTCTAAATCTTTATAAATTCAAGAATTTTTTGTTACAATACCTTTACAAAGCGGGGGACTGTTATTATACTATAGTATAATATTTTGAAAAGTATTATAATATAATATAGCACTTCCTTATTAGTCTAACCTATACGTGCTTCACATTTTCAGAAGTCTACAGCTTTATACTCTTGATTCAATAAAATAAATTGCCACATTTAGAAAATCCCAAAATCTTGCAAACGTCTACAAATAGCGACAATTTCCATAATCCAATGTAAGGAAATAGTCATTCACCAAATTCAATCTTGGGAGACATGCAAACTACAAACCCTTAAAAGGGTTTCCACAAACGACCTCCCCAACACCTAATTTTCGCAAAAACCTATTTTGACAAAATTGCAGTTATAGCTTTTTACGTAGCTACGGCTGAATCCCTTGTTAAGTATTTACACAGTACAAGAATGACGGCTTGGTCACTTTCACAGTAATTGTGAAGCAGTGTGCTTCCATAGTAAGTACCTACATTAGTCAACAGTAATATTAAGTTTCTTTATTTGTGACAAAAAATAAAAATATACATCGCAGACTTATTATAATGATTTTGTTTATTTATGTATTATAAGTTTTTCACATTTATACATTAAACAACAGAGTTACAGTAGTGTTCCAGATTATATACCTAGATATCATGTACCTAGAATCATATAAGAATAAGAATAATCTACATGAATTTAAATACTATCCCAAAAATTATCGATTTCGGCGGAACTCGAACCCGCGACCTTCCCTAACTACGGGAGTGCGCTGTCCGTTACACTACGAAATCAAGTAAGATCAAATACATTTTTATCGCCTATTTTTATGCTGTTTATTCTATATTTTTGTATATCTAGAACAGCTTGTAGCACACCTTACACATTATATCTATTAATTACCTAGTCTAACCAGTATATTCTAATGTGCCTGTTTATTTTACCAGTAATTAATAATCGTACCAGTAAGTTAATCTAATCAAGCATGTGGCAAAAATGAATAAAATACGATTAAATTATTTAAAATGAATAAAAACTTTTCACTCGTTCCGGGCCTTTATTCACTATTGCCAATCCCAACATGGTTCACAATATATGACAAGACAGTGGTGAATCGAACAAAAACGTATTTAGAACACATTGTGACGTCACACGGCTTGGGCGAGGAATTGCCTATTACATAGAGAATAAGGCCCAGGTTCTAAAATTGATCTAGCCATTCTGTCGCGCTGTGGCAGCGCCAGAATTCCTATTGGCCAAGAAGATTGTTATTTTGCACATTATTCCGCTACGAGCGGGGCATTTTTACAGAACTTTCGTGAATAAAGTATGATGATTCTTCTGAGCAGATTAATTTTGCGTTTCCGACTTTTATGGAAGTCCTTGAGCAAGGATTTTGTTTACGTAGACTTTTCCTATGTTTTTGTAAGAGCTAGTTGATTTTGTTTTCTTGTACATATAATATCTGAATAAAATCTGTATCTCTGATAAACTTGCCGCTTAAAAACTTTTTAAAGGTATCATATTGAGAAACAAACAAATCGTTATATATTCTAGCGTTATATATACTAAACATTATGATGCTTTATTTATTTATACATTAAAAATTTGACCACTATAAATAAGTGATAAAGAAAGCAGTTCTATGTAAATTTTGAAAAGTCTAGAAAAGTACAATTCAAATTGCATCGGTCTAGGATTTGTTTAAGTTTCAAAAGGGCAAACGTTGCCAACAACGGGACCCAGCTGTTCGTCCATAATCTTAATAAGAAGCGACTTCTGTGTTTCACGGAATACGTGTCACAACCTTTACCGAAACAAATATTATTTCGAAAAGTCCAAAATGTAATGAAATCATAGAAAACAAGATAAGATTTATCTCCTAAAAGCGAATATAAAGAGCTAAAGAAAGATCGTCCCTTACCATTATAAAATGGTACTATCAAAACTTCCATACATCCGAAACACTCGAAAGTTCGCGTCAGTGAAACTATCAATAAATTATCAACGTCACTTCCTCGGGGACACAATAGGCCCTACGTTATTCCTTATCCCCGCGTATACTCGAGAGTCGAGAATAGTGCAAGTGTCTAACTTTCACTCAAACTCCGAACGCTTTAGCTTAGGATTCGTTTCAGATTTAAAATTTTAGAATTCGTAGTATGATATTATCGGTTCATTGTCCTTTTAGTGGTCTTATTATATAGGGTTAAATCATTGGCGAGATTATCTAGCCCGCTCAAAAACATGACCGCCGACAAGTTACCCTTTTCTTAAGTCGTTAAGAGACAATTGGCTGGATGAGGTTATTAAAAAAATTGCTGACATCGATTTCCGCAAAACTAAAAACACTTTTTAAAAGTTAATGTTCTAATTTAACAAAGTGAGTAAATGGCACTTTTGTAGCTTTAGGTAATATGATAGAAACGATACCTAGGTACTGTAAGAAAACTGAGACGTTCTTTTGTTATGAGATTTAGTACAGCAACGTGCGGGTCCCATTAAAAAAGGGGAAAGACTCGTCATCGAGACGAACCACGTACTTTCGACTATCCGAACTCAAGGCTCTATTTCGTTCAAGCGATACTCCTACACCAAAAAGTAAAGTGAAATAGCTGATCCACCGCTAAAGCGACGGTAGATATAAAGAATCACTTTCGTACCACAGATAACGTAAGGTGATATATAATACGAACAATGTAACTACTGGAGGACTGGATATTGTGTGCGGGTGAAGAATTATAGCATAGAGTAATAGATTATACAAGGAAAAATAGGGAGCCTGTGAGTTTTACTGGTTTGAGAGCTTTACGAGAATTGGTTCCTATTAATACTAGGGGTTGAAGGATTAGAATTCTATGTTATACCATCGCATTAAATTCGTCAATAGATAAAGAAAACTCTAGATAGTGCGTGCGGTCGTGTGGGTGCGATTTGCACAGATTATTGTTATATGATACTTTTACGTTCATCCCTCTATTTGTGTTAGGTAATTATCATCAAAGCCTCAATTCTAAAACAATACATTGTTGTGGTAAAGCAATTGAGTTCGTAAAATTCGCCTGCAGGATAAAACAACTTTTGATGAAAATGGCCCCTAAAAACAAATGACCATCAAATCAGCGTTGGTAACATCACATCACAGCTATAGTCATGTAAGTAGGTTTAACTAAAGCTGGGCCAACACGCTGGTATTTTTAAACTCGAGGCATTCAGGTACGATGTAATCGGCAAATGGACTTCCCACGGCTTTGTATAAATGAATACGAGGCAGCGGAGTTATGAACAGCTAGGTTACTCCGTTCCAAATTCATAGCGAAAATGTGATACAGTTACAATGTCTAAGCTTGGTTAATACCTTTATTAACAAAGAAGTTTACTAACAAACAACCAAATTAGAACAAGTATTTATAAATTAAACAAGGTAACTGCAGACTGTTGCAAAAGTTTGATTGGTATTGAATCAGAGGAATCTGAGTTTTCTTCTATAGATATTCTTATAGCAATAGCGTATATTACTTAAACAGCCAATCCGAGCGAAGAAGTTGATAGTTCATTCATTGATTTCTCTAAGATAAATATAAGAGAAGAAAATCAAATTTCGTTACCTTCTCTTCAGTATTTAGGCGTGAAGAGTTAACCAACGTTTTTGCACGAAACCTGTCTGCCATTTTGAAATATCACACCATTACATTACGCTATCCATTACGCCTCTTGGATTTAAAAGCAGCAGAGCTTTTCAGCTTTAAACTAGGCTGTTTATATGAATACGCGCCAGGGACAGCAGAGGTACGGGCAGCTCTGAAAGGAACCCTTTTCAGCTGTAATTGGCGACGGAAAATATTTCAAAATGTTTCTATCAGTACCTTTGAGGTCGCTGGAATATACTAAGACTTCATAGGCTTAGGGTCGGAGCGGACAGATTGCTTTACCTATTTTTCAATTTAAATAAAAGTAACAAGTTTCTTTTTAAAGTTTGTAGCTCTGATCATTAGTAACATCAGAGATTAGTGGGAGATGATTTGCCGAAAAGTTAAGTACAAAGTAGACTAACATAAAAGATGCGGGTTCAGACAAGACAAGATTTTTTGAGAGTTTCTTAACATTAAATTATACATTATTTTAATATATATGTAGTTAAGTTTAGTATTAGCTTATTAAAAAAACATGAGTTGGTATTTAAGTAAACATAAGTCATGAAAAGGGTTACAGGCAGTGGCAACACTAAAATATTCTGCTCAGATATCCTCTTAATTTCGCGAATATCTAAAGAACCCCGGGAAATTCCAAACATCTGATAGAAATCAGGCAATCATAGCCTTCTCTAATATTGGAGAAGATTCCAATCTGGCTGGAATTCGTCGTTTAGGTGAGGGAGCCTTAATTTGCTGAAGCTTGCTGGTAATGATGCCATAGATACAAGAGTATATTTCAGCCATAGATACTAGAGCCATTTATTCTAAGCTTTTGATAAGAAAATAATAATAATAATGTAACTCCATAAAAATGTTTTAAAGATTCCACAGTGATTTTAGATTATTAGAATATCCTTTACTTTTTACATCTAAACTAACTTAGAGGATTTTATAAATTTATAACACTTGTTTTTAAATTTTTATTTCAATATTCACCCTAATGCGTCCGGTTCAATAATTAAGCATCATCAGAAATTATGAATTACTTTATTAGCTTTGATAGCTTGATATATTTTTGTGTCAAACGTTTAAATTGAACCATGTTCAATATCTTGTAAATCCATATAATCCACGAAACTATCCAAAAAATAACTGAAGCAACCATCCAAGCTACCAATACAATGCGATCGAACCTAAAGTTTTAGTTGTAAAAAGTAAAGGATATTTTAATAATATAAAATCATTATCTTTAAAATATTTTTATGGAGTTACATTATTATTATGTCGGCCATTTTGTTTTCTACGCGCCCTTTATCTCAAGTTCGTAGCACCCCTACGACGTAGCACTGTGCTACGGCGTAGCAATATGCTACGGCTATAAATAGAAAACTATTTGAATTTTTACTCCTAACCTAACCCGACCAATATTGCTTTTCAAATCACAGCTGCGGTGTTATGAATTTTGAGAAATGAAATTCATATGATATTATCGGCTTCTTTTAGGTGTTTTTTTCTTCTGTAAACTAGATTATAACGTAGATGATAGAATAAGAGATAATCGACATGGTTGGTATATTTATTTGTAATACTTTGATTCTTGATTTTGAGAATCAAATTATTACGCCACATTTAAAGCAACGGACACTGAATTGATTTTTTTCAGAAGTTTTAAAAACTGACGACGCTGACGGGTAAACAACAAAAAGTTTAGTTTTTTATGTGCGTCTTTGCTATTCTAATACGGTTCTGATATTCAACTATGCATGTTAGATTAATAATTACAAGCTTTTAAAGGGTAAATTACGTTGTGACAAATTCAATTAACCTACATGTAATTTTAATAAATAAACTTTTACTTTTTGCGTAAGTCATGCTACAGAAAACTTTTTGTGGCTTTCGGGCTTACTTTCTAGTCATAAGTATTTTTTAAGTATTTTATACATGGTCTGTTTGCACAAAAATAAAATATAAAATAAATGATTTTTTATAATACCACGCAAAAAAATATATATTATTATAATTTATTTGTGGTAAAAACTACTAGGGTAATCTAAAATATATCTATCTAAATATATATAACTCAAAGGTGACTGACTGACATAGTGATTTATATCAACGCTCAGCCCAAACCACTGGACGGATCGGGCTGAAATATGGGAATGGTGTTCAGAACCTCGCTCCTCAATACGTCGAGTGTGAAAACACCGCGCTAGTTTACGCCGCGCGAGAGATAAGCGAGCGACTTTGATTCGAGCTGGACTTAACCGCGTGCTCATTAAAGTGAGGCTTGGAACGGCGCGCTATTTGAAGTCGAGTCTGAGAACGTCGCGCCAGTCGAAGGCGCCTGCAGTTGCTGCGACACTGAGCGACATATTTTGTAGAAGCGCTGTTCTTTAAAAACCTAAAATTACGGGGAGGGTGATGCAACCTAGGCGCTATATTACTTTTATTGAAACGTCCCGTTTATTATGAACCTATAATTTCCCTACTTTCTTTTGTACAACTAACGTTATTGACACTTTACTTAAATTATAGGTTCATAATAAACGGGACGTTTCAATAAAAGTAATATAGCGCCTAGGTTGCATCACCCGCCCCCTAATTTTAGGTTTTTAAAGAACAGCGCTTCTACAAAATATGTCGCTCAGTGTCGCAGCAACTGCAGGCGCCTTCGACTGGCGCGACGTTCTCAGACTCGACTTCAAATAGCGCGCCGTTCCAAGCCTCACTTTGATGAGCACGCGGTTAAGGCCAGCTCGAATCAAAGTCGCTCGCTTATCTCTCGCGCGGCGTAAACTAGCGCGGTGTTTTCACACTCGACGTATTGAGGAGCGAGGTTCTGAACACCATTCAAATATGGCATGCAGGTAGATGTTATGACGTAGGCATCCGCTAAGAAAGGATTTTGATTAATTCAACCCCCAAGGGGATAAAATAGGGGATGAAAGTTTGTATGAAACTTTGTAAATTTTAAACCGATCGGGCTGAGATTTTGCATGCATAAAGCTACTATGACGTAGGCATCCCCTAACGCGAGCGAAGCCGCGAGCAAAAGCTAGTTATTTTCATGTATGTTCAATCGTGCAACACCTTCCCTCTCTCGCAAATAATTGTCGCCGCGGCCAACCGTATAAGCACCTAATTAAGTTTACCACAAGAATTTTCTTTTTACCAGTAGCTGGTAAAAGTAGAATCGTGTGGAATAACCCTTCCGTACCTAAGTGGCTAGAATGGGACTGAATGAAACGTACAAATCCCAACATCTACGTGAACGTCATTATAAAGTCTACGTTACTGCATTCAACACTTTCTGTTCAATCGATTATGTGGGCTTTATAATTTGTAATCTGTGTAATTATTGGTTTAGTTTCGTTACATATACAAGGTGTAACAAAATATGTGTACTAAGCCGAAGGGGGAGGTTTCAGACCCCAATGGTGATCAGTTGTGGGGGGGGGAGAAAATTAAATATTCCTATTTTAATTATACTTTTTTTTTTACTTTTTTTCCCTCTTTTATTTCCTTATCTGGGTAACCTATACATACCTACTACCACTCCAGTTAGGTAGGTATTTATCTTCGTAGAGTTCAGCTATGGCGGGGCGGGAGACTACCTAATCTATCTATCTAGCTATCTATTACTCTACATCTATGCCCATACTGAAGTCATTGTCACAGGTACAAGAAACCGCTGCCTTTAGGGTTGTCACTTCGTAAAAAATCAGCTGTCCATGATGAAACTTTAGTGCAGTTTTTTCCAAAATACCGATCGAAATTCGATAAGTCGTGGAACAAAAGTTGGTCCCCTGGGGGGTGGAAATTCACCCCCTTTCGCTTAGTACACATATTTTGTTACACCGTGTATACTGTATGTTGTCACATTTTTTTACATTCTTATGCATGTCATGAAAAGATGTATAAAACGGCTAGCTTGCCGATTTTCTTCAATGGGGTGTAGGTTCGATTCCTACCTCGGGACAAATGGAAGTACTTTTTTTAAATCTTTTTATTATTTTTATACAGGGTTTTAAATAATTGTGTCACCCTTATAAATTAAGTCTTAAATTACTAATCAGAATGGAAGTACTTTCTGCAGATAATTGTTACGGGTGTTCCGGTAATTTTTTTGTAAAGAAAGAAATACATATATATCTATGAAATATGTATACTGAAATTAAAATATATTTTATTTAGTTTATCAATCATCTAGTGTCCACTAAACAAGCTCTGCTTAGCTCAAGGCTAATGTGGATTATCCAGCATTAGCTATCTACTCGTATTTATTAAGTGTTGTCGATCGAACTGCACTTTACAACGTGGGTTTTTTTCTATTTATATCTGTAGGTTTATAAATTAATAAATTCTATTTCATTGGATAGATGGGAAACGGAACAAAACAGGTGAATATACGCCGTGTTTCATAATAAGAAAAGTTTCCAGAATAATTTCCAGAATTCATATCTTCTAAGACGGCTTTAAATAAAACTAATATCTTAAAGCACGCTAAAGTTTAAGCTTCTGACCGTGGCCTAATATACCATTTGCAACTTTGCAGCAAGTATTTTAATTAACGGCGTATGAAAAAAATCCCTTTAGTTGCTCGTCTTTCACCCACGTTACATTACGATCCTTAACCTGTGTGGGGGCTACAGGGCTACCTTTAAAATATATGATAGACCGTAAATAAGTGAGAATGGGGAATGATCCTTACCTGCTATGACAAGTACGTCGATAAGGGCGAGGATGGCCAAGCTCACTAGACTCGAGACTTCATCCCAGCGAACCTGAAAAATATAATTATAATAAATGCAGGACAATCCACACAACATAGTCTAGCCACAAGCTAAGCAGAGCTAGTAAGAATTACAATTAATTACATATACAAATAATTAAATAAAAAAAAATGCAATCTTATAATGAATCTAAATCATCGTTACTAGATTTCCAAAATAAATAAGATGCATGCCATTTACAGCTTAGTTACTTTAATAACAATTTTAATATAACTGCTGGGTTTTAACTTATCTATCTGTAGGAATCGTGGTCAAGTCGAGTTAATGGTACAAAAGCTATATTGTATAAAACTACGACTGTTAATGAGTGCGGTTTGTATGGCTGCTGCTGATGATGAAGAGTCAGTGCCCTTGTATATGGCAGGTCCGCGCTCGCGGCCCGAGTAACCTACTTAGGTCAAACTGCTTATGCTAATATTATACCTACGTGATTGATTGTATCGAACACCATCTGTGACTGTTATCAGACTGGTATCATGGTACTTGATACAAACCTGGTCGTGTAGGGCCGCGCAGGCGGTTGCGTTCAGTGGCATATTCCGCCCCCCGCGCCCGTGCCCGCGCCGCGCATCCCCCCGCTTACCGCCCCACTCGCATCCTTACACCGACCTCTGAAACAAAATGAAGCATCCTGTAGATAACACGTTCAAGGGAATCATATGTCTGCTAGAGATAAAGCTGAGGGCGACATTCCTGCTAAATAATTGAAAAATTTCGAATTTAATGCAGGCCCGAGTTTGAAAGGACTTTTCACATTGAATTGAATTTCGAGAAGATAGTAAGTAAAGATGCGTTTCCAATGGGTTGTGGTTTTGACAGCCTGAGGCTTGGAGTATCCGGATACAAGTATCCCGATCCGAAAAAAGAACAAACTGGACGAGCCCGGATTCAATCGATCTCTATTAAACAAAGGATTTTTTCTGCATTGACATGGTTGTTTATTTCTGGGTGAAATTTGGGGCCGGATATCCCCTGGTCCCAGTTATTTGACGCTGGTACGACCGTTTTTTGTTTATTAACCAAGTTAATAAATGCAACCATGACACTTATTGACACACCATTAACTTAATCGTATTATACAAAAAACATGAGCCTAGAGAAGCTTCGTTGTCAACAGATTCAGATTCAGATTCAATAACTTTATTTCTTTAGGCTTACAAAACAAGCACTTAGACAAGTCAAATTTCAACTCAAACAAATTTCAACAGTCACTATTGTAAAATCGGCCTTATTGAGGTCTCAAATTTAAATAGGGAAAGTAATGGAAAGGAGAAAAACTCCTTTGTTCCGATTTGCGTCAGGGAAACTGGTTTGTGTCACAAAAATGTTCAGCTTTTTCCTTAAATAGTATTTGAGGATATATTAATATTAATAGGGAAATATTAATATAGGAAAATAAACTCTTCGGGCATGATAGATCCTCGAAATCTAGTGAATTGACAAGTATTATTTTTTATTTATCTTTACTATTATCATAGCAAACGCATTTTATTAGATGGAACATCAAATTATTAAACATTGAAGTTTGTTTCGATCAACACAAAATCTAATCTAATAACAGAACTTATCTTTACGGCATCACTATAGCATGTCTATACAAATATTATAATGAAGAAAGAAAGTTGATTGTGTGTATGTTTATTTGTTTGTTTGAATTGAATAGGCTCTGAAATTACTGGACCAATTTGAAAAATTCTTTCACCACTACAATCCTGCATTGTACCTAATAAACAAAAGTAGCCCAACGTGTGTGTGTATATATTTTTTAATTATTTATTAAGGGTTTGTTCAATTATTTGAACATGCCACCCTTGAAAAATACACAGATATAATAAAAAAAGTATAGAAACAAATTAAACTAAAATGTTTATGGAAACATAGAACAAAACTTCTGATAAAGCATTGTATATTATTATATTATTGTATTTTTGTGTGTATTTTTCTTTATTTCTTTTAAATACCCGCGTGAAGCCGGGGTGGACTGCTAGTAAGGTATATTCGTAGAACTGTCAATATCATGTCCCGATATTGCAGGCATCTATAGGCTGCGGTGACTGCTTCCCATCAGGCGGTCCGTACCAATGCTTGTTTGCACACACGGTTTGAAAATATTTTTAAAGAACTTTATTTGATAAATTTTGTTGTTTTGAAAAATTAAGTAATCATTTAATATCAAGTTTTGTTAGTTAAATAACAGTAATTGTTTGACTCGCTAAACTTAAAAAAAAATTCATATACTTTAAGAGAAACTCGAAATAGTTACCTATACAATAGCGAAAAAAAATTTTAAATATGTCCATAACTGATGGAGAAATCGTATTACATTAAATCAAATAGAACACATACGGGTCCAAAAAATCTCCTGCTTTTATAAAATACTTTTAGAAAACTTTTACGATATTTAACTTACCGTTTTACAGCAGTTATTTACCTAGCCTCATCCTTCCTTTTTTGCTGTGAATATAGCGCATTGCTATTTCATTGTCGAACGCAAGTCTAATCGATAAAAATACCGTATTTTATTACATACTTCCCAGAGCTTGGTATTTTGTTTTTATTTTGAACCAGCTAAAAGAAGAGTGGAGTTAGTTATGAATTTGAATGTGTAGGTTTTTGTACCAGTCTGTTGCATTGGAGCAAACAAATGGAACCTGGATACTTTTTTGGATATTTTTTTATACGTGAATGTATGTTTGAAATAAAAAAAATAGTGCAGCCGTTCAAAACTCAAAGAACTCGAAGAACCCTTATCGCGTTCTACACAAACATCCAAATGCGAATAAGTGAATACCCTAAACTTCATCCCCACCATTTCTACCCTTAATTAGCAGTTCTCCAGCGGAGTTGAACAATAGGTCTGAAGGGGCTGTATTAGATGGCTAGACAAAGGCCGGGCCACACTGTGGCACCAATTAGTGGCCACTCATACCGGCGCCAGATCTAGATAAGATAAGATGTTGGGCTACTTTTATGGATAGGGTAAAGCAGGGATAGTTGCAGTTGTTATACAATAAAATTGCTCAATACACAAGATTAATACAGAAATATAAAATCTATTAACGTTGTACAATGGACGACTTAGTCTATAAGAGTGATTTTTCGTAAGGAAAGGGCGAAATCCCCTAACACAGGTATTTCTATACTTAAAAGGGATTTCCAAAGCAATTTAAAGATAGGTACGGATTAAGTTAAAAATGAAACTATTATTTTTATGTATTTATCATTTAATGGCCTTAGTATTTAAATGATATATGTAACTGTTTTGAGATGTACAATTCAATACCTTTCATTTGATACCATACTCGGTGGGGTAGTTCACCCTTTAGAAAGTTATCCCCTCCCTTTTTGACCATATTTCAAAAAGTATTATTATTACAGACTTCTCTATATTTTTCGTTGAAAATATAGATACGTATCTACAAATACTTGGTACATTTCACATCGATCGCTCTGCAATCTTCGGAGATAGGGGGGGGAACGGTCATTTTTTTGACCTTTAGTTAGATTAAGGTCCAGATTAGCTTAACTTCGAGGATTTCTACGCTAGCTACATAATAATACGATTTTAACATAATTGAAAGAAAGAAAAAAGAAGAAACAAATGTTTTAATGGCTCACTATGAAGTACAGAGGATTTGAGACTCTACTTGCCATAAAAAATGCCATCCTTTTTCAACAGTAATCTATATCTATTTATATATGTCCATAATATAAAGGAATTTAAAGTACGGAACACAATTCAATGAATTTCTGCAAGGTTCCGACGAATACCTATCAGTTAATACATATAATTTCGTTGCATACCTAAAATGTATACAAAATACTTATCTAAAATCAGAGCTCTTCGTACTATTATTCCAGAAATATCACTTGACCGAATCCTTTTAAAAGTTTCTCTTGAAATCGGATCTAATAAACATTAACCGCTCAGTCCCGATACGCTTTCGGTATTATTTTCTCTCAGTTTATTTTTATAGCTTGGTCGAGCCCTTCGTTCGATTGTCCTTTCCAATTTCATTCTTCCCTATTTGAATACGCAAAACAAGTTTGACCCGAATCTTTACTTTATTCCCCTAATAGTTTCGTGTTGCTGAACAAGTTTGAAAACTAGTTACATAAACATTTCCCGAGGATTACCGTTAGGATAACCGATCAACTCACTCAAACATCTACTGCAACAAGAAGTATTTATCCAATCACCACGCACACAAGAACATACGAAATTAAACTGGCAACCTTCTACGTCGCAGTTGGACGTTCACCCGCTGCGTCACAGAGGTTGATTTGATTAGATTACCAGATTACCAGATATCAGCAATTTTAAACAACAAACAAGTCTTTATAATAGATATTTATATCGGTTTACTTTTTCTACTAGTACATAAGTTTAACACTCATCTTAAACTAGCTTTTGCCCGCAGCTTCGCTCGCATTAGTGGATGTCTACGTCATAGTAGCTTTATGCATGCAAAGTCTCAGCCCGATCGGTTTAAAATTGACAAAGTTTCATAAAAACTTTCATCCCCTATTTTATCCCCTGGGGGTAGAATTAATCAAAATCCTTTCTTAGCGGATGCCTACGTCATAACATCTACCTGCATGCCAAAGTAGTTTGGGCTGTGCGTTGATAGATCACTATGTCAGTTAGTCAGTCACCTTTGAGTTATATACATAAATAATTTAGATATTATTCAATATACCTGAAACACTAGTAGAGTCGTGGGTCAACGACTCTTCTAGTGTTTCATCACCAACAGCTTATTCTAAACTTCTGCACTCTACAGGTGCTAAAAAGAGAATGTGCTGCTCTGGTTATCCTTAGTCGACTCTTATGATAGCCATATAATATACGTCACGGTCGCTATATCCCATTTACTCATTCAGAGTATTAAGTTGAGTAGAATAGTATAACGCGGTAGGAGTGTACTGAGATCGGACGCCGTCACTCAAGTAAGTACACCCGGATTAGCCGTTGCAACATCAACAACATCAGCCTATATAGTCCACTGCTGGACATAGGCCTCCCCTAATGAGCGCCATATGTGGCATTATTCATCATTTGGGGGTTATTGCCCATAATCCCCACGCGGGGCATGTGGGTTGGGGATCGCAGTTCGGCTGCTACCCGCCCTCGGTGTGTTTCCCTTAGTCGCCTCTTACGACACCCACGGGAAGAGTTGGGGTGGTGCAATTCTATGCCGGCTATTAATTAGATTAGCCGTTGAAACAATACATGTTACGGCCGAGTACGTATCCGAGTCTGCTCAGTCTCAGACTCGTGTTAACATGGCTTTAGTATAAGTATAGCACTTTTTACTTATAGCAATCGATATAAGTAATTATTGCGAAGCTACGTATCGATTGTGAATAATTATACCACAGATATGCTTGTTTGAGGGTTTTGAGGTCGTTTAAGACCTCGTTTTCTCATTTTTTTTCTGTCTTGTATTCAATGTTTAATATCTCAGAACTATGAACTTGTAATTCAAATTAATAAAACGTTTCGTGTGCTTGTACAGATAATTATTAAAGAAAAATTAATAAATAATTTCAAACGCTTACGCTACGAGTGATCTCTTCCAGGCAAGTTTGAGATGGACTCGGCTCATGATATTTATATCAGTCAGTATGGGAAAAACGTTCATTTCCATGTTTAGTGTTGTTAAATAATTCAGTGGGTATAGTGAGTTTTCCACAGATTTCAACTTCGGCTGTAACATTATAGGGATATTACAGGCCTTTTATGATTCCCAAACAATGTAAGCTGATCCCAATAATAATAAATTTAATTGTAGTATTATGTTTAATTTATTACACTAATTGGAGCCTCGGCTATCGAATTTAATTTGTTTCGGATATGAAATGAGAAATGAACGGAATTAAGAGCAGGCTAGATACGAAGGTTGAATATTTTGTTGCTATCGGCGCTTTTTGATAGATAAACAACATACCACAACATTACATGTCTTGTTACTTACAGTATAAGGTTTAATTTGAACAAGCTAGTATACGACGACCTCTGTGACGTGGTAGGCGAAGGTCTGCTAGAAACGCAGTAGGTTGCGGGTTCGAATCCCGCCTCAGGACAAATGTTTAAAAAAAAAAAACAAAACACCCGTGTTTTGGTCGTATTCTATGTGAAATATTCTCCCCTACCTCGCTGCTGGTGAGCGGTTTAATTACCAAAAATGTAGACCCGACCACCACCAGATGGGTAGAGAATATGCTCACGCACAGAGGAGCAATACTAGCCCTTCACCAATCAACCATTGAGATATCCACGGCTAGGGGCTGCCCCCAAGGCGGAGTTTTATCGCCTATCCTATGGACCCTAGCAGTGGACCAGCTCCTGTGTGATCTAGCGGACCTCCATATCGATGCGCAAGGCTACGCAGATGACCTTGTAATCGTCGTGCGGGGTTTCTGCCAATCCACCATCTCTAGTATCATGCAGCGAGCTCTCAACACTGTCAGCGACTGGTGTAGCAACAGCGAGCTCTCGGTTAATGCTGAAAAAACTGTGATTCTGCCATTTACAAACAAGCGAAGGCTAGACAAGCTTGCTAATCCTTCGCTAAACGGCAAAATCATAACCTTCTCCTCGGAAGTAAAATATTTGGGCGTCACAATCGACCAAAAACTAACGTGGAACAGCCACCTAGCCAACGTCCTGCAAAAAGCAAAGATGGCGCTAGGGGCTAGCGGCCGACTTATGGGTAACAACTGGGGCGTCAACCCTAGGATTGCCATCTGGCTGTACAATGCCATTGTGAGGCCGACAATAACATACGCCTCCATGGTATGGTACTACAAAGTCTTTCAGTCGAC
Organism: Eupithecia pulchellata; assembly: GCA_963931895.1. NCBI lineage: Eukaryota > Metazoa > Arthropoda > Insecta > Lepidoptera > Geometridae > Eupithecia > Eupithecia pulchellata. Next base: position 3,486,865 of record OZ007544.1, read on the forward strand.
CGCAATCACCAAACTGAGCAGCCTTCAAAGGACTGCCTGCCTCATGGCTACGGGAGCCATGTCCACCTCACCTGGCATGGCACTAAATGCATTGCTGGGACTACCCCCACTTCATTTATATTTACACAAGGAGGCAAAGACCAGCATGTATAGGGCTAGCGCTACGGGGAGAAGAAACTGGCTCTCCCAGAGATTGAGGTCTCTACATGACTCAATCCTGGAATCTCCTATTTTGAGCATGACAACGGACGTCATGCTTCCACGCCATGTGTTTGAAAAGCACTTTAAAGTGGAACTACCTTCCAGAGAAGACTGGTCGAATAGCCAGCTACTCTGGAAGGACGGGTGCCTGAATTGGTACACGGATGGTTCCAAAATGGGACTGGATGTAGGCTGCGGAATTTATGGAGAGCGACCCAAATTCGCTGGTAGCATAAACCTGGGTATATACGCCTCCATTTTCCAAGCAGAAGTGTTCGCCATTCTCGAATGCGCAGACATAAACCTGCAAAAGCGATACTCCAACCAAACAATATATATCAACTCTGATAGCCAGGCTGCTCTTCTAGCACTGGACTCGTCGATCATCACGTCAAGGCTAGTTGAGGACTGCATGTCACGCCTGAATGCTCTGGGTTCGAAAAACCGAGTTGTCTTAAGATGGGTACCGGGTCACGCGGGTATCAACGGCAATGAGAATGCCGACGAGCTCGCACGGTCCGGGGCCATGGGGACTCGGTTCGGCCCTGAGCCGTTCTGTGGCATACCAAAGAGCCTGGCTCAAAGAACCCTACTGAACGTTTGCTACGAGGAGTCAACCAAACTCTGGAAAAATTCCTCGGGCATGGATCACTCTAAGTTTCTGGTAAAAGCCTTCGATAAATGGCACACCAACCAAATCCTAGCGCTAAACAGAAACAACCTTCGCATCATGACAAGAGCCCTAACTGGACATTGTCGCCTTAACAAGCACATGTTCAAACTGGGGCTAAGCGATACAAAATCCTGCAGATTTTGTGAGGAGGCGGAAGAATCGCCCCTCCATCTGCTAGGAGAATGTGGAGCATTGATGCATAAACGTAGCATCATTCTGGGCAAGCACCTGCTAAACCCAGATGAACTACGTGACATCACCCCGAAGAAAATCCTTCAGTTCTTAGTAGCTGCAAGGGTAAGTGGCGAACTATAACGCCGCATCTTCGGCGGTGAACCTACGAAGTGGCGATCACAATAGGCCTATCAATGGCCGCAGCGATACTATAGCCACCAAAAGCAAATAAAAAAAAAAAAAATGTGAAATATTTGACTGTGTTCGCAAAATTTGATTGCAGTTTAATTTTCAATAATCTTACAATTATTTATTATTATTTTGTTCATGTATTATAAAGAGGAAAGATTTGATTGTTTGTTTGAATTATATAGGCTCGGAAACTACTGGACCGATTCGAAAAATTATTTTTGGTTATAGGATATTTTCAAAAAGTTAGGGATCCACATGAAAAAATATTTTTTGTTAAATACCCGTGCGAAGCCGGGGTAGACCGCTAGTATAAAACTGATCGGAAAAGTTTTTTGTGAAAAGTGTTTTCTCGATGATCTATTTATGGCCCTTAGCATCTAAAGTGGCTGATAGCGAGATTGGATCCTTTACAGCTTGAACTTAATGATATTCAACATCATCACAACATCACCAGCCTATAATAGTCCACTGCTGGACATAGGCCTCCCCTAATGAGCGCCATAGATGGCATCATTTTTTGGGGGTTATTGCCCATAATGATATTCATCCATTACCTAATCATTGATAATAGAATATTCTGTTATCTGTTTACCTAATCATCTTTCACAGTTTACCATGTATAAAAAATATCTATCTATGTAATAATAGGAATTAAAATATGAAATTCCGATTAAGTATTAGGAAGGTTTCATTTCAGTTTTAATCCCTCCGTTTTGAATTCATCAATTGTTTTAAATCTTTATTCTGCATCGAATAAAAACGGTCTGCCCCGTCTTTCAAATTTAAAAATTAAAAATTATTGCACACATTGGGTAAAATTTTTAAAGTTTACGGAACCCTACATTTTTTAAATATTCTTTAGGCTATGTTCATCAGCGATAATGTTTGATTCTAATGGTGAAATAATTTTCGAATCTGTCCAGTAATTTCGGAGCCAATTCAAACAAACATCAAATCTCCTCTTTATAATTTTAGTATAGATATAGAAGACAAGCGATTAATGTAAAATTGGTATCTACCACAAACTACCCATTCCCACTATGGGTCAGCGCAGACAGAGAGGAGCGCAGCGGAGAGGATTTTTATATCGCACTCGAAAATCAACTTTAAAGTTATTAAAATAAAATGCATACTTACTTGAACCGTACAAAAAATCCTCGCGCGTCCTCGAAGATACGCGGGAAGCCCCGCAGCGTCGAGTCTGCGCGCGCGTCGTAGGCGTACTTTCAGTGTTCTCACTGAGGGTATGTGCGTTAGAATGGTAACCCAGAGCGGTTTACTCGCGCAGGCTCGCGAAGTCGCGCGCAAGCTCGAGCATACGCGATCCGAGGTACTGACAGACGTGCTCAAAAAAAGCATGCTAATAAGCTTGCTTAAAATTAGCATGCTCTGCAAACTGTTCACATTTGCCAGAAATAAGCATCCTTGATTTAAAGCATACTCCTTAATAGGCATGCAGACGTGCTCGCAGCACGCCCCCCACCTACCCGCGCCTCAGGTAGCATGCTCGAAAATCAAACGTCGTTTGATTTATGAGCACGCTGTAAATAAGCATGCTCATTACATTACACACGTGCTACTAATGAGCACTTGCTCAATAAAAGCATGCTTTCGTGCTAGTAGTGAGCACGTCTGGTCGTACCTTTAAGAAAATACCCGAGACCGCGTGTCCTCTCTGTCTGCGCTGACCCTAAGGTGGATATCATAGCTAAGTTTGATAAGTTCGAGTAACTTGGCAAGTTGTGGCTGCCAGCTAATTGGGGGCTCAAATATCTATTTACGTAGTTACGAAACTTATTTGTTATTAGTAAATTCACAATGACAGGTTTAAGGACTTTTATAAATAGGTTCTAAAAACCGTGTCAAAAATGTTAATATCTTATGTACAGTGCGCGTCAGAATTTAAGCACCCCCCTTGTCTACAAAACATTTCGACTTCTAATTCCCTTGTAACTTGTCACAAATTTTCACATGCAAAAAATTATCACGCCGCCGCCGCCGCTCAGGATCGAACCGCCCACCCATAATACTCAAAGTCTGAAATTCCCAACAATAACAACTATTGTGTCAAACATACATTGAGATGGGGGGGGGGGGGTACTTATACGTCACGCGCACTGTACGTTACACGCGGGTATGGTAACATATTTTTGCTCCCCTTGGAGTCGAGACCGAGGGGTGCCGAGGCTTTAAAAAAAGTATCTGAGTGTCTGGTCGAAGCAACGTGTGACCCGAGAGCTGGTCAGTATCTGGCGCAGCCTATCAGCATTACCATATAACGAGGCAATCTAGCCAGCATAGGTACACAGGTACACTTCGAACTGGTATTGATATGGATCTGTTGAGCTAACTGTAGTTCGTTTGCAACAGTCTGCAGTGAGCTCAATTGTTTCAATTCTTAATACAATTTCTAGTTTTGTTATTAAGTTGTAATTTCGGTTTTACCCGTGCAGTATGAAAACCGAAAAAAACTACTTTTGTTTTACATTTGTTTCATTTACGTAGAATTTTTTTCCAATTTAATTTTACACATTGTATTAAATTACACATGTATTGTAATTGGAATTCAAAGTAGAAATATTCATTTATTTGGCCATATAAACAGGTCGGCAAATAATCCTTATACTTTTCATAGCTTTTGAGTTTTTTTGTTGTTGACAGTTTTGGACGACCTAAATAAAAAATTACTCCTACCACAGGCCCCACTAAAGGTGTTAAGTATCCAAAACTCACATCGAACGACCTTGTAAAGGTCTACGTCCACATTAACCAGAACCCCATTCAATCTAACCCATAAAGGCCACATGCCACTACATTTATACAACACTGGTTTTCAATTAACCTGCAGTAATATAGCCGAGACGCTTCGTTGGCCACCTCTTATCGATGTGGGTACAACACTAGCTCGTATGCAGTGAAAGGTTAAAGGTTTCTCGTTTGTGGACTTTTGTGGAAGTAAGATTGGCGTATATTGTCCATGGTGGGCATGGACAATATACGGGCGGTTTAAGGTTTTCTCGTCAAACAGAGGAGTCTTTATATTTTCATGTTATTTTCTTTATTTTTTAAAGAAGGCAAAAAGCTTTGTTAATAAAACAAAGAAAATAACAATCTAGATAAATAAAAACAAGTATTTACAATTGACACAATTGAGCTAAATGCAGACTGTTGCGAACGAACTACAGGTAGCTCAACTGATCCATATCAATACCAGTTGGGAGTGTACCCATGATAATTTTCTTTAACAAAAAAGGCTTTTTTGACATTATAAAAAATTGTCTTCGTATGAAATGAAATGATATAATTTATTTGACAAGGTTCATAAAATGTATCATTCATCCAGACAACAACTAAACTGAACTGAAACTTTTTAATAAAATAAAACGGTTATCTATTTACTTCAAAAACAAACAGAGAAAACATTTACTACGATGCCTGCCTGGCAAACCATCGAGTGTCGAGCCAAAAAGATATCTCTGCATGTTGCTGGGTAGAGAACTCAGTAATTGCTGGTGTTACGAACGACAAACCTCTACCCACACTGCAAAAAGTATCTTGTAACATTTATACTTAATAAAAAAACAACCTCACGTAACTGCTTGACTTACTAATGTTGTAGATGATGTTTACCACATATTGATGGAATGTGTGCAGAACTCGCAAGAGCGAAATTATTGTAATTTAGAATTTTCTTCAATCGGTGTTTGTAATACTATTCTTTCAAATCCTTTTTCTGATGATGCCAAAAACTTATATCTTTTACTATGTAAGCGTTTAAATAATAGTAGTTGGTTTAGTAAGAGGTTTATTTAAGTTATTTTTAATTATCGGGGTGGCTTATTCGCCTTTGCGAACAAACCCTTAGTGTAAATAAATGAATAAAAAAAACATTTATAGAGGTACATTTAAACAGCACAGTAGGCCTGAAGCAAAAATAATTAAAAACATATATGAATAAATGCCTACCTACTCGATAGCCTACCTAAAATAAACTCTATGACTAACTATATCTCTAAGACTTCTTTGTTATGGTACATTTATAATGCGCTTATTTGGTTACTAAAACCTCAGTCGGTCGTCTCATTTATTATTACCCATAACACAAGCTAGATGTGTGGATAAACCCACTTACTACACACTTTTGCTCGTAAACGAATCCGTAGTTTCGGTATTCCTTTTCAGAGTAGGCCTCATTATGTGTAAGTCTCTTACAAAATGTTCTTTTAAAATTATCGTTGTTAACAATTAACAAAAGGAAAAAAAAAGCAAATGTCTTTGCAAAACAATGTTTTTAATCTTACTTAGCGGCTTAGGTCCAGTATATAAAATAAATAAATAATGCCGGACAAACAATGTTCGTGAAATTATAACACGTTTTGGCCAGTGAAAAAAAAAATTAACCATTCCGGTGTTATTTTGAGTTTTCCAATAGAAAACAGTTTCATATGCCACAATCACGGAATTAATTAAATTACTGCAAGAGAGTTTTTACTGTTAGAAATACCGATCTACCCTCCTCCCTTGCAACGAAAATTACCTCTACTACCGGTTTCATTTTCAAACGCAAATAGCTCAGGGCACACTGCACTATCGTACTTTTTTTTAATTATAATAATGTTGGAGAACTGTGTTATGGGCACTAAATGACTGATATACATAATACATAATTCTTCCACTAGTGGACAAAAAATTGAAGTGAAGAGAAATCAATAACATATTTATTTCTTTTTTATAATAATTAACTGTATAAAATTTGACTTGTCTAAGTGCTTATTTTGTAAGCCTAAAGAAATAAAGTTATTGAATCTGAATCTGAATCTGAATCTGAATAGATTACAACATCATCACCAGCCTATAATAGTCCACTGCTGGACATAGGCCTCCCCTAATGAGCGCCATAGATGGCATCATTATTTGAGGGTTATTGCCCATAATCCCCACGCTGGGCATGCTGGTTGGGGATCGCAGTTCGGTGTAGTTGTTCTGCAGAAGGCGCTGCTGCCCGCCCCCCGCTGTGTTTCCCTTAGTCGCCTCTTACGACACCCACGGGAAGAGTTGGGGTGGTGAAATTCTATGCCGGCACCACACGGCATAATACCTCTACAATAGATTACATAGATTGATATTCTTTAATATACATAGAAAACGACCAGAACACCCTGAACAAATATCTGCAGTAGTCAAAAAACAAACATTAGTCCCATAAAAAAAGAGACGAAAGAGAAGTGCAAAACTTTTTAAAGCTGTCTAAGTAAAACTCTGTTGGTCCCGGATAATTCCGTTGAAGTTCCTGTGTTTGTTGATTTTAGTGGCTTCCTGCACAATTCTTCGCATGAGATATATTTGTTGAGATTACTTGTGGACTGTGAAACTCGACCCAGTATGGATTTGAATAACTCGACCCAGTGGGTTGAATTAGATTACATGCCCTGTTCTAGAATCCTTTATATTTATTGTAAACAAAGGGATAAACAAAAAACTTATTATTATTATATTAATAAAACTATAAGTAATTGGCGGACAATTACTAATAGTATAAAACAAAGTTGCGTCTCTCTGTTTGTCCCATATATGCTTAGATCTATAAAGTACTCAACAGATTTTGATGTGGTTTTTTTTTTAAGTGATTCAAAGGAAGATTTTGTATCAGCATTGGACCCGTGAAAGCCGGAGCGGGCGCTAGTATATTAATAATTATCAAAGTCAAAGTATATTTATTGCTTAATTATGACTTGGTATCACGGGAGCTAATACTAAAAGTTCGAAACATTTTGTTTTGATTTGACATTCGTGTTTTGAAATTCATAACCTAGTAGATAAAAATAACCTAGTTTATTTTTCTCATTGTTTTTTAGACGTGAAATCCTTAATATATGCTTTCTAGGAGATATCTCTTCATATTATTCTATTTAATTTAAGCTTCTGGTTTTCCAATAAATAGATAGATTGTTCACATAAAATATCTTGTACCCTAAACCAAGTATAGAGAAGCTGTTCCGTTAACGGGAGACTTCTCAATTGGCTTTACTTTGCTGTTGTGAATGTTCTGAGTACTTATGTATATTATGAATACTTCGTTCGTTTTCGAGTCCTTCCTCTACATATCGCGTATGCAGCGCTCGTGATTGAGAGTGAACTTCTTAATTAATAGTACTGTTTTAACGGCTATTTATCGCGTTTAATTAACTTTTTTTAATTAATTTATTTTTTAATATTTCAACAGGTCATGCGATGACTTTCCGTGACGGCTAGGTGATACTAGGTACGTAGCTTCAGGCTAGATGATACTGTATGGATTGTCCAACATTATATTTTTATTAATACAAAAAAAATAGGACGTCACTACTCTATTAGGACTGTAGCACATCTGCTTTTATTACAGACTTTTCAGTTTAGTTTAGGCAACTGAGGCTAACACATAATAATATTGAACAAAATGATTACTTTTGTCATAGCCATAATACTCTATAACGTCAACCAAATTGTTGTGTAATACTTTTTATTATTCTTTTTGCAATACTATTCCATTATAGTTTTTATGAGTGATATTAATGAATTATCTCAGGGAATGTTAAAATAACAAATAACTTACAGGTAAGTAACAGGTTTATTTTACAGTAGATAATATCTTATAGGTAATTATTAGTAATGTTTTTTCATGTTTCACTGCTTTATAACCTCTACCATATAAGATATTTGTGATTGTGAACCGAAAAGAAGCCTGAGAGGATTGAACCCTCTTGTCTAAACACAAGTTAGCAAACTTAGTTAGAGCGAGGTGTTATTGTCTTTGACCCTGTAAGGTTTACTAAGTAGGTTTGTACGAAACCAATGAGGAAACACCATTAAAGCACCATTATAATAAAATTAAGCTTTATACATACTAAGTCCCTACTTGTAAACCCATTTTTGGAAATAAATATTTTTATTATTTTAAAAAAAACTGATGATCAAATGTAATGGAACGTCGCGTTGGTGGAAGCAGACGATTCCTTTTCGGAATCCGTCTATTATGGTAAGAGTCCATTAGGAATGATCACATGATGGATGAACGATTGCAATATCCATCCGCTGTATTTACTGACTACCGGTCCGCCCCGGCTTCGCACGGGTATTAAACAAAAATTTCAGAAATTATACACATTAACACGATGGGTTTCACAGTTTTCATACGGATCCCTTTCTTTTTTTAACAGCATTGGGGTTTCTGACATTGACTCGACACTCCATAACTGACACTGGCCGTAGAGAAAAAGCAAGCACCGTGCGCTATATATTCAACCTCTTTTTCTATTACGACGCGCCATAATAGAAAACGAGGTTGAATATACAGCGCACGGTTCAATTATTGAATTTTTCATGCGGATCCCTAACTTTTTTGAAAATATTATAATGCCTATGTTCATTACAGAAAATGTAGGATTCTAATGGTGAAAGAATTTTTAAAATTGGTCCAGTAGTTTCGGAGCCTATTCAATTCAAAACAAACAAAAAGCCGCAGGAAACGGAACATCCTGAGCAAATATTTGCAGTTTGTACAAACATATGTCCCGATGAGGGAATCGAACCCGCAACCTTCGCGTCGCAGGCGAAACTTCGCCCACCGCGCCACAGCTTCGTCAAGTGACAGCTTTCCAGTTTTTTAAACTTATTTATCTTCACTTGATATAATTTAGTTTTTTTTAATTGAGGGTAAATTGAAATTAATTGAAGAAGTCCTCAAGAATAGAATGGAAGTTCCCTTGCAGTAGCTCCTCAGTTATTAATTCAACCAACCATCTGGCAACGAAAGTTCGAAGACAAATGATCAAAGAGTGAAAGAGGCGCTTGGTTTATTTTATTGATACCTACCGCAGCGCAGGTGTTACTTACAACTTGTTCTGTTCTGTTTCTAACAGGTTTTGCCGCAGTGAGAGCGTTGAGCGTTACTTTTAATATTATTTTAATGCTGGACAATCCACACAGCATCATCAAGCCCCAAAACAAACAGAGCTTGTGATATATTAGGTTACTGATATACTTAAAAAAATATTAGGAACATAAATAGATATTTTTTTATTATGCATAGAAAATGACCAGAACACTCTCACTCAACAAATATCTGTACAGAAATTTGTCCCGAGGTGGGAATCGAACCCGCAACCGCCTACGTGATAAATTCTGCTATAAATTCCAAAGATACATGTCATGTCATTCTTTATTCATTTATTTAATAATAGACAGCTGATGTGTCTGTATTGATACAGTGTTGAATTTTGTCGTTGCGTCACTTTTTAGTACTAGTTCGATATATGTACATATAATTATGTAACAGTTCTTTTAATAATACCAGTGTTTTGGAACTAATATGTATTATTTATTATTAGTAATACCATAATTTGGTCGTGGAAACGGTCATTCGCTTGACTCGAGCTCTCATTAGTTGGAAAGTCGATAGGATTCAAATGACTCATTCATTCGATGGAAAATCGATTGGATAAAAAAAAACTAGTACAAATCGTTGAAAGCCACGTTATACCGCCGTACACCGAAAAAACGGAGTTCAGTTTTGCTAGTAAACTCCTAGTAACTCTGCCTAATAAGTTAAACTAATTGTTTTATTGGCCAAGTTCAGTCGATATAACGAGTTAATATATTAGTCTCCTAACCCGTTGTCGAGTATTTTCTTGAAAGCGTTTATTTATGTCGTTTTCTGGTAATGTTCTAGTTGTGTACTCTGTCTATACTTATATTATAAAGAGGAAAGATTTGATTGTTTGAATTGAGGCTCCGAAACTGCTGGACCGATTTGAAAAATTCACCATTTTAATTTCACCATTAGAATCCTTGATATTTCCTGATGAAAGGCAATGGAATGTTTTTAAATAAGATGGGATCCGCAAGAAAAATATTTTTTTGTGAAATACCCGTGCGAAGCCGTGGCGGACTGCTAGTTGCTAATAAATGGTTAAATGTTTAGTAAAACAATTCACATAGGTACAACGAAAATGGCAACAGTAACCTAATTTAAAACTGGCAGTCCTCCAGCACGCTATCACTACAGACAACCGCACCGAACGTTTAATTGCCCATAAATAAGCAAGTTTTCAACAACTCGAACGATGATATTTATTATTCGTGATATACCTACTCCCCTAATTAAACTTAGGGACGTCGGCTTCATAAATTTTCGGTGGGAACTTGGACATTTATATATTTGGTGAAATTTAAACGTAATTTAGTAAGGTTGAGTTCATTTTGTGTTATAATGTTTTTTGAATTAGTTTTAAGTTTAAAAGAAGCTTTTAAATGGTATATGTCAAGTTTTCTTCGAAGAAGAATCTTTGGTTTACTAAGTGTTATTATTACTATAAGTTTTCTTGGCAATATAATTAAAGTTGGTAAATAAACAAAATAAGAAAAAAAAATAGTTGTACCTACTTTAAATTCACAGGCTGCATTTGGGTGGACGTTTATAGTCACCACATATCGATCTCTATAAATGACGGCTGTGATGATAAATTTAACAGCTAATTTATTGAACCTAAGTTGGGTAAAATATCTGAGCGTTTTTAAACTTACGCGACAAAAAAAAATTATTAAACGCGATAAATACCCGTTATAGTACTAATAATTAATATCTGAGCGTCTGGTTGAAGCGACGAGTGACCCGAGAGCTGGTGAGTATTTGGCGCAGCGCATCAGCATTGCCTTACGGCTAGGCAATGCAGCCGTCTTGAGGACGCGTTCAACTGGAAAATATGGAGCATTTGAACTACCAGCAATTTGTTCAATTGTAAAAACTAGTTCTAATTTGGTTAAATAACCAATAATTGCACTGTATTTTTATATGTTAAAAAGAGTTATTGAATTTTTTGAAACGTAATTTGGAACAAATTCTGAAGAAGTCTCTTCTTAAGGGCTGAAATGTTGGATTTCTTCCAATGGTTTGTAAAAAAGTTGTTAAGTTTAAGTCAAGGCTCCGGTGACGGATGCATTTCCCATACAAACATAATGATAAACAATGATTTGTAATTTGATCATAAATTCACCATGATCTTTTTTTTGTCTGGCAATAAAGTCTTTATTAGCAAAGTAAATTACAATTAAATAACTAAATTAGAGCAAGTATTTACTGCGAGCTGATTCATAATAAAAATACTTTATAATATACTAACTAACCATGATCTACTATTATTTGTATTAGAATAGTATTTATCCAGGTTTTTATTTTAAATTTTAACTTTGTGAAAAACTAGTGCCAGTTTTACAAAAATCTTTATAACGGAAAAACTTTACAAATAGTACGTTCACATATATGGCTGCATTATCTCTCGGCATATAAAAATAAATTACAAAGTCATCACTGACATACTTATTTATTTTAAATTGATCATTTTAAATGCGAGCGGGCTAACGTGTTTTTTTAGTTTGAAAGAAAAATACGATTTACCCATAAATTTTAGGTTAATCCCAATCCTAATCCCACCACAGTAAAAAAAAAATAATGTACTGTTTTTTTTTTAATAGTTTAATATGCACCAATCATTAATTAACTGGTAATTAGACGGTATGTTACCAACAAGCTCGCATTCACTCATTAAAACCCCACTTGGTATTGATTTGTACGGCCTTGTCCCAAGGACTTTCTACTTATACACGTTGTGCTTTAAATCGATATTATATAATTATTAATTATATAATCATTATTATTATTATTATATTATTACATATTAATTATATAATTATTAATTATATATCATCATCATTATCATCTGCCCATACTATATAGTCCACTGCTGGACATAGGCCTTATATAATATAGAGCTGGTCAATATCTGGCGCAGCGCATCAACATTGCCATACAACGTGGCAATGCAGCCAGCATCTTGGGTACACTTCCAACTGGTATTGATATGGATCAGTTGAGCTACCTGTAGTTTGTTCGCAACAGTCTGCAGTTAGCTCAATTGTTTCAATTGTAAATACTAGTTTTTATTTAGTTAGATCTTTGTAATTTTATTTGTTAATAAAGGCTTTTTGCCCTAAAAAAAATTATATAAATTGAAAATGTTCAAATTTATTTTTCTCTCACAATTCTCTTCTATACTGAGGTATATTTTCGCCACGTAGCAAAACGAACTGCAACTTACTTGGTTGTTGCAGTTTGTGCGACTAATAGAATGCAACTAATCCATTCGTACACGTAGATAATAATCCCTTATTTGTTTTTTGTTTTAAACTGAAAATATGGATTATTAAGATTATTGATTAATTATTTGGATCAGTTGTTCTAGTTAGCTTTATTGCTGCAATTGTAAAAACTGGTTCCAATTTGATTATTTTATTTAAATTATCTTTGTTAATAAAGGTTTTTTTATGCAAAATAAAACTGAAAACCCATTTTGAATCTCTTAGATATGTACTTTTTCAACTAGATACTTTTTATTTTGCGGGGTACGATATATAGATTACTAAAGCTTTTTTCAACCGGATCTCCTAGCGTACAATCAACACAGTCTTTTAAAATAAGGTAAATAATAACACAATCAATTCAAGATTTTAATGAATTGACTATTATAATATTTTATTCATGAAGCAATTAAATTTAATTATTCTTATAATATTTTTTGTTAAGTAATTCTTTTATAGTTAAAAAAAAAAATCACCAAGATATTATACCAATATTTTCGGCAATTATGAATATAAGCTTTTTCAATCTCCAATAATCCAAATCGATTACACCTATAATATACCTCTATATAATATATATAGTAATCTCAAATCTTACGTAAAGACGGCGTTATCCTTAGCAACGTCACACCTAATTGTAATTCCGGAATCTTGCGCTGCCTACTTAGCTTAATTACCCAGGGAGGGATAATCCCAGATTACTGAGCGGAATAAGGCTGGATTACAGGTGTGTAAGGCTGGGTTTCATCGAGGAAGCTGGCAGGATGATTTGATAGGATTTGGTGAAATCGGGATAAATTATTGTCATCAATCGTACAAAGTCATTTGACGATTTTTTAAAATTTATCATAGTTAATATAATAATATATACATATATATTATATACCTACCTACTGTTTTAAATGATTTTTGACTTGCATCGACAGTGGACTTACAGACTATTATTATCAAAATTAACAAAATGAGTTTTTTTGCAAAACATTTTTAAGGAAGAGTATGTTTTTGTCTATGCCGTGTGGTGCCGGCATAGAATTTCAATACCCCAACTCTTCCCTTGGGTGTCGTAAGAGGTGACTAAATGAACCACATCGGCGGGCGGGCAGCAGCGCCCTCTGCAGAACAACCACCGAACTGCGATCCCCAACCCGCATGCCCAGCGTGGGGCTTATGGGCAATAACCCCAAATGATAAATAATGCCGTCTATGGCACTCTTATAGGAAGGCCTATGTCCAGCAGTGGACTTATATAAGCTGATGTTGTTGTTGTTTTCGTCCACTCGTTAAAATATAGGTATGTTTTGCCTCAAAAATAAAAATACAGTTGAAACTTTGTATGAAACTAAAAAAGGTTTTTGTATGTGTACATGTTTAAACAGAAAATCTAGGCTAGATACGGACACAATGCAGACTCATTCAAAGCACAAAGCACTACACAAACTACTACATAGTTGTTGTCAAAGTTTTCACTTAATTTTAGGCCATCATAGCCAAAACTACATTTTAATTATTTTATTTTATTTTTTTATTTTATTTTATTTATTCGGGGTAACAAACAATAACACTCTTAGCCTAATTAAATAGATCCTTATTCTAAATCTTATTCTCTAAGTGCAATCAACACCGTTACCCACATACAAGTAAAATGGAATATAAACCGGGCAAAAATTATAAAAGTTAGTATTAGGTAAGTAAGGTGCCAAAGTGACACAGTATACTGTATGTTTATGAATCAGTAGTTATAGTTTTACAAAATAATAAAACTAAGTACATTGCTTACATTATCAGAACAAAGGAATCAGACATAATGGCCTGATTTATTGCTTTCTTGAAGGAGAAAGGCGAGGAAGCGAAGATCTCAATGTCTGAGAAATTATCATTAAATGATTTAGCTAATCTATGTAGTGGTGCACGTTTACCAGCATTTGTTTTACAATTTTTAAGGGCAAATACATGTTGTTTGCGAGTCTCTCGTGTAGCATAAGAACGGTAAGGAATACGAATGCTTATCTGGTTCATGAGGTTGTTACAGTCAAATTTATTATGACAGATATTGTATAGAAGTAGTTGATCGAGAAACAGTCTTCTTACTTTAAGTGTAGGTAATGAAAACTTACTCAATAGTGACTCATAGGATGACTTAGAACGATAGCAACGATAGTATGTAGAACGTAGAAACTTGCGCTGAACGGATTCTATCTGATCGTGATACTTATTGTAAAGTGGATTCCACACTGAAGTTGCATATTCCAATTGAGATTTAACCAGTGAGTTATAAAGTAGGATGTATGATTGATGTCTCCGAAATGGGACACAAGTACGCATAACAAGACCATACATTTGAAAGGCCTTGTTCACTATGTGGTTGATATGAAGATCAAAGTGTAACTTATCATCAATTAGAATTCCCAAATCCCTAATCATAGAAACCTTTTCCAATACAGTGTTGCAAAGTGAGTAAGAAAAGTTTATTTTGTTGGTTTTTTTGGTAAAAGTGATAGATTTACACTTACCTAAACTAAGATGCAACTTATTGACAATACAATAGTCAGTAAGACGGTTAAGATCGTTCTGTAGTTTAATGCAGTCATCAAGAGAGGAGATTTCACGATAGACCTTAAGATCATCAGCATAAAGAAGAAAATGAGAATGTTTAAAGCAGCTATCGATGTCATTAACAAACAGAACAAATAGAAGGGGGCCAATAATTGACCCCTGCGCAACGCCAGAAGTGACTTTTATAATGTCGGATTTATACCCATTGATAGCTACTCGTTGCGTTCTGTTTCTAATGTACGAGGAGAACCACCGAAGTAAGTTACCACGAATACCATTAAAAGCAAGCTTCTGCAAAAGTATTGTGTGGTCAACTTTGTCGAAGGCCTTGCAATAGTCTGTATATATTGAGTCTACTTGTACTTTATTATCCATAGATTGAAAGAGATGGTTGGTGTATAGAATGAGGTTACTAATAGTAGAGCGCTTTTTAACAAACCCATGTTGTTCTTTAATAATTATGTTGTGTAAACTAGGATAAATATAGTTATGAACCAGACGTTCCAAAACCTTCGACAATGTAGACAACAATGATATCGGTCGATAGTTTGTTACGTCACTCTTGCTTCCGCATTTGTGAATAGGTGTTATATCGGCCGTTTTCCATACGGAAGGAACCTTACCTTCATGATTCTGTTAAACAAAATATGAAGTGGAAAGACGAGTGAGTCAGCGGTGTGCTTAACAAAGATAGCAGGGATGCCGTCGGGTCCGGGCCCTTTGGAGACATCCAGAGATTTTAATTCCTTCAGTATCATATTTTTGGATATATCTATGTCGGAGAGAGTGAAGTCACATTTATCATTTATTAATATAGATTTATAGTCGGTAGAATCATTATCACTACTTTCATACACAGACCCAAAGAATTTTGAAAAAAGTTCACAAATTTGCTCAGGTGTGTCAGATATTACATCAATATACTTCATAGAGGATGGTATTCCTGATTTTTTATTTTTACTTTTAACGAAGTCCCAAAAAGCCTTAACATGAGTCCTTAAGCGGTCTTCAATAGATTTTATATAATTATCAAAACATTGCTTGCTAAGCTTTTTAAATCTACGACGGTATAATGAAAATTGTTCATAGTGAAAGGCGGTCTTATATTTTTTCCACTGTAACCAGGCTTTATCTTTATTTTTAAAAACATGAATAAGTGGTCTAGTGAACCATATAGGATAATTATTAGATTTGACTGGTCGTAATGGAATGTGAGATTTTATGATCTCATAAATCTTTTCATAAAAGATTCCTACTGAGTCTTCCAAGGGTAGGTTGGTTAAAGTTTCATGCCAGTTTATGGCCATAATTTTATCATTAATCACAGAATATTTACCTTCAATAAAACAAAACCTTGGAGTGACGGCTCTGTTCATAAATTTATAAGAGAAATTAAAAATAGTTTGAACACAAAAGGGAGGATGGTACGCATCTATTGGAACCAAGGCATTTAACGGAGGTTCGCATGTGCAAGACTCGACATTGGAAATAAACAGATCTAAAACTCTGTCCATACTATTTTTAATGTAATTAAATTGTTTACTTTTTATGGATCTCAAGAAATCTAATATATATTTTTGCAAGAAAAAATTATTATCTTTAAGTTGGATTGTAGATAAATTAGAATCGACATTGTTCTGCCAATCAATACCAGGTAAATTAAAGTCCCCTGCTAGGTAAAAAAGCTCCACCCGATCATCACACAAATCATAACTCAGCGCATCTAAAAACAAGGAGTAAGTAGCTAAGTTTTGGTTAGGTGGTATGTATAATCCGCACACAATATAGTACTTACCTCGTGTGATAAACTTGAGTAAAACATAATCAATAAGGGGTGAAACAAAGTCCACGCTATTGTTCGGGTCAGCAGCTAGGAACACTCGCTCAGCACGCAGGCCGCCGCGCACCGCCACCAGCACGCCGCCGCCGTCGCGCCGGCCGCTTGCCCCCCTATCCCGATCACACCTATACACCACATAGCGAGGATCCATGATTTCACTGTCTAATATGCTAGGTATAAGCCAACACATGACTTGCCGTATAAGGAACGTTGAATATAACTATTATAAATAGAAAGTTTTATAAAGTACGTTACCACTAAAACGACGAACATGACACTATCACTTATTTGGTAAGTTGATTTTTGACAGGTCCTTTTCGGTACGAATGGCGAACACTGGCGACGTTTCATCACGCCTGACCAGGATGGTGCCATGTTTAGCCCAAACAAATCGAAAGCCGTGCTGCTTCGCTGCTTCCCGCGCCAATCTGTACAGGTGCTTGTTCTTGAGAGTCAGATGCTCATTTACGTAGACCTTGTGTGACGGACCAGCAATGCCAAGCTGCTGAGAAGTTATACCCTTGATTGCACGAACTCCAACGATGAAGCTGTCACGCAGGAGGCGGCTGGAAAGCTTCACTATGACGTTCTTCGGGCGTTGAGTTGCAGTTGGTGCTTGAGGCACGCGATGGATCGAGATCACGTCTTGTTTTGTGATAGGCTGCTTGACAATAGCAGCTAAATCTTCCAAGATGTTAGAGAGATTCTCACCTCGCTTTTCCGGTAAGTTACTGATCTCTATATTGCATTGGCGAGCTTGCTGCTCCATCATGTCCAATCTGGCCTCCAGGCTAGTTATACGCGTGGAGTTTTCATTAATGACTTTTGTTTCAGTTTCTAGTGTAGTCACACGTCGCGAAACCTCGTCAGTCTTCGACTTAAGCTCTTCAAAGTTGGAGTTCATGAAGTTAAGTGACGTCTTTACTTCGTTGAACTCGTGGGCGAGGTTGGAGAAGTTCACATCCTGCTTGGCAAACCAGGTGTCCATGGAGGAGACGATGCATTTTAACTCCGCACGGATGTCCTGTTCTTCTGAATTTGAGTTTGTTCCTTTACGCTGAGTGACGAAGTCGCGTGGTGGTGACTCCTTTTCTATTAATGAGCCGTCGATGCTCATCTCACCGGTGGTTTCCCCATGACTAGAAGCGTCATCGTCGACGCTTCTGTCAAATGTGTTAATGCAATGCACGTCAACCATAATTGTAGTTAAAGTTGTCACTGAGGCTTGATTACTCTACGCAAACTTGCAATGGCGGCGACGCGGTAGATACCACGGCCGTGTTGTCGGCACAGGCGCTTGGAATGTTCTAGTGCGGGAAGTGAGGTGGGGGGTATGCACTTGCACTGACCGCGAGGTATGCGTACGCGACCGCTCAGCCCAGACAGGGGGTCGACACAACTATACCACATAATTATACCAACATAATCAGTATATGTTATAACACAGAATTATACCAACATAATCAGTATATGTTATAATATGTTTATTTTATATTTCTATTAATGATTTGATATTGCCGTGAATGTTGATTGTTATTATTTTTTATTGTATTTTTTTCAATCTATTTTAATATTTATCTTGACGGACATAATTATTAGCCCTAGTCCATACATCTGTATTTATATATAAGAATTTCAAATGTGAATTTTATATTGTTTATGAGCATAGATGATTTTAGTAATACTCTCTAATGAAATTATTATAATTTCCTAATGAATGAAATGAAAGCATTTTGTTTATTTTTTGTTTATATTATTTATTTAATGAATGCAAGAACTCTGGCAGATTTAGATTTTTCAGATTTCAGTAACAATATTTGTAAAGGTTTTCAAAATAAATAAGTAAAAACAATCATGCTGGACCTTCCACACAGTATCATCTAGCCCCAAGCTAGCTAGCGATATAGCTTGTGTTTGTACTAGACGACAAATACATAATACAATAGAGTTACCTAGATAGATATTTTATAATACACAGAAAATGACCAGAACACCGGAAAAATATTTGCAGATCATACAAATATCTGTCGTTACATTATGCCCCCGTAACCTTAAATTTCAGCCTTAGCCTTAAATTCCCTGTAGGACTTGAACCCGCGACCGATATTACCCCGAGTGCTTTCGCAGCAAAGGGCTTACGCATAAAAACGGCAAAAATCTTTGCATAGGATTTTAAGAGTCGAGAGAGATTTTAAGTCCACCCCGGATTTTTTAGACTTATCAGTGAAACAACTAGGCACTTCAAACACCTAGTTCTAGCTAGGCGGGCAGTGACAATGAAGGCACCTTATAGCCGGGGAGAAAGGGCGTCTAGTAATTTTCTGTAAAGGTTGTCATAGCTAAATAATAGATTCAAGTGTAACTTCTCGCTCAATGGTGGCGGGGTGTGGCGGTTCACAATTATTTCGCGATCAATAGTTGCAAGCGGTGTTGTGGCGGTTCACAAGATCGAAGAAGTTGATGCACTATAAAAACTATCGTAGTTTGACGAATCCATTATGAATTTAAGCGGGTTAACTACAAACCTTTTATGTTGTAAGAACACCAACGTTTCATTCCTTAAAGAGGGACTTCATCAGGCTGAGTGCGGCTCACGTCGCGCATTGAGGCGATACGATGGAGGAGGATGATGATGTGAGGATGAAACGTTGGTGTTCTTACAACATAATGGGTTCGTAGTTAACCCGCTTACATTCATAGTGAAGTTGATGTACGTTATGGGGCTAGCCGTTTACAAACCGCGTTCTGGAGATATATACGTTGAAGAGCAAGACAAGGCTTAGAAACAAGGTGAAGACCTGGCTTATCGAGCAAGCCTTATGGATATGGCTTACACTTCGCATAATGGACCAAAATGAACCCAAATGCGGATATAAAAGCCTTACCTAAAACAAAAGCCTTATAGAGTTGACGAGTTTAAGCGCAACTTAAAGTTTAGGCGCTTAGCACATAGATCAATTATTTTGTTCTCCACAATAAGGAGATACCAGCATCAACTAGTTATTAGCTATTTACATATAAACTTCTTAAACTGGACCTTTTTGTTGCTGCAACTGGCAACATTAAACGAAAATATTAAAAAGTTGATAGATTCTTCTTCTTAAGAGGCAAAACACCAAACTTATGCCACTTTATGGCATAAGTTTGGTAGTCAATCATTAAATATTCAAACATTTTATATGCTTATAATATTAAATATATAATAGTATAATAATAGTAGTATAATAGTAGTGAGGTAGCATTAAGCTGAGGTGAAACCTCTTGGAATGGCCGTCACAGCATAGACCTTGAGAACGGGTAAGCTACTGAGTGTAAGTCTTGCACTCGATAGCCTGCTTTGTTCTAGTATTTAGTATTAGTTTGTAAGCATTCGTATAATTATTACTGTTTTTGTTTTGTGCTGTAACCGGGTTGTGTCAATAAAGGTTTCTCTATATCTCTCTATCTCTAAATACATAAAAACATTTTAAATAAAACTATATTGAAAAACACTAAAATAGATTACTTAAAAGCAATCGTATTTCGTAGCCATTTTATATTGAAATGAAATTAGGATCCCTCGCTAAAACGTTTAGTTAAATAAAATTTAATACCATTTATGTATAATCCATTTGCACTCAATATTACCTTAAACTCAATTTTACATTTTATTTTTAGTTAAAACGTTTTCAAATTTTAAGCTTAATTTATTAGTTGATGCTTAATGGATGCACAGTGATGTAGGTAAATAGGCATATTATTTATATTTTTATATTATCGTACTAATTTTATATTTTAAGCATCCAACTAAATATTTTTTTTTTCTTTTATCCAAAAGAGTTTCACTACATAATATTAAACAAAGTCGCTTTCCGCTGTATGTCTGTTTGATCTAAGCATACAAATGGTTAAGTATGCTTCGATCTTTAAAATACGCACGGATTTTGATTCGATTTTTTTTAAATAGATAGAGTGATTCAAGGAGACGTTTTTTCAAATTAGACCCGTGCGAAGCCGGAGCGGTTCTCTAGTTTTCCAATAAACGGTTTTCTATTTAGCACGAAGCGACAGAGAGGTAATAAAGGCAATAAACAGCACTTTATATTCAATAACGACTACAATATCAAGATAAGGATAAATTAATTTGAACGGCGATAAATTAATAATGATCAGAGATAAAGGTCTTTGTCCATTGACCAGTTGAAGCGATTTATGGTTAGTCAGATGATCAAAAGTTAATTGAAAACACTAAAATTTATTTATTACCCATTTTATTTCTATTGTAACATTATAAAGAGGAAAAATTTGACTGTTTATCTGGATTGAATAGGCTCCGAAACTATTCAACGATTTGAAAAAAAAATTAACATTAGAATCCTGCATTTGTCCATGATGAACGTAGGCTGTAGAATATTTTCGGAAAATATATCCATAATAATCCGTATGAAAAAGTATTCATTTTTGAAGTCAATAATGTAACAGAACGTGTATGCGTGTGTGTATTTTTGTTATTTATGTTCATTACTTTTAGTGCTGTAAAAAAGCTGCGTTACCGTTTTGCGGAATTAAAACACTCACTTATATCTGTAGATACCACCTGTTTACAATACCTTACATTTACCGTTAGAATTTCAAAGTCATGTGTCTATGAGGCAAAAAATTCAAGAAAATTTTATTCCAATAATTCTGATATATAGATACCGTTTCAGCTACTTGATGGGTGGTGTGACGAGTCCTGTAAGGTCTAAAGGAAATAAAGCACTTTGGTGCCAAAATTAGAGATTCCAAGAGTTATTGAAAAATGTATTACAAAAAATTTACACTGAGTTGTGAAAAATTACGAGGTGATTCAGTATATTATGTAAGAGGATATCGCCATATTGAATTTATACAATAAAAACCGATATTACCTATGATATACAAATATATATTATATCCGATATACAGATGCTAAAGATCGTCATACTACAAGGTTTAATACGAAACTGAATGTACCTCTAAAATCCTCGTTCAATTTCACAATTTCAACGAAAAGGATTTGTAGTCCCAAAGAAATTGCTCTACAAAATGCATCGCTCCGATTCTCTAATCCCCCAGTGGAGCACCGCCCTAGCTACCTGTAAGAGTTATAACCCTGAAGTGACCTTAAGAGTATTTTCATTGAAATTTAATTACTCGTACTCGAGGGCCGACGAAAAAACTAATTGCGCCAAACCCCTCGAGCTCGAAATTGAGTTATATTCCAATTGGGAAAGGTTTACTTTTGCACAGATCGTTTTTATTATTGTCTAGTTAAAGTGATTGTTTTTTTTGAGTTCGGTTTTAACGTTATAAGAATAATTAAGGTGTTTTTGCGTAAATAAAATTCTATTTGCCTAGAGAATAGTGTCCTAGATAGTATGATGATGATGACGATGGTAATGAAGTTGTATCATCAGAGTCGCAGATCCCATACGGTTGTCGTAGGTTATGTTATACTTAACTAGCGGTCCGCCCCTGCTTCGCACGGGTATTTAACAAAAATTTATTTTTCATGCGGATACCTAGGTTTTGAAAATATTCTCTCATTAGATTTTTTAAATCGTTCCAGAAGTGTCGGAGCCTATTCAATTCAAACAAACAAACAATGAAATCTTTCCTCTTTATAATATTGGTATGGATAGCCTTTTTTTCCATATGCCTATAAGACCTTTTTTAACCCATTCTCAACATAAAGGAATCAAACTAAAAGCTTTTAAGAGTGTAGTGTAGATATTTGATTCCATCTTATTTTTTGCATTTTATTTTTTCTGTCGACCTCTGTTGCGCAGCGGGCGAATGACCGCCTGAGGCACAGGAGGTCGCGAGTTCAACTCCCTTATCAGAACAAATATTTGTGAGATCTGCAGATATTTATTCTGTGTTCTGGATTTGTCGAAATCAGGAATATCCACGTTCACATTACGACACAGCACACTGACTGTGTTTGAATGCAGTGCAGTCTGTACACGACACTTGCACTAATTAATCAAAGGATTAATCGAATACCACTCATGTTCACCTTTTCATTTATTATTCGAAAAGCAGTTTTGTATTTGTTATACACGATAGAGAGGTTAAGTTATGATATTCTACGATAAATATTATAAAGAGGAAAAATTTGGTTGTTTGTTTGTTTGCATTGAATAGGCGCCGTAACTACTGTGCCGATTTGAAAATAATTTCATTATTAGAATCCTACATTAAAGTAGGGATCCGTATGAAAAATTCAATAATATAGCCCAACGAGTATGTGTATGTGAAAAATTTAAGTGTTGAATTGTGTGTAACACGTGCGAAGCCAGGACGGACCGCTAGTATTTGAAATAAACGATAGAGTTAAGTAATGAAGCATCATAAAAAACTAGCTAAGCAGAAACCACGCGAATAATGTTTTCTTTATGTCCAAAAATATGTTTTTTTTCTCGTGATATAAAAACCTAGCTGTACCTATGCCACAATTTAGTTTTTGGGACTCCCCAAAAACTAACGATAAATGTAGAGTAGACGATCGACTACTTAGTGATCGAACCTTTGACTATCGGCTATTCGTTCGGACATTTGATTAAATTATCGTCTCATTTTTCGCATCTATCAAATATCTTTGCAGTTATCGGTCAATAACCTATGATAACTTTTTAATTTACTAACTTGAACAATTAAGAATCCCGAGAATCTGTAAAGTACATATTTTAAATTAAATTTAATCTTACATCAAACTTTAAATTAGTTTTAATGAAAACTTAGAGATTTCAACTTATAAATGACAATGAGTTTAGCTTTGAGAAATAAACAAATCTAAAATTATTAGTTTCATCTAGCTATACCTATGAGCCGAGTTAACCTGGGTCTTTAATTATCTTAATATTAATTATTATTATTATATTATTAACAGTCTGCAGTTAGCCCAATTGTTTCAATTGTAAATACTAGTTTTTATTTAGTTAGATCATTGTAATTTTATTAGTTAATAAAGGCTTTTTGTTATATTATTTATTTTATTATCTTTAATTATATTTTTTTACACTTATTATCATAAAGACGAAAGAGTTTGGATTTAATAGGCTAAGAACAAAATGGATCGTTTTTAAAAATTTGAAAAATTTCGCTTACTCAAAGTCTTTACACCGGACTGGAGAGGCGGTGCTAAACAGAAGCTGGTGGCGATATATTGTGTCGGAGGCCAAGACCTTTGGGGTTGACGAGCCAAGATAGTAAGAGTGAGATAGTGTGTGAGAGAGAATTTTTTTTTAGTTAGAAACATTTTTTTTATTTTAGAAAAACTTTATTGACAAAGAAAATTCCAATTAAATAAGCAAGTTAGAACTAGTATTTATATTTGGAACAATTGAGCTAACTGTAGACTATTGCAAAAAATCAAAAGTAGCTTAACTGATAAATATCAATACTCAAATCTTACATAGGATGAACTGATGAACATAGGTTATAAATAATTTTTAAAAAGTTAGGGCAAAGTAATTAGTGACCTATTACCACACATCTATAATTTATGCCTAACTGAAATATAATTTCAAGTTATTTATAATTAAAGCTTCTCGTAGAGGCTCTACGCATCTCTAGCCCGTAGAGGCTCTACGCATCCTAAGCCCGTAGAGGGTCTACGCTTTGTAGCCCGTAAAGGATCTACGAAATCTAGAAACTACACGGCTAGTTCGTAGGACTCTTAAAAACCGCGCGCGATAAAAAAGATAAAACCATTTCGAACTGAAACAAAGTGCTCTGTTTGCTGACACAAGGTTCCATCGTATTTAGACAGCGCGCGGATTGTATAAAAATTGTGACGTTAAATAAGTATTTACTTTGTCAAACGTTTTATTCTGAACCCGTTTGGATCATACAAGACGTGATTGATTCAAAAACGTAAGATGGGTCACGCTATGAATAGGAGTCCCAAGAGAAAAGTTATGGTCGTACCTATTTGCACAAATTTCGCTACCTATCCCTTCGAGACGCAAGGGGTCCAGGTGGCATTCTATAAAATATTGATATTCCTAACCTTCCATCAGTCGGGTAAGGGTACTCCATAGCATAACACATAGGTCAAACCCGCTACCGCAAGGTACAAAACTGAGGATTCAGAGGAGGCCTAAACTCGTGACATTATTTAGATACATTTTACGGTAATATAGAATAGGATAGAAAATCATTTATTTATTAGTAGGTACTTCCTACTATAAATAAATGAAATGATTTATAGTACTTATGATTATGATTTTATCGCGAATAAACGCGATAACGGGTATTTATCGCGTTTATTTACCTATTTTTAGAAAATCCTTTATTTAGACACAGGTACCGAAAAAAGTTTGAATTATACGAACAAAAACATTGTAGCAAGGTAACATACTAGTAAAAGGGTGGTGGGAAAAAATAAGGGGGCTCTGCCCCATGACCTTGCGTCAATATTGACTCAGCGTGTGCTGAACATTTCTTGCTCAGCGCTGTTATTCCGCTAAAGACTAATGATAATTGACGTTACGGAAAGGAATTTATATAAAACTAGCGGTCCGCCCCAGCTTCGCACAAGTATTTGACGTGCCGTGTGGTGCCGGCATAGAATTTCACCACCCCATCTCTTCCCGTGGGTGTCGTAAGATGCCGTGTGGTGTCGGCATAGAATTTCACCACCCTATCTCTTCCCGTGGGTGTCGTAAGATGCCGTGTGGTGCCGGCATAGAATTTCACCACCCCATCTCTTCCCGTGGGTGTCGTAAGATGCCGTGTGGTGTCGGCATAGAATTTCACCACCCCATCTCTTCCCGTGGGTGTCGTAAGAGGCGACTAAGGGAAACACACCGGGGGGCGGGCAGCAGCGCCCTCTGCAGAACAACTCCACCGAACTAAGATCCCCAACCCGCATGCCCAGCGTGGGGATTATGGGCATTAACCCCCAAATGATAATGCCATCTATGGCGCTCATTAGGGGAGGAGGCCTATGTCCAGCAGTGGACTGTTATGGGCTGGTGATGATGAAAAATTCCATTTTCATGAAATACCCGTGCGAAGCCGGGGCGGACCGCTAGCTTTGATATAAAAAGGAAGGTTTGCACGAGCAAAAACTGTTGATCGATTTTACAGTTTACCATAAAAGTAAACTGTAAAATCGAATATTTAAATATGGAATTGAACTTTACAAACTAATCTTCACTTTTACAGTTACCAAATTGTTTGCCCGAAGCTTCAAGCGAGTTTTCGAGCTGTTTATTGCATTGTTTTGTGTGGTAACGGTACGGTCTAGATCTACTACAACCTTTGCGCGACGATTTTAAAGCACTTACCATACATAACAATAAGATATGGCTCACCGCCCAACCATTATCGTACCATTAAGTTTTATAATTCAGCGACTCATTTGGACTTGACCCAAACTAATTTAGAATCTGGCCTCATAACTTGGCACACGCTATAAGGTTTTATTTATAAAGGTTTTTAACGGTGAACTTTTAGGAAAATATTTAAAAGTTACTTGGGAGTAACTTTTGCAAAGAAAAAAGTTTATAATAAGTTAAGGAATAGGTCTAAGTATTGATTCTTCGCAACACGTAAAGAAAGTAACCTTTATTACTTTAGATATTTAGATACCAAGAAGATATCAAAATCAAATTGCTTTTTTCCTTTAGACCTTACAGAACTCTTGGACATATGAAACTTAACATGAGCTGAAAGTGTAGAAAGAGCCTATTACAACAACAACAACAACATCAGCCTATATCAGTCCACTGCTGGATATGTCCATAAGGGGAGGCCTATGGGCCTCCCCTTATGTGCGCCAAAGGTGGCGTTATTTCATTTTGGGGTTATTGCCCATAATCCCGACGCTGGGCATGCGGGTTGGGGATCGCAGTTCGGTATAGTTGTTCTGCAGAAGGCGCTGCTGCCCGCCCCCCGGTGTGTTTCCCTTAGTAGCCTCTTACAACACCCACGGGTAAGAGTGGGGGTGGTGAAATTCTATGCCGGTATCACACTGCAAATCATCATGTAGCCCAAAGCAAAGCAGTGCTTGTGTTATAGATAATAGATTACTAATATACTTTAACTTAACCCTCAGCATGCCTGGTGGTAAAAAGTTCCATGGTATGCCTGATGGATTATCCACCCATCATGCTGTTGACTATTATCATAATATATAAAAAAGAGTGTGCCGGCCCTATTTCACGAAGAACCGATAACCGCTGGGCTAAATGTGTTCTTGAGTTTAGACCGCGACTCGGTAAACGTAGTGTAGGACGCCCTCCGGCCAGGTGGGATGACGATCTGTGAAAAACTGATGGTAGATGTTGGATGCGACAAGCTTAAGGGCGCTATGGCGCTCATTAGGGGAGGCCTATGTCCGACAGTGGAGTAAAATAGGCTGATGATGATGGTGATGAATTACTAATAACATAAAAAGCTTTAAACACTATAAAGAAACAATGAAAATACGAAACGAAAGTTATTATCCAAAGTGTCCAAGTTAGCAACAGTTGCTGAACACATTTTTGTCCCGGTTCCAAGAGTTTTTATTAGGGTTCCTTTATAAAATTCTTAAAAAAATAACCAATTTTCTGTTCCAATAAATAATCGAGTGTTATTACTTAACAAAATATTACGTTAGTGATTTTACTTAACAAAATATTACGACGCATTCAAGAAGAACCAAATTTCTGTTCCAATTTTTTTATTATAAATATTATAACTCAAAATTCTTAAATAAATAATTAATTTTCTGTTGCAATAAATAATAGAGTGTAATTATTTTACTTAACAAAATATAACGACTCTTTCAAGAATAACCAATTTTCTGTTCCAACTTTATATTTATAAATATTATAACGCAAAAGTATTTGATTACAACGCACGTAAAACGTTCTGTGATAAGATCCAAAAAAAATCGATTGGACATTGCGTCAATTTACGGCACATGTAATTTTTTTTTTATAATAATATATTACTAGTGTTTACATAAAGTAGATACTGGTAATAACTACACAAAGAAAGTGAACGATAATTAATTGATACGATTTACTTTTTTACTTTAGGCCTACAAAATCACTTATAACATATTAACAACCAGTGATGACCACTGTGGCGCGGTGGGCGAAGGTCTACCCGCGACGCAGGAGGTTGCGGGTTCGATTCCCGCCTCAGGACAAATATTTGTACGATCAGCAGATATTTGTTCAGGGGTTCTGGTTGTTTTCTATGTATACTAAAAATATCTATCTATTTAGTAATATTGAATTATGTATGTATATCAGTCATCTAGTACCAATAACACAAGCTCTGCTTAGCTTGGGGCTAGATAATGCTGTGTGGATTGTCCAGCATTATTTATTTATTTATACAAGTGAACTAGGCTATAGGCAGTAAAACCCTTACGGAACCCTTAGCTAATCAAGGCTCGTCACGGTCTTGGGCCGTTTATTATTTTATGTCCCAAAAGCGATTATCCGAGTCTCATTACAGATATAACAGGGCACGTAACGAGGGACTCTTTAGAGGTACTATCGGGGAAAACTAAATTAAATACTAAATCGTACAATATATAAATGACAGTGGACTCGCTGTTCTGTAGGTCATTTAATATGTTACTATTTTTTTCGGTCTAGCATTATTTACTTATTATTACACTCGAGAGCAATGAATCCGGGTCACTCAAAGAATCCAAAAAATCTCGGAAAGTAAGAATGCTAGGTTAATGCAATAAATTGTATTTAATAGACAATTTAATACTCCTTAAATGAAAGTATTAAAACTTCTTAGTTATTGTAAAGTTATATCATAAAAAAATCAAATTTGAAAAGGGAACACTGTCGAAGATGGAACTACGAAATTACAGGATTTGTTTTTGCTTTTGTTTGTAATCTGTCATTTATGTTGGTACATAAACCAGGTTGATAGTGCTCAATATTCATTATTCAAGCTGAAATCATGTCGCTTACACTTGAAGAATGCACCAGAATACTTACATTGGTGGAAACCGGCCGGAGTCAGCGCGGTACAGCCAGGACTGTCGGTGTGTCGCTGTCAACAGTACAAAGAGTTCTCCGACGTAACGAAGAAGCTGGTTCTAACCTAC